>JAUKNM010000052.1:775000-877500 GCA_030765045.1 Tenodera sinensis | reverse complement strand
ACAGTAAAATATTTTAAGAGCTGATTGCTCTGCGATGCCTTTGAAATTCGTTCTTGGCAGGGCAAGATATAAAAAACTAGTAACATATACCTATTTGAGAAAAGTATAAGTATTGGCAAATTCAAGCAAATAATAAAGAGTATCTCGGAAATGGTTCACTCAAAATAAAAAGAAGTATTTCACATAAACTGCATGTTTTAACCACATCCACATTTTTTATTTAGTAAGCTTTTATCTGCCTCTTACTATTTACCATTTATACAAAAATCGACCAGAATAAAAAGGACTTCTGAGGACATTCCCAGAAAATTCAAGGCATGACACATAAATTGGAATTGCCTGTTTATGTCCGTCGCTGGATACTGACTGTCTGCTTGGATTTTACAGGCCACAGGCACTAGCTGACGCACCCTTCGACTGCAGGTCGGAGGTGGGGGAGCAGCAGCTAATTACGTAAGCGTCTCCAAAGAGACAAATTTGGACAACGCTGATATTTACCGTGACTCTCGAAATTTACTTTTCCCCTCAGGAGTTGCACTATAGCGTCTTAAATTCCATTCTCCCACACATTCTACAGTACACCCTACTAGACTATTATTCCACAAAAAATCTGATGTGTTGCATTCACATGACTTTCTCTACTCTTGTACTAACTATTCTTACAAACTCTGATTGCTTATATTCTTGTAGATGCAATGGCAATATGGGTATATAGTGGCCCTTGAGCGATAGTCAAATCTTTTAAAGCATTGGGATTCCGCTCTGTTTGCACGCCTAAGATATAAAAAATGAATCACTATCTTCCATTTGATGAAAATATGTTTTCCAAAACTCACACAAATAGAAAAGAATATCTCCGAAGTGGTCCACTCTCCAAAAGAGATTTATTGGGACATAAATTGTGTATTTTAGCAAGATTTACATTTTTACTTTCTCTACTGGTAAGTAGAGGTAGTATTACATTCCACGTAAAAATTCAAGGTCCAAATTTCACCGGAAATATATATTTTGAGACACCCTTGATCCAAAAAAAGCATTTTTAGAAAAAGATCCGTTGTGTGTGTGTGTGTGTGTGTGTGTGTGTGTGTGTGTGTGTGTGTGTGTGTGTGCGCGCACGCGCGCGCGCGCGTGCGTGAGTGTCTGTCAGTCCCTGTGTGTATGTCTGTCAGTCTGTGGACAGCATAACTCAAAAACGAAAAGTCATTTAAAACCAAAGTTGGTATTTAAGTGCAATACGAAGGGTGCGATACGAATATTCTGAAGAAAATAGCCCCACCCTAAACTACCCTTTACAAAGAAAATTTTTCGAAAATATCAATTTTCTTGAAAGTGGCTCTAACGATTTTGATAAAAATGCCATACGTTTAAGATATTTGTGTCACAAATGAAGTGTATATTTTGAATTTTCTAACAGTAGCCTATGTAGTTCTGTTTACTGTGGATGACTTTTGAAAAACTCGTAAACCGTAAGAGATAAATACATTAACACGAATTTTAATTACATCAGAAGATGTTTATTCATTCTTGAACTATTCCAAGAAATGATGTTAAAGCTGATATGGAACATCGTTGTTCATTTTTTATATGTTAAGCGTGCAAAGAGAGCGCAATTTGAAAGCTTTAAAACATTTGACTATCGCACAAAGCCTACTGTATTCTAATATTGCCCTTGCACCTACAAGGTAATAAGCAATAAGATAAGTTGTACAAATGTTTATCTCAACTAACACGAAGAAGATATAGGAATAAGAGTTTATAAGAATTGTTAGTATAAGAGTTGAGAAAGTCATGTGAGTGCAACACATCAGATCTTTCGCATAGTAAGGTCTGACCTGTCTCTTATGAGTTACCAGTTACGCAAAAGTCATCCCATCTGGGCTAGAGTCAGAAAATTCAAAATATACATTTCGTTTGCCATAAAAATATTTCTAACATATGGCATCTTAATGAAAATCGTTATAACCAGTTTCGAGAAATTCAAAATGTTCGAAAAGGGTAGTTTAAGATGGAGGAATTTTCTTTAAAATCTTCGGTCGCATTGTTAATAGACATTAATCTTAAACATCAACTTTGGTTTTTAACCGACTTTTCGTTTTTGAGTTATGCAGCCCACAGACTGACACACACACACACACACACACACACACACACACACACACAAACACACACACAAACACACACACACAAACACACACACATACACACCTTTTTTTATAAAAGTGCTTTTTGGATTCAGGGGGCCTCAAAACATACGCTTCCGGTGAAATCTCATATTGAATTTTTGGGTGGAATACAATACTTCCTCTACTTACTATACGTAGGAGAGAAAGTAAAATGTGTTCTATTTACATGATTTTCTCTGCTGCTTCATTCGGTAGAAGCAATTAAGTTTTACATTGGCAGTTTTATTACTTTTTTTAGTTAATTAATTTGTTAATGACGCTGAAAATTGCCGAGATCATATTAGCACAATCACAGTTCTTTAAATGGTAGTAAATCCACTGAAAAGGGGATGTCGCTTATAAGCTTCTAAAAACCACCTGTCTGGGCCGGGTTTGAACCCATGACCTTGGGATCAGTAGGCCAACACCTAACCAACTGAGCCAACCACACCAACACTGCTTTCTCTCACATAATTATACGTAGGAGGTAGACAAGGTATTGCGTTCCACCTAAAAGTTGGATACCGAAGTTTTATCGGAAATACATGTTTTAAGATGCCTTGAAGGAAAAAAAAAAAAAGCATTTTACAGAAAGGAAGGTGTGTGTGTTTGTGTGTGTGAGTGTGTGTATGTGTGTGTTTGTGTGTGTGTGAGTGTGTGTGTGTGTGTGTGTGTGTGTGTGTGTGTGTGTGTGTGTGTGTGTGTGTGTGTGTGTGTGTGTGTGTGTGTGTGTGTGTGTGTGTGTGAGCGCGCGCGAGATAGACCATGGGATCCCAAAAACGAAAAGTCGGAAAAGTATCAAACGATCAAGTTTATTATCTTCCAAAAGTACAAGAGGACCTCGCAACTACCCTTTACTTGAATTTTTTTCGGAATTTCTGATTTTCTAAAAATATGCTCCAACAATTTGACTACGAGTGCCTCTGCGGTCCGGTGGTTAGCATACTAGCTTCAACACCCAGAGGTCTCGGGTTGAATTTTCGGGTGGCTAGGCGAGTACTGGGAAGCATAATTACATCCTCCGATATATATAGTCCCTAATATAAGCAGATGATATTGTATTAATTAATAATAAGGAAAGAGACTTACAACAAGCAGTAATTGGATGGGTTAGTACAATGGAAGGAAGAGCAATGAACCTAAATCCACATAAGAGTAAAATAATGAAAATTGGTGGAAAAAATGAAGAACTGGTTATAAAATGGCAAAGGAAGAAAATTAAAACAAGTAAATATGTACAATTATATGGGAACTGTCATTTCGGAAAAATTCGAAAAAATACAGGAAGAAATAAACAATAGAGCAAAGAAAGCATACAGTATTTACTATCAGTTAAATAGCAGTATAATTGGAAAGAAAGGAATATCAACTAAAGTTAAAATGCAAATACAGAAATTAATTAATTGAATATTATTAATTGAATTAGCTAAGTCTTCTATTATGCTTAAGCTCTTGGACACTTCCAAACCCTATTTTTCCAATTGTTTAATAGCTTTGGGCAAGATTGTAAAATTTTTGAATATGAACTGAAGATTTTCAGATAGTTCATGCGATGTCAGAGACTTTGCAGTTACAATAGCAACAGTCACGTTTTACTACACCTTGACTTTGCCTTGCAAGGAATGCTTCATCAGTTTGCGGAGTACTACGTTATGCTGTTTTCGGCTCTTGCTTCTATAATGGCAGTTGCCTGCACATTTGAAGGCCGTGCCGTACTTCTCTCTCATTCATATTCTGCATCCAGCTAACCTGTATTGCATGCACATTTCTCCGGCCTTTAATAATAAAGATGTTCTTTAAAATTACGTCAGAAAACACACACACACACACACACACACACATACACACACAAATAGAGCATTAGTACACCAAAGGTGGAAAGGGTTCTATATCAATAAAAGGCTGAATTGCTCAAGTCACAAGAGATTTATAAAGGTTGAACCGTGACAGTAAGCATGGTTTTCCCTAATTAAGTCTTATTTTATTATAAACATGAGATATAAAAGTTATAAAATATAATGTGAATATATACACTTCATGTATGTACATAACCTTGTTTAAAATTAAACAAATACACGATAACGTTTAGTATACTCTATGATTGTCATGAACACCAAAAGAAACACAATGCCTTGGCCATGGCAAACAATTTGAACACTGTGCTGCTTGTAGCGTTAGATATGAGTTAGGCATTTTATTGTCTGTATACACAATGTGGAAATTCATTCTGTGTCAGGTACTATATAGGTTACATTCCAGTCTCCTATGAAACAACTCCTTCATCCAAGTTGAGCTTTGAGCATGGAAACTAACTAACGTCTTGCTATGGCTGCTTGCATCTTTTGGAATCACTTCTGTCCATTTAGCGAACAGAGCTTAAAATGAAAGGTTTTCCCCGTACAAGTAAACATTGCCGGGTTCATTATGGATCTTCTTGTGTTTACCAAACCATGCACTTTCCACAACAGGGGGGAAGTGTAACCTGCTATCGATATTCAATTGGTGGGCCTCATTGCCACCTTTAGGGCCCTCTTGGTTACCACTAGGTTGCTGCACATGTGTGCCTTGAGGTTCGTGTTGAGTAGCAGGAAGATCGTCGTCCTGCTGTTCATGCACTCTGTATCCCAAAGAATTTTCTCCTTCTTCATGCTCTTTGTCCTCCTCATGCCCTTTGTCGTCCTCGTGGTGTTTATGTTCGTGCTCCTCGTCATTGTGACCGTAAAGTTCCTTGTGCTGCTCCTCGTCATTCTCGTCGTCGCCGTACACGAAGTTCTCTGTCTCGTGATTGGCGCTGTGGACGGAATGTCCGCCCCTCAGCTGACGATCCTGGTGATTCTCATGGACAACATCCTCAACTTTCGGTGCCTTCTTCTCCTCCTGCGCTTTGTCGTGTTCATGATGATATATGTGGTTGAGCAGTTTGTGGTACAGCTCGGGCTTCTTAGGATCGTAAGGGTCTTTGAGACGTTTGTGATGGACTTCCTGTTTATGGTACGTAATGTGCTTTTCAAGTTTCTTTGGCTTGTGTTCTTTTTTAGGAGTGCGATGCTCCTCTTTGTGATAAATCTCTTCGTGAACTGGCTTGTGATCGTCTTCCTTATGGAAATGCTTCAGATATTCCTCTACTTTGTGATGTTCTTCATGAGGTTTGTGGTGATGATGGTGATGTTCTTCATGAGGCTTGTGATGGTGATGTTCATGTGGCTCATGATGGTGATGATGCCCATGATGGTGATGATGACCATGATCGTGGTGATGTGGCTTGTGGTGATGGCCGTGATGATCGTGATGATGGTGGTGTCCGTGATCACCGTGGTGGTGATGGTGTCCATGATGACCATGATGATGCCCGTGGTGCTTCCCATGATGATGGTGATGCCTTTCCTTCACAGGGATGTAGACAATCTTGGTATGATGATGGTGCTTGACAATCTCCGGTACGAATATTCTCAGGAGGCTGCAAAGCAAGAAAACAGCGATTCATAAAATACACGTTGTGGCTAACAGAGAGCATGTGTCATTGGTGATACAGTTTTAATTGGAAGAAATTGTCAATATTGGGTGTGTATGGCCCAGTTTTGTATGTCTCTGTTTTTTTTTTGTTTTTTTTTCAAACTAAAATAAACTTCACTGAACACTGCAAATTTCCTTTAGATAAATCCAACATTTTCATATAGCAATATAATTTAGTTCTTTAGAACTTTCATTAGTGCTTTCGAATCCAAAAAAAAACTATTTTTTTAAGAAGGAACCGTTGCATCAAATGCATTACAATTGAACATGACATTGTAAGTTTTTGTATGTATAATCCTTATGCAGTGTCATTTTGTTCTATAGTACAGCAGCAGTCACACAAAACCATACATATACACATACACACACACGCACGCGCACTTTCTGTTCACAGTCATTGGTTTGTGTTATTGTATAGTGAGCTAACTAAAACTAAACCCCTAGTTCTACAGTACAGGAAGGACCTTTGCTTGCCGCTAAGCCGCTGCGTTCCCTACCTCTGCCCACTACAGGAATCATTGGTGGGGTGCAGTACTGGAACGTGGGACATGGTCAGCGTTCCGAGCCCTTCGCGACCTGGGGCCGCTACTCCATCAAGCAGTTCCTCAATTGGTCCTCTCGGGACCTAACGAGGCTGAGTGCACCCCGTGCCAAACCTCCCAGCGGGAGAAAATCCTCATGTTGGTACCGGGGATCAAACCCAACTGCGCTCCGGAGGCGGTCGTATATTGAACTGGCTGTAGTTTTTGTAGCAATTTACCCTAAATACCAGTATTTGATTATGTTTTATATCATATTGTATGTAATTGCTTATACGTTATTTTAATAAATGCAACCCCTAAACATTAATATCCGTAGCTTTTGTCAATTTATTATAAGTAGAACCCTCAGTTCTTTCTCGCGTTAATATATTAACATGGTGTTTCTCTTGGTACATGTGTGTCTGCCAGTATCTCTAAACTTGGAAAATAAAAGATAAAATGCAGAAAAGAGTTATAGAATGTTGTCACCGAGAAAAAGTAAGCTTTAGATTGGTTAATGTGTTGTTATAGCTGTGTAATGGCTTATAATGCTATCCTGGCCAAGCAGTGAAACAATAGATAATGATAGGTTTGATCAGCAAGAAAGACTGCATGGTATTCCAATAGCAACGTTCGTTTCAAAGCATGCCAAAGTAATTTGAATCAGTTTTTGTCGCACACTTTTACCCTAGGATGCTACCAAATTTTCTCATATATCTTAACTCTCTCTCTTTCTAAACTCTCTCTTTCAAGATTAATGTGCTACCAAATTTTCCATGTGTTCATTCAACCAGAAACAAGTGACCACTTCAGAAATCGCGTTCGAGATCCCAGAGCAATTCTTTAACGAAAATGCATTATTTAATTCTCCCTTTAGTAACTACAGTTATGTAGAAGATAGAATGATTGAATGTAGATAAGTTGTTAGAGAAATTGCTCAAATAATTCACTAATGTATGTTTTTTCTACAGCTGGCTTATAGGAACATACTTTTTTCCAATGGTTGTTTGAAAACAAAATGTGAAGTTTAATTCATATAGTTCTTTGTCTTCTATCCTTTATTTTTATATAATTACTATATACTATTCTCTCCAGACTGCCTCCGTGGTCGAGTGTTCAAGTAAGTGACATCTCACCCAGAGGTCCTGGGTTGAACTCCAGGTCGGAACTAGAAATGTTCCCTGATTAGGATTATGCCTTACCTTCCATAAAGTCTGGAATTGTGGATATGGAAGTTCATATATGTTTAGAAATAAGTAAAAAACAGCAGTAACCTAATCTAAAGTTCAAAGAATAAAATCATCAAATGTTTCACTCAAAGCAACCGACATTATCATAACAATTAAAGGTGACTATAAACATGAACAAAATAGAAAAGAAATATTCTTTCGAAGGCTCATATTTCTAATTCATGTCTATAGAGATAAACCTATGTTTCATTACACATTTCGTTGTATGTACAAAGAAGATACAAATTGCATACTCCTTCATTGACATCGTGATAAATAAATAACTAAACAGCGACAGTAATTTAGAAATAAACTATTCAAAATAAGCATACCCATAATAAGGGATATCTCGGAAACGGCTGGTTGTGGATCGAAACGTGGCCTAGACCGGTAGATTTTAAGTGTGCTTAAAAACGACAGCCTCATGTCGGTAGATTTACTGACATGTAAAAGAACTCCAACGGGAAGAAGTTCCGGCACAACGGCGCGGCGGCATTCATATGAACCTGGTGTTTGACAGCGTCTTCGACAGATAATTTTTTGCTGAGAAATCACTTATGGCTCAAAGAAACTTTATTTGAAATAAGTTGTGATTTATTGGCTTCTGTATATGTTTTTGTGTAATAAGTTTTGGTCTGTCTCATGAGATTGACAGTTAAACAAAACTATACAAATTTCCTTATCAATGAAGAGAACTTCACAGGTTATTCTCAGAAAACTCAATATACACATGTTATTTTCCATGTATCTACATATATGTCTTAAAATTTGGTGTTTACATTAAAATCACAATATTGAAATATATAATATAGAACAATGTTCGATGTGAGAGGTAAGTACTTCGGTGTGAGATATTTTCTTGAAAATCTTCGGGCCGCAGTTTTAGAAGATCCTGAACTTAAATAACAAGCTTGGTATTTATCCAACATTTCATGTTTAAGCACACGCACGCGCGCCTTTGCCTAAAATCTGATGTGTTGCACTCACATGACTTTCTCTACTCTTGTACTAACCATTCTTACAAACTCTTATTCCTATATCTTCTTCGTGTTAGTTGAGATAAACATTTGCAAAAATTATCTTATTTTCTTATTTCTTTGTAGGTTGTAGCAGTTTTTTTTGTATAGCGCTTATGATATACAAAATATATCAAAGTGACAAAATCCGTTAATAGCAAAGGGTTAAGAATATGTACCACAGGTGAAGGGATGCCAAAAAGGCACTACCAAGGGTCATTAGCGAACGTCCCAAACATTAAGGTAAACGAGATACAATTAGTTTGGCAAGGTCTTCAACATAAAGAAAAGGAGCCTGCTATTGTATTTTACAAAGTATCGGAAACCCGAGGGGTTTCGCCAGAGGGCAAAGTCTTCACTTAATGAAGTGAGGGCCATTATGGATGTTTGGGAAGCTAAAAGGATATAATGACTGAGGGACAGTAGGAGAGAGATCGTTACGAGGGAGAGATACATGTAAGCAACACGGTGAAAGTTCGTTCCAACGGTTACGTGAGACCGCATATTTTATTTTATTTAAAATTGTTCAGCAAAGCTTAAACGTGTAAAAAGAAAACAAATAAAGTGTTCTAACAAAGCTACAATATCGCTCTCTGTAACTACCACGGATACCCGAGATTAAGACTCATGTGTGAGCAGCCGTAGGCACCCATAATAAGAAGCAGTCAATCGAGTGACATAAAATGCTTCAAGGTGCAAGGGGAATAGGGGATTAGAGTAGTCTTTGAGCGATAAATCTTTTGAAGCTTTCAACTTCCGTTCTCTTTGCACGGCCAACATATAAAAACATTAATAACGACGTTCCATTAGACGAAAGTTTAAGTTTCCTAAAATTCACACAAATAATAAGGAATATCTCCGAAATGGTTCACTCTACAAAACCGGGTATTTAGACATAAATTGTATGTTTTGGCAATACCTACACTTTTGTATCTCTTACGGTTTACCAGTTATTCAAAAGACATCCAGAGTAAACAGGACTGCATAGGCTATAGGCATAAAATTCAAAATATTTATTTCACTTGTCATAATAATATCTTAAACATATGACATTTTAATCAAAATCGTTAGTCTTTTCCGAATGAGCCAAAATTTTCCATGTAAAGGGTAGTTTAGGGTGGAGGAATTTTCTTGAAAATCTTCGGATGCTATCCTTGAATGATATTAAACTTAAATACCAATCTTGTTTTTAACTGACTTTTCGTTTTTGAGTTATGCTGTCCACAGTCTGACAGGCGCGCGCGCACACACACACACACACACACACACACACACACACACACACACACACACACACACTAACACGCACACACACACACGCACTCACACACACACACACAGTCACAGATGTTCTTCCTTCGTAATATTGGTACACATTATTGCACTTGTCATAAAAGTGAAGTTACCTATCACATGTCACAAACGGACCGGCCTTCTTTGTGCTTTAAACGAAACCCTTGCAAGAGAGAGATGAGGCTGATCAGATCTGGAATAGGACGCGCTCAAGCTGGGCGGGGTCCCTAATGCTTCCATATTAAACACAACCAATTGCACTTAAGCATACACAAAGGCTCCAAACTCCCCAAAGGTTCCTTAAGGGAAGCCGCTCACAAAGGCAGTAGTCTGACCGAGCCAGCGAGAAAGCTTCATAACCACCGCCCAGCCGCAACACGCAGAACATCGTCGTCTCATCCTTCAACCCTGAAAGAGATGATAAAGGAAACTATGGGCACAGGATATGACGGAAAGGAAAGTCATGGGAGGAGACAGGAACCATCCCAGCATTCGCCTACCGACCGCGAAAACTACGAGAAACCAATGGTTTGAATCAGCGGCTGCGGCCTATTGAACCCAGGACCTCCCGAGTGCAAACCTCACACGATGCTACTGAGCTGTCTCGCTGGGTACGTGGTATAAAAACCCAGAATGTTTATTGATGATTAATACGGTTTAGTACCCTGGAAAAGGGTATCTTGGATCATGATAGATGCAATAATTGAATATTTCGTTTTTTTGTTTATAACCATCCTTTGGGTATCTACTTGTCCCTTCACACAGTACTTACTTGAAGCCCTCTGCAACCTTCGGCAGCAGGATACACACCATTGTTGTCAGACACTGCAAGAAATAAATGGTTCTTTAGTACTCGACATTGATTCAGTGTAAACAAAGCAGAGACTAATAACCTAATCAATAAACTTTCTCTATGCTTTTGTTTTTATACATTTGCCAGTAGCCAGTGATGTAAATAGTATAAGATGCTTGTCTTAAATCTTCCAGTGCAGTATTCCTTATTCTGAAACAACCAGTATCAGTGAATGAAAGAGAAATCTATAGAGGAATTTGGGAAATAACTTCCAAGGTTAGTAATATTCTTTACAAAAAATAGGATATAAAATGATTTCGCATTTAAGTCTACAGCATGAGAACTGTTGCACTAGATGATTTCATCGGTATTTTTCCTCCTTGAAGAGTTTGAGTGAATTCGTGGACTCCCTGTGTAAGTCATTATAAAATACGTAGGAATTCAATGAGTTATATTCTGCATCATTCATAATGAAGTTATAATACTAGCTTCAAACTTTAAAATGTTTAAATTACGCAATATCTTAAGTGGGAAGGAGTTAAACATATCACTTTCTCGGCCAAGCACTGGTTTTAATTTTCACAATTGTAATTCAGTTATATTTATCGAAAACACCTTATTGTTTCTGTGATATCTTTCACAGCATTTTGCAGTCAGAGATTTTGATTTTTAGGATGTTTAGTTGAGCCTTTGAGATTCACTCTTTAATTCAACAACCCCAAGCCTGTGAATTGCAGCCTACTAATTGTGAAGGTCAACTGATGTAATAGGCCTCTTGGAGACATGATTATTGTCAATCCTCTGCAAAGCTGAGGTTTTCAAAAGGAATATAAGTATGCTTTTAAGATATTATGAAGTTTCCTAAAGATTGAGAAAGATCCTCTTGTTTTGAAATAACAGCGACTAAGTCCATAATAGGATGACTTGCATCTTAAACTTTCTTAGTGTTCTAACAACCTGAGTATGTAATAACCTTTCGATACATAAATGTAGTCATGTTCATTTCAATGTCATATTTGGTTTTGAAGTTTTGTTGTTAGAGGTAATAGGATGTCAAAATATGCAATTTATTAGTCATGGAAATATTTCAAATATCCTGATATTCATTTTGGTTTACCACATCTTAGGCTGCCCTTCAACTTGAACTCTGGTCATTTTGTCATTGAACAGCTTCTAAAATGTCTTACATACCTTTACATTTTCATGTGTGCTGTTCTTTATCACTTTTGCTAATGCTTGTAACTTTTTCAGTTTTACTCTTATCTTTTGCACTTTTTTTGTCACGTACTCTCTTTATGGTTTCCTTTTCGTTGAAGTTCTTTATTATTTTAAGTCACATAGGTCATTCTAATCTTCTTCTTAACCTTCCCTCTTATTTCTTTCCTAGCCATTTGCTAGCGAAGCTCTTCACCACAATGATTCACTTTCTCTTACCCCTTTATTATTCACTTCTACCTCATTTCTACACTTAACCTTCGTTTCTTTATTCTCCTGCTTCACCTTGGCCCTAAACTTTTCATCCCACCCTCCCTTCTAACCCTGATATAACCACTGGTTCATCATTGTCACACGGCGGGGGGTTCTTTGGAATATAGCACTTCGATTTACAGTAGCTAAGTGGTAGAAAGTACTGAAAAAAATTCTCCTAATTTGATTACTGATATCTATACCTTTGCAGTGCAATTTAATAATAATAATAATAATAATAATAATAATAATAATAATAATAATAATAATAATAATAATAATAATAATAATAATAATAATAATAATAATAATAATAATAATAATAATAATAATAATAATAATAATAATAATAATAATAATAATAATAATAATAATAATAATAATAATAATAATAATAATAACAAATAATAATAATAATAAATAATAATAAAAGTAAATAAACAGACAAATAAATAAAGTATGTGTGTGTGTACATACCACCAGCCTTAAGATCCCCATGTTGGCCATTCTGTCACCTCATTGTTGGGGGATATACAACTATCTACTGCTTATCTCGCTGCACGACTCCCGCTATATAGGGTACCTTACCCGGCCACAGAAATGAAGGAAATAACTTGGTCTTCAGCTTCCGATCTCTTTTTGTCAGATATCCGGAGACCCGCACTTCCATCTCTTTCCAGGACGCCGGTGACAGCCCGAGGTTTTTACGCTCGACTGGTGCGCAAGGAACTTCCGGTATCCATTCTTTACGTAATTCGGTGTGCCGTTTTACACTCTGGTTTTGCATCAGTTCCCTTTTGTTAGAACCTTCTTTCCTGTTTTATTACTATTATATTCTCTTTTTGCATTATTAGTTGAGGAGTAGTCGTATTTATAACCTCGTTCGAAAAATAGGCACAGTCAATATGTTGTTTAAAGAAGGATATGATACAAAGAATATTTTGTAGAGAAATTTGGGTTTACACAAACGTTTCAAAAAGTGAAGAGCTAAGAATATTGGATAGGAAAAGTTGGTTATGGAGATTATAGTCAGAGGCGTTAATTTGTTATATACCATTTACTACCGAATCATTCTTTTCTTTTGTACCATCTATCATTAGGTCATTGTTTTGTTTAGCCAGTGTTGCCAATTGTACTCCCATAAATAGCTGAAAAATAAAACAATTCATTGCCACATTACAATCGATTAACAAAACTCAAAATTGAGGGTAATTCAAAACGCTTTGGGGATACATAGAATGATGAAATTGAAACAATAATTCAAAATTCTATATCAATACAATGACGTAGAGTAAGAACGTATTTTTCCCCAGAAGGAAGTTTATTTGTTAATGTTAAAAATAAATTGAGATTTGATGTTATCAGCTGGTTATAACATGAGAAAATAGAAATACGTGTAATTGTTGGGTTTCGTTTTCCTCAGTTGACTGAGTTAACTTAACTGCATTCATTGTAGTGAATACATTTTAGGCTAATCTTTTATAGAATTTGACACTTTCTGGTCTAACCTTTGCAATATACTATTTAGATCATTTTTTTATTTATGAAATAGTCCAGATAAATATCACTGGACAGTCTGACCTTCCCAGATAAATTCTCTCGCTCAGCTCGGGAATTTATATTGCCATAGGCGGGATTTGAACCCAAATCTTTCGGTTTCCATACGATTGCTCTAACCAACTGTACTACCGTGTCAACAGGTCGGTGCACCTGGCTCGCATTTTCCCCGGTAAAGCACCAGGAAACCTAAAACCAACAAATCCATTTTCCTCCATTTCTTCCACTTTCTGTCTTCACACAAACCAGTTGTCTTAATACATTTATAATCATCTGTCATCCTGTTAGTTACTGTTTCACTGCCTGATTAGTTTCATTATTATAAATTCCTTCGCTCATTCATTCAGACAAGCTTTAACACTGTATCGCTTGTTTCACAAGTTTAACTTCCAGTGTTTCCAATCTTCTTTCCACGCTTTGCTGCAACAGTTTCCGGCATAATATTTTTACGCTTCATATAAAGTACTTCTTCCTTAGCTCTTACATAAACAGTTCATAGAAAACTTTTCTTTTTTCTAATAAATTGTTTATTTTTCTTTTCCTTTATATTACTAATGATACGTAACATGTATAAGCTGGTCCATTTCCTCTACTACTTCACATTTAATTCGCAGGTGCATACAGGATTTAGATGTTTACACCGATGAGGCTTCTCAGTAAAACTGAAAAAAGTTTATGAACATGTTTTCATATCTTTCATAGTTTGAAATTGAGAAATATTTGGCAATAGCGCGCCTTTTCTTACGATTGGGGGAGAAAATCACACTTGACAGGTAAAACCTCGTTAGCCGCAGAACAGAATGTGCACAGATTCCAATTGCCGTTGTGGATTGGTTATTGCATTAATTCTCATTCTAAGACATTGTTTCGAGTGTAACAAAAGCACTTGAAACGGAATCATTTTTGTTTAAGGTTGAAGAAACAAAGAAACAACGACTTGAACTTAAACGTTTACTTATTAAGACACTTAATGGGAAACCTATATTGGTACAGTGTTTTATTATTTAAAAATAATTTACTTAGAGCAAATGAAAGGGAAATTGGTACATTTGTTCAAAAAATTAAGAACCCAAACTAAGTAATTTGATTTATAAATTTAATGAACGGAACTATCTGGTATATTTATTCATTTATCATCGATTAAAAGGAAGCAAAACCATGCACACTAAGTACAGCAATATTTACATCTACCGCAGATATGAATGGTGATAAGCGAGGGTACAATATAGCCCTGTGAGGTGTGTGTGTGTGTGTGTGTGTGTGTGTGTGTGTATGTGTGTGTGTATGTGTGTGTATGTGTGTGTGTGTGTGTGTGTATGTGTAAGTGCTCAGTTATTAGCTAGTTGCTACGACGTCGTAACTTCAGCGTAATCTACAATTTGTAGTCAATAAAATGGTAAATTTTGACAAAACAGGGCGCTTAAGGAAAAAAAGATCAATGCATCAATAATGCGAATGATTTGTTGCCTGATCACATATTCCAATATACGCCTTGTTTTAATCGTTTCTGTATATTATATTGACAGCGCTGCCACCGGGCCATGCTCTAAGCAGTGAAATAAAGTATCTATCTATCTATCTATCTTTAAACTATAATGCAAAGAAAAGTGCGAAAAACGTTTTCTCTACCATGTACCTAGTAGGTAAAAAAGGTGCCTATTGTGCTGCACCAAAAAAATTCAATATCAAGATTTCACCGGAAATACATGTATTTATGGCCCCGGAACCACACTCTAATGCGAGTCCATACATCGATTTTTTACTCCATTATATACTTGCAGTTGGTGTAACGCTTTTGCTATAGATTCTTCCTTTTCTTCTACCTGTATTTACTTCCTTTTAATTTTAGCCCAGTTTTCTTCTTTTGTTTATACTTGAGTAGTATTTATCGTTTCCCACTGACGCGCCCGTTGTTCCGTTCTATTGTTGAATAACCAATTATCGTTCACGTTTATCACTGGACCGGATAATTCACCTCGTGACAACACGTCTCACTTTTTCTGCTTGATCCACCCGAACAATCGACTTCCGGTTGTTTTAAATAATCGTGACAAATGACCGGAGAATTGAGCAAATATGCTAGGCCTAATTTTTCCAAATATTCGCACATTCTCACGCAGTATTACATATTTCCAATAATTATTTAACAACTGCTATGTGCTTATGATACTTGTATTCCATCGAAAATGAAATGGTTTTCACTGGAAAGCATTCTAAAGTCCTCTAAACTTCAAAAACGCTTGAAAAAAGAGGTCTACGTGCCAGCATAGGCATCTATCACTGTAAACAGCATAACTCAATATCAATAACTAAGAAAGATACCAAATTTCATTTAGCTGTCAGACGAAAGTTTTCAAGAAATTACCACATCCCAAATAACACTTTGTACAGGAAACCTTCATTACGTATTAATTTGGACTAAAAGGTAATAAGCATATCTTCAATTTTATATACTAGGTGCGCAGTCTCTGAGAATGTATTCATTCTTGACGATGCTTATACTCGTACATACAACTCTTTAGCTATCATACGCGGTGTTCCACGAATACGTTCTGATAATCAAAATTCGTATATCAGGACTCGTAAAATCCGACACGCTACTTCTTATAATCTTGACGCACTGACTGTATCCTTCCACACCCCTTGTCCTTTCGTATTTTGGTGATTGACTTATGCACAACTTTACTGGTGATGTATAGTAAACAAGCCTTCTGCAATGCAAGGTCAGGCTATAAAGACTCTTGTCATGTTGGTTGCACGTGCTTTTGATGTTTCAAAAATAAGTTTAAACCTAGTAACCCTCATAATTATCTATTTGTTGATACGAATTTACATGCATTCCATGCTTTAACTCTGTTACGTAATATGTTTGATCCATGTGTTATGAAAATGTACATTTGTCAATTCTCTTCGAATATATTAAGATGAATGAGTTAAAGAAGGAACTAGTTAGTATCGCACAACAAACTATTCCGCAGCCAATGAGACAGGTAGGTACTGGGTTTGTTATTCCGCAGTTTCGTCGACATTTTGTCGTGACATTTAATGAAAGAACTATACAGTTGATTTGACAATATTTAGCAAATACGTACACTTTCTCACTAGCCCACCCCTGTAGTGTCGTGGCAGCGCATCTGCTTCGCGTCCAAGAGCTTCCGAGTTCGAATCTAGGTTAGGGTGGGTTATCCGGATCAGGTTATTTATTCCCCGAAGATTTCCCTTATCCTGAAAAGACAAATATAAAGTAACTATGCTGTATGGAAGCCGTGTGCACCTGAGCATCATTTCATCCATAGTCCGATATGACCTCCCAGGCTAAGGTACGTTAAAGTAAAAGAATAAAAAACTCATGTCCTAGTTAGGTGTCTGCCTATTTAAACCGTATGTCCCGTATTTCTTAACTGTAGCGTACACAACTTACCTTTCCTTGACTGCTGTTGCGGAATAGTTCGTTGCGCGACACAAACTACTTCCTTATTTAACTTTTCCATCTTACTATACTAATCACATATGGATCAGGGACTTGGCATTTGAAACAAAAAACACTGGCTAAATTAAACTCGACAGAAATAGATTTTTGGTGACGCTCTGCAAGGATCTCAAGAAGGCACAAAATCAAAAACACGGTTTTGTTTTTTTATATCCTGGCCATGCAAATAGAATGGAATGTCGAAGCAATTACATAGCGACCTGCTCTGACTACGCATAAACCTACTGTTTTCCCATATTCGTACTGCACCTATAAGCAATGTGTATTAAGACCATTTCTACACGAGTTTATCTCGATTATCTTGAAAAGGTAGAAGAATAAGCGTCTTAAACAATAGTTCCTATAAGAAAGTCATGTGACCGCACCAATCAAGTTTTATATAATTATTTAGCATACAGTCGTGATAAACGTGATTACATCCAGAGGAAATACAGAAAAACTTTCTTACATAAAGGATATCACACCGTTATAAGCACATCCGATTGTCTTCTATTATACTGAGTCTTCTGTTGTGTCCATTTACTAAATCGTGACCATCTATGTTTATTGCTTGGAACGAAATATCGGTGGCTTCGTCTTACTTTACATGCATATTCTGTGAGCTATTATATACTTCATGGCATTCTCAACGAATTATCACAGCCTTCTTAGGAAGCAAGTTCCGATGTTATAAATTTCTTCCCATCATCCAAAAATTCGATATCGGGATATCACCAGGAATACAACTTTTGGAACCCCTTGAATCTAAAACAAAAGAAGTTTTAGAAAAAGGTGCCTATGTGCGCACGCGTGTGTATGTAGCATAACTCAAAACGAAAAGTCGGTTAAATATCAAACTTGATATTTAAATTCAACATCTTCCAACAGTGCAAAATGAAGATTTTCAAGAAAATCACCTCTTTACATGGAAATTTTTCGAAAATTTAATTTTCTCTAAAAAGTTCAACAATTTTCATTAAACCAGCATGTATTAACATACATATTATCACAGGGCTGGGAACTGCTACTCACCGAGCACAGCCCATTCACGGCCCATTCACTAATAACTGCAAGATACAAATATAGGTATCTTGAATTTTCTGGGAATAGCATTACATTTTTCTTCATTCTAGGTGATTTTTACATAATAGCTAAACCGTAAGACAGATAGTCTTACCTTACGACCCCAAAAAATGTAAATCTCCAGGGACCCTAGGACTGAAATTTTAGTGAGTGAGTTTTGTTTAAGGGCCCGTCGACTACTAGGTCATTAGGGCCCTCTGAAATTAGAATTTTCTATGTTTTTATAAATGCGAAATCAATGCTTCGTACACTTTAGAGTTTATGTTATAAACTGCCACACAAAAAACCAGCACAATCTGCTTAATGCCTTCAGGGAATTAATTATTCAATTTATTTACAATGCGAAAATACCTTATTATTCAAAACATTCCATGCATATAAAAAACTAAAACATCAAAACAGTTTTACTATTTTATAAACCCTAATTGCCAAAAAAAAAAAAAAAAAAAGAAACGCCACGAAACACTGGAAAGAAGAAAGAATAATTATTTTAAAGTAATTAATTTATTTGCTTTAACGTACATTGAAAATATTTTTAAAACTTTTTTACTTGCCGTTTAGCCATTGATTTCCATTGATTGTTTTAGAACCCTTTTCGGCCCATACTTTGTTCAAATGCTGCCGAAAATATAAGAGAAAAGGGGCGGTTAAATGCAGCGCCCATAGCCTGCTCTTAACCTTAAAAAATGGCAGAATCTAAAAAATGTCATTGTCAACCGATGACTAAAGGTTTCGGGAATATTTATGTGCATAAACTTAAAAATCATCAATTTAATAAGCACCTTCTGCAGAGAGATCCATGTGGAATCTATTGCTTTTTATGTGTCTAGGTTTTGTAATACTTATATTTGCCTCAAATGGGAAGTCGTTATTCATGTTTTATTTCTTGGCCTTGCAAAGGTTGCCGAATTTTATTTCATTATGCCATGAAAGGAGTATACAGTTTAAAGCAAGCAGCGATCCGTTTTGATCAAATTCCGTTGCTGTATCTATGAGTTGTAAAACGAAAATTTTATGTTGCGAACATAAGCGTTTAACTATGAAAGTGCAGCTGTCTACTGTCATTTGGTATAGTTGTTTTGTACTTAAATCGATGCAGTTTGTAATCATGTTTATGTCACTATTCCATAACGCTTCACCTCACGTTCTCCAAACAAGGTTCATCACAACAGGGACGGTTTCTTTACAATAAGCAAGTTCCGCTTTTCTCTGCACCTGCCACCGGACGATTCTTTCTGCACTGAATATTCCACTTCACTAACTCACGTACTTACCGCTTTAATAATGACATAGTCTTCTGGTCGAGATTGAAAGTTGCTCTTCAAAGCTTGCTGTTAGTTTTAAAGAAACCCATGTTTTCGACAAAGTGTGACGAAAGTTTCAAAGTTAATTTTAAATTATTGGGTGATTTTTCAAACATCAAATGACTATTTATTTAATTTTACTAAATCCTCCATACATCGGTAAGGTACTTGATGCGAATATGGCCAATGCAGCTAATCAGCCCAGTTCGTACCCCTGCTGGTAATTGTTAAGTTTTCCTAGAGATGGCACCAGCATGCCAGGTCACGAGATAATCTCCTTATACAGCGCCACTTGCAGTAAGCTTGTGTTGGCATAAATAAATAATAATTACCGGCTAAAGATTACTTAAACCCGGGACATAAAGTACTTACAATTGTAAGCCGCCCTTGGGGTATTTATCTCTGATGTAAGATTCCCTTGTGGTCTAACTGGGAAAAGTAGGAATCGGCTGGGGAATTTAATGTCGTGCTGGCAAGTTGGCCATGGTAGCTTACTGGTTAAAGTGGAACATCCGTGGTTCAAATCCCAGCTATGGCATTGAATTTTTCAGTCCTGATTCCAGCTCTTAATATGTCAGAATTTTTCCAACATTTCAGCATCTGTCAGAAAGAAGCAGAACCACCATGTCTTCTAGGATTTTTTTAAAGGGGATTTCTGTTTACTTTACAACCAATTTGTGCACACTTACTGCTCTGAAGATTTTACGCATTCTGCATTTCATGCCATTGAAAATTATATATTTTTACTTTGCTGAAGGAGAGAGTGTAGAGATTCCAATTTTAGGAAGTTGGTAAGCGTGGAGCAAACAAAAATGTTTGAAGGAAACGAACTACCAAATGATCCAGTAAACGTTTGGGAAACTGGAATTCCAAACTTCACCCAACCGTCTACGTTTCCTTCATTTGTTTCCTTGCTGCCCAACACAAAGGCCTCTGAAATTGACGGGAGAAAAGCGCAAGTGCATGGTAATAAATTTCGTGTTCAGAGCGCTTAAACACGTCACCATAATGGGTTCACTTTGGAGCCCGCAAAGCCACATTTCTCGTGATTTACGAGCGCCGCGAGAAGAACAACATTTCTAGAGCCCATCCATCACCCGGGCTTCCTGCATAAGAATGCTCTCATTATGACGTAATGAGATGTACCGGGCTACTCAATTCTGTCAGCTATTCTCTGAATGTCTGAAACTCGCCAGACAGACCATTTGAAACAATACAAAATAGTTTTGTATAGCATACTATAATCATACGTGAACTCCATGGTTAAAGTTTTTATTGGTTCTTTACTTTACTTTACTTCTACTTTACCTTACATTTTTTTCCTAAGCTACGACCTCAATTGCGGTAATCCACACTACAGGAAGTTACAGCATATGGTGATCCAAACATGCAGAAATAAATTTAGATGCTCTCTAAACGGTCAGAAATACATAAATTCATTTAATATATACCAGATTTCCATAGGGAATTGAAATCGATTTCAGTCCAATTCCACTCTCAACACGATCTGCGTTTCCATATTGAATTCAACTCATATCGAGATGTATGTCAATATGCAAGGCTCAAGCGTAAATAATTCAGTTTTATGTTGGCGGACGTGTAAAAAATACGTTTTCCGCATATTTTAAGTGGATTTTGAGGTTAATGGATGTTTTTGAGAAGAATACAGTGCAACATTATAGAAACAATTAAACTGGCTCTATTGTGTTTTATTACAACACTTTCACTTAAGAAAGAAAGATGCCATTGTAACACAATGGTGCAAGTTCACAAATTTTTAACCCTAGCGTTACCAAGCTTTATTCCAGAACTTAGATTTCCAGGAGGGCGGGTTACTTTGTGACCCCACTAGTAACTAAATATCTCAACAATTTTAAAACAAATTTATTTTAAAATGTGGTATTATATCTTATCATGTTTATGAAGGTAATAATTAACATTGTTTAACTATTCCTTTTTTACTTTATTACATTAATCACACTATACCGACGAGGCAGTATATTATGACCACCTTGACTTTTCATTGTTTCTCAAAATGACCAACAATGAAAACTTTGAAACAATTATGCAGTTCAGTAGTAGAAACGGATTGGTAATAACTATTAACCCGCATGCCTTTAATTAAAAAATTAAAAGACAGAATTTAAAATAATTATTGAAATAGGACATAAAGTACAGCCCCCCCCCCCTTCCCTTCGTAATGCTGGGGTTAACGAATCTAGCCATGGCAGTGAAACACAACTTACACTTAAGTTGGTTTACGGAATAGCTAGGACCGAACATGGCATTCATTTTCACTATAAACAATAAAGGTAGTTTGCTTCTAACAGTTAATATAGTCTGGAAGATTAGTGCAGAGGTTGGCAGTGAATTGCTCTGCAACTACCGAGGTTTCCTGCTTGCTATTGCTGAGCAATATCAGCAAGTTCCGTCTGCGCCCGTTTAAATACACCTGCTGTTGGAGTTATAGAAAAGTTTTGAGAGACGTAAAGTAAAGAATATCCCTTTTTATTTTCCCTGCCACCTACTTGTTGCAGATGAAGGAAGCACTATATTCACTAAAAAATAGTTCATATAAATTACAGAAAAAATATATGACACAGTCAGCCAACTTTCTCTACCGATTATAAATGTACCTAAGTGCCTTCTTCATTGTAGCGTTTATTAAAAATGATTCTGTGCATGCTACGTTAATCAAAATACATTTTTTTATAGAAATTCAGATGGATATGTGGAAACCAGTCGAAATGTTTATTGAATAGAATAAGTTCAGTAGGCATAGAGATTTCTTGCCCAAAAAATTAAAAAAGAATTAAAAAATCGCGAGTGTTTCGAAAACGGTTAAGAGTAAGGCTACAAATAAACACATTTGACACAAACTGTACAATTTATTGCAACAAAAAGGTAACGAATTGTGGGTTCTTTTAAATTTAATTTACACAAAACCCGTTGAACCTATTGAAATACGCTAAAGGAAAGAGTTGTTTATTCAATTTTCTATGAATATAGCCATAAATCAACAACCTTCAGTGTATAATAATTCAGCCAGGTGATGATAAATTTTTTTGGTAAAAATATTTTTTCTAGAAAACTATAAACTTTTCAACATTTTGGTATTAGACTTTCTTGTTATTCACAACATGAGAAATTTGCTGTTAAATTCTGACGGATCATTTCACTTCTATCCTGTATACCAAAGATATGGCATTTTAATAAAAATCGTTAGAGCCATTTTCGAGAAAAGCAAAATTTTCGAAAAATTTTCCATGTAAAGGGTAGTTTAGGGCGAAGTAATTTTCTTATACACGTTCGTGTCTTACCCTTAAAAGATATTAAACTTAAATACCAGTTTTGATTTTAACTGATATTTCGTTTTTGAGTTATGCTGTCCACAGACTGACACACACACACACACACACACACACACACACACACACACACACACACACACACACACACACACACACACAAACACGGACCTTTTTCTAAATTTTTGGGCGGGATTCACGGGCCTCAGGGGATATATTTCTAGTGAAATATCGATATTGAATTCTTGGGTGGAATACAGTACTTCCTCTACTTACTATACTTGGTAGAAAAAGTAATTATTAGCACTCGTTTCTGTGAAAGTAACCTAAAAGTATTCCATATATATGTTAGTTTGGGGTAGAATAATTTCGGGAAAATCTTCCTGTCGTATCCTTATGAGTTGCTGGATTTAAACACGACGTTGTCAAGCGATATGGTTCCTCGGTAGCGTAAGAGGGTGTCATTCTGTAGGTCCACGCTCGATTCCCGTCGACCACCCACTCTGACCTTGGTTTTTTCGGTTTTCGCTTGTTGCTAGGTAGATATTGGGGTGGTTTCTCGTCTACCACGATTTCCTCTTCATCGTTTTTCTTTCTTTCCGTTTCCTTTCCATGTTTCAGGTGTGCTTCCAGGTTTCGTGGCGTATGGCGGTGCTGGTAGATTGAGCGAACGCTTGCTCAAAGGAAGGAGTGCTCCACGTGGATATTAGAAGACTGCTTGGTCGACGGGTCGTTCATCACCCTCTCTAGGCAGTAAAATGGGCCTTGGAGCTCGGAACTGTTAGGACTTCCATGCGGTCTACAACCTTTTGTGACTCTTCACTTCCTCCCTTCCTACTGAGAGGTGCTATCCACAATGTAGGTCGCAGCGTATGCCCTGCGTTAAGTAGCCTCATAGAAATGACACAATGTTTTGTAGAAAAGGTTTAGAAGATTAACGTTTTTTTTAAGTTTGGTAAATCTTTACCTGTGCTAATTGACACGGCCGTATCCATTGCTTATAAAAATGAATGTACTTTTGTCCTCTATGCCCTCCTAAATCACTTGACCGATCACCGCGAAATTGGGCACGTATATGTATTTTTTTATTGAGAAGGTTTTTATGCTATCAGTTTTACTATACAAGATAACATCCACATGGTTTTCTTTACTTCTTTTCGAAATACGACCACATTTCTTTCTCTCTTCGTACTAAAATGGACAGCTCATAAATTTTCTATGATTGAAATAGAAATGCAACACATTAAATTCATACGATTTTC
The DNA here is from genome assembly GCA_030765045.1 of Tenodera sinensis. Classification (NCBI taxonomy): domain Eukaryota; kingdom Metazoa; phylum Arthropoda; class Insecta; order Mantodea; family Mantidae; genus Tenodera; species Tenodera sinensis. The sequence continues at coordinate 853,523 of JAUKNM010000052.1, read as the reverse complement.
TCTTCACACTTTTCTTTTATGAAACACAATCACACTTCTTTCTCTACTCCCTCTTTTATAAGGAATTTATACAATTTTCTATATGATTGGCATAGAAATGTAATGTCTTACATTCACACAGTTTTCTTTACCTGGCTTTCTTCCTGTAGTATTTGGTGTTGTTCTACAGTGCTTTTGCATAATACTTTCCTGGTGTTTTTAATTTATTTAATTTGTTTATTTTGGATTCTTTATTGTACAATAGTATAAAGTATCCAACGTAATTCTAAAACTTGTATCCAAATGACCAAGTTGTCGACGGGCCTTTAAACATCATCACTAAAACTTGCAGGGATGTAGTCGTCAACTATAGTGTACTAGTAAAAATGTTAGGAAAGTTGAATTTTTCGGCTTAATTTGCATACCTTTTCATTTAGCAAACAACTTTATATAATAAAATATATAACTTTATATAAGCTAATGATTATAGGGCTGTTTCAATTGACAATTAGTAATGATCCAGATTTGTAATTAGAAATGTATTAAATTTGTAAACGAGTAACCGTCATAAAAATTGATTTTAAGTTATTAAAGCATCAACTGCTGAATTTCTTTAAAAACAGGAACCTCTTGAAGAATGTTGATTATTAACTTTTGTTATGCAAGGAGTTTCAGAAAATCTTAACTTTCTACGGCTGTTATCCCTTGTCTTTGGAAAAGTAACAAAGATAACTTATATAGGCAATTTTCTAGGTTCTAAAGGTATATTTTATATACCAGGCTCAGGCATTCTGGACTGAAAGAGTGTATTATTTACAGCCAAATTTTTAAAATGCTATTTTTAGCTTAAGGGCATCCTCTAATAAACATCAACACAAATTGTTTATAAAAATGCAAAAATTACCCCAAAATTTTGGTTGCCTTTTCATTATATTAACAGATAAAGCACTTCTACATGACAAATTCTCTTAAGCACCGTGCCTTTAGTGAAAATTACCAATTTGGACATGTTAATTTCACTTCAATAACCCCGCATTACCGTCAATACAATAATGAGAGGGTACTCCGTCCTACAGGAACCGTAATCAGCAATCGGATATGAAACATTACACGCCGCGTTAGCGGTTCATGGCTTGAGGTATTTGTAAACTTACAATTACGTCCAAACAGCTGTTATTACAAGTGCTCACTCATGCTCAGGAATGAAAATAATTGATTTTAAATTACCATCATTAGCCACGGTCAAAAAGTGAGCGGTTTTGTGGTTAATGCTTTTTCCGTGATAAAGTCTTTTTCTGGCATGTCCTGGTGTTTGGGATACATTACATAAAAGGCTAAGTGCGGATTACAAAGTTTAACTAAACACCCGAGAAACCCAAGCGAATTGATGGACAGAAAAGCAAGCGAAAAAGGAAAGAAAAAAGTTCATATAAAACATTAACCACAGTTTGTGTCGCAGAAGTAGAGTTTTAAAACCTATATGCCGTTTCATCTTCTCTACTAAAGCATCTAAGACAGAGGTTGCAATGCAGTTGAGTGAAAATGTGATGTCCAGGTTCCATCGAAAGTACTCGTTTTGAGGTCCCCGTATTTAAAACGATTGGAAATATCCATTCAACTGCGATTACGAGTATCGTAATTAAAATTCCATTGGACTTAAATGCAATTGTTAGGTAATTTTAAGGATACAAAGTTATAGTTATTCACGTAAGTTGTGGTTTAAATGGAATTTTTGCCTAATGGTAATAATTCCAAAATTAATAAAATCCCACGTGTCACAACTTGCGGATTTACAAAACATAACAACAACCCAAACGGCCCGCATCTGAGGTGTAGGAGTAGCGTGTCTGCCTCACATACAGGAAGTCCCGAGTTCGAAATTCAGTTTGGGCGCGTTACCTGGACAAGGTTTTCTCTATAGTTCCTTATCCTGAGAGATTGTGGAGTAACAGTCAACTGATTTAAGTAAAGATGGACAAAGGGCCTTTCATCCCGCCAACACGGAAATGTTTGCCCAAAATTTACTTCGCATTTGTATTGTATTATCTTCTCCATGATGCAGTATTATTAGTTATGGTAGGTGTTGTGTTGGAGTGTTTTGTTTCCCATTGTTTGATTGTTTGCATTATATCGTTTGCAGTTGGCCTAGTGCGATTATCTTTTGTCTTCATTGTAAATGTTATAGATATTAACGAATAAAATTGTGATAATAAATACACTAATATTATTTCAATTGTGGCCTCCAGAGCAAAGAAGACTATCTCATTAGAAAGACTAAAAGTTAATACATCGACGTAACATATAATTTTCACGGGGGTCGCGTCTCAAGGAAAATTATCAGCTGTAAATTGTGAACATACTTCATACCCGTACCACGACCGAGATAGGAGAGAAAGAGTCATCGCAGTTCATCGAAAGAGTTAGCCGGATCTTTTATACGAGAAAAGAATTCATCATACCGACCCTTCAAAGTGACGACGAGCAGAAGATTCCCTTCATACTGGTGACGGGAGTTACCAGCCGGAAGAGACTCCTTCATACTGGCGCCCAGACGCGCGACGGCTCGAATACAGGCGTATAGAGTAAAAATATGTACCTGGACAAAGAGTGAAAAGAAGACATTTTGACGGAGTATCCTTTTTCTTGTGCTCCAGAATTCAAGTAAGACTAGTACTAATTTATGATACTACGCAATAAGAAAATTGTACAGAAGATGGAAAAAGTTGAGAAAGATAATGATAGTGTAGAGAGGGAAGTGAGTGATAAGTTATCAGTAGAAGGTAGAAAGAATGTAGTATGTAAGGAATCTGAAATAGGATTGAAAGGAATATTGGAAGCGATGAACAAAAATACAGCAGATATAAAAGCAGATTTTGTTAGAAATGTAACAGAACTAAAAGCAGATTTTGTTAGAAATGTAACAGAACTAAAAGCAGATGTAGCAAAACTAAGAGAGGGTAGTGTTAGAAATGTAACAGAACTAAAAGCAGATGTAGCAAAACTAAGAGAGGATAGTGTTAGAAATGTAGCAGATTTGAAGGAGGATAATGCCAGAAATATAAATAAATTGTCACAAGAAATTGAATTATGTAAGAAGGAATGTACAGAAAGAATTGAATCAAGTAACAATGATATAGCTAAATTAGGTGAGTTAGTAAGCGTGATAAAATTAGGACAGGAATCAAACACAGTAGAAATAGCTAGGCTAGGAGAATTGATAAATGAAGTTAAGTTAGGACAGGAGAAGACAGTGGTAGAAATGAAAGCTGAATTAAGTAAAGAATTTGATGAAAAACTAGCAGAACAGAATGCAAAAATTGCAAAGGTAGGAGATGAATTGAGAACAGAGATAGTCGTGGTAGAACAGAGTTGTAAAATGTATCAAGATGGAATTAGGTCAAAACAAAATGACATTGATGTAAAAATTGATAGTTTAGAAAATGTTGTAAAGGGTATAAGCGCTGAGATGCAGTCACAGCGAGAAGAATTGAATAAAGTAAAGGAGGAAGCCAATGTAAATGTAAATAGAATAAATGAAACGGTTACAAAGGAAAAAGAATTTACAGGAAGGCTTTCCCAAGTTGTGATTGCTCTACAGGCTGATAGAGTTAATGACAATCATGATCAATTTGTGAGTGAATGCAAAAATATGACCAATACTGATGCACTTGACAATAACAGTAATATGGCGGACTTTCAGGAGAATGATTTAGCTATGCCAATGCACTCCCCTAGTCAAAACCATAATTGTCACGCTAGTCACTTGTTCCATGACCTAACCCCTCCGTCATTTGACGAAGAAGCCGGTGACAATCCAAAAATTTTCATAAAAGAACTGGAGGATTATTTTAGGATCAAACGAATTCCGAACGAGATACGAATGATGGTGGTTAAACGCTGTCTTAAGAAAAACGCATTGGAATGGTTAAGACTAACTTTGGCGTCTCACGAAACATATAGTATGTTTCGAAACCTTTTTATAAATAGATTTTGGGGACCGGGACGTCAAAACCAGATTAAAGTCGAACTGGCTACCGGACATTATGACAGTAAACGTGATATTTCAATGATGGAGTATTTTTTGAAACTGGCGAACAAATCGAAACTACTCCAACCTCAGTTGAGTGAACAGGAGGTTATTGAAGCACTTATTCGCCATTATCCACCGCACATAAGAAATAATCTGATCGTGGCGAAACCGGTTGATTTTTCGGACGTCATTGAATTATTGGCAGAGTTCGAGGCACAGAATAATTACCAAGAGACTAACTCCAGTCAGCGATATGAAAATGGACAGCGCGCTGTAGGTGGCCAAGGTAGGAATCAAGCAACGCAATTAGAACGTCTTAGAAATAATTTTCCAACAACGAATGAGAACCAGGGAAATGGTGTGAGATGAAACACACCAAAATAATGGTGAAAACTACAGAACAAATAGACGTCCTGATGTAAGATCGAATTACAGAGGTCCTATACCGCGAGACAGACAAAATCCGCGATACGAGAGACGTAATCATGATTATGGTGGCGATACCAGAGGGTGTGGAAGAACCAGTCAAATTAATCACATCCGGTTTTACAGAAATTACAATCGTAGGTGGAATGGAAGCTACGATCCGAGAAATCATAGTACAAATTATCAGGAAAATGTAACCCAAGTGCCTAGGTTCGAGGAGGAAAGCGTCGAACGCAGGAATGATCGCGACTTTCCTAGAACACAGAATCAAGAAACAAATACTGGCACGATATCAACAAGTAACAATCAAACGAATGAGAATCAGGGAAATTAATTCCGAAATCATTTTATGCCTTGGAAAATGATTTGATGGTGCAGGCACAGGGCAAAATTCACGTAAATTTAATCACCGACAACAAAATTAACCCAGTAAAGTCCAATAAAGAGTTAGTCAATCCACCTCAAATTGAGTTAAATATATGGGACCGTAGCTTCACTGTGTTAATAGATACTGGGGCAAGCTCATCGGTAATTTCAGAGGAATTATTCCAGGAATTATTATCCTCAAACAAGATAGAGTACTTGCACGTAAACAATGTGTATTGTAGTACAGCGATCGGTAAAAAGAGAGATCGGGTGAAATATCAAATGTTAGTTAAAGCACATGTAAATGGTTGGAAATTTGATTTTGTCGCATTAGTTATTCAGCGTTTGGCAAGAGAAATTATTATTGGAAACGACTTACTTTATCACTGGCAAGCAATCATCGATTTCGAAGAGCATGAACTACGCGTTAAAGATGGTGAAAACACGCGAATAGTGAGACTGTTAGAAGGTGAAAATATTGAAGCGAACGAGGATTTCAACGATGTTAATAATGGAAGATTTTTTGTAGAGAATGTTATATTGTACGACGACGAAAAAGTAAGTGCAAATGAAGAAGACGACTGCGATGATATACAAAAATACGTCGAAATTGATTTGTTTAATAATAATGTTCGCGGAGTTCGAGGAGAGAATCACCATCTGCGAGATGATTGCGGAGTATACAGATTGGATGTCGTCAGAGATGATAAAAAGAAAGAAGAAGAATCTTTTATGGCTACGCTGAACGAAAAAGTGAATAATGCGCACAATATAAATGAAGAACAAAAGAATCAACTGAGAGCGTGCTTAATCAAGAACCGAGAAGTATTCAGTTCGAAACCCGGTCTGTGCAACAAGTACACCCACATCTTTAAAGTGGAAAACGCTACCCCTTACTCCCATAAAAGCCCTACCGAGATGCCGAAATAGATACGGCAAAGTGACGTGACAATCAATTATAAGAAAAATCATAAAACAAATTTTAGTGGGGAGGGGCATAGAACCCCTGAAAGTTGCAAAAAAAAAAAAAAAAAAATCGAAACATTGTCAAGAGAAAATATTTTTGTATTCAACGATGACATGTTTTTCAACACAGTTGTTATATTGTTGTACAATTACATTGTTGTGGGGAGATCATCACAGTACATGCAACATTGTATGGCTGAAAACAATTTTCCCAAAATAGAATTAGTTGCATATACTGTGATGAGGGGCATTTGATGCAGTATTATTAGTTATGGTAGGTGTTGTGTTGGAGTGTTTTGTTTCCCATTGTTTGATTGTTTGCATTATATCGTTTGCAGTTGGCCTAGTGCGATTATCTTTTGTCTTCATTGTAAATGTTATAGATATTAACGAATAAAATTGTGATAATAAATACACTAATATTATTTCAATTGTGGCCTCCAGAGCAAAGAAGACTATCTCATTAGAAAGACTAAAAGTTAATACATCGACGTAACATATAATTTTCACGGGGGTCGCGTCTCAAGGAAAATTATCAGCTGTAAATTGTGAACATACTTCATACCCGTACCACGACCGAGATAGGAGAGAAAGAGTCATCGCAGTTCATCGAAAGAGTTAGCCGGATCTTTTATACGAGAAAAGAATTCATCATACCGACCCTTCAAAGTGACGACGAGCAGAAGATTCCCTTCATACTGGTGACGGGAGTTACCAGCCGGAAGAGACTCCTTCATCCAGGTGTCCAGTTTCAGTGGTTAACAGTTATACCTATTTCAGTTCTCCAGAATCATCTTTGCATAGCGTGATTGCCTAGGTAATACACCCTCTTCCAGGCTCTCCTTTAGCAGGCATTGACCAGTTGGTAACATTCTGTGTATTTGTCCTCATTCATTCTCTTTGGGAACCCGTACAGTGACAAATTTCCAATCTTAGTGGCTTCTTGATACTCCCATACTCCTTAATCCATCCATTTCTGTCGCAGACATTTCTCTGACCATTTTTACCCAAAGTCCAGTTTTCCCCCTCACGCTGTACATTAAAATACTTTCCACTCTTGTCCTTGTTGTACTTTACTTTCTTTGCTTGTCAAATCTCGATTCCAAACGGAAATGCATATAAACTGTTCCAGTTATTTCCTGTTTTACAGCTTGCAATGTATCTATTTTATTAGGAAGAGACAAATTGCAAGGATAAGAATTCTGAAATTATACTTCAAATGAAACTACCCCTAGGTTGATAGAATAGCCATTTCTATAGCAAAGACATAATAAAGTGCACTACAAATTGATCTCAAAGATTTGTTTACATTAATGCTGGTGTTGACAGTTCAGTTCATGCAGAAATTATGCATAATCCTCCATCAATAAACACAGTTGACTATATGCTACTTTGTCCTCTGTATATCTACCATATTAAAACTAAACTGATAGACATAATGCCAATTATTTTGATTAGAACTATATATGGATACAAACAAATAAACCAAGTAATGCAAATCTAAAATGAAAATCTAGTTTTGATAAAAATTGAACAAGTATCCAATGCCTTACATTCACATGACTTTCTCTACCCACTGTTATTCATTTTCATTTTGTCTACACTAACACGTTTTATGAACGTTTGGCTTTCTACCTACATGATAGTGGAGATAAACATTTGTAAACATGTTTCATTAGATATTTCGTACAGTGATAGAGGAAACTGAAAAGATAGTTCAATATTTAAAAGTGGGTTGCTAGACAATATCCTATATGAATCTCATGACTTCGCGAGAAGCAACCGAAAAGTGAAAGTACTTAAAAATGAGAAGATATTCACAAATTTCATCCAATAACAAAAGCACATCTCGAAAATGACCAATTTCACAACTTTGTTTGGAACAAATTCTGTATTTTAAAAAATCGATACGTTATTATCTATCTCTTTATGATTTACCAATTACTTATACACAATTATGCTAAACTTGCTCTATATTATAAGGAACTAACAGATATTTCTGAAATTTCAAGACTACGTTTTATTTGGCATTAAATATCTTAAACATGCGGTATTTTAATAAAATATCCTTAGCTACTTTTTAGCAAATCGAAAATTTTCGAAACATTTTCCATGTAAAGCTTAGTTTGCAGTTGAGGGATTGCCTTGAAATTTCTGTAGAAAGTCATTTTAGAAAAATGTGTGTTTGTGTGTGTGTGTGTGTGTGTGTATGTGTGTGTGTGTGTGTGTGTGTGTGTGTGTGTGTGTGTGTGTGTGTGTGTGCGCGCGCGCAGTAGGGGTCTACAAATATTAGTTCTTTACATGTTTTAAATATTTCCAGTTTTAATATTAATTGGCATATTCCGAGGAACGCACTTTAAGTTAGGGAATAACCTTCATTTGATATAAATTATTTTCAGCAATTTCATTAATCTAAGCTCCAAAAATGTGCTGTACTTCTGAATGATTGATCTAATATCGTAACGTTTAAAGAAGAGGTATAATTATAGTTGGGCTAGGCCTTGTCCCGCGTATAGCCACCCTTTCAACGTTACCAGGGGCGTAGCTCAAAAGTACACTAGGGGGAGAGATGGTAGAGCTATTAATACACAGTGAACTTCCAAAACCTAGCCATGATTTATTGTAGAGGGGATACTTCCCTACAGTCTTAATGTTTTACTGATGTACGCTGGAAGCCAGATTTGACAAGTCTACTCATGCATTGCAATGCCAAAAATGATATGCCGGGCAAAACTTTAATAATTCTTTACCTGATAGCCCACTAAGGCAAACTCGGGGAAGCCTGTGGCCAAGAGCCAAATTGGCGGTTATAGCAAAGCTTGACAAATAATTCCCAAATTGCCATAATATGCAACATTTTGGCTATTTTACAAGTGCATATCGACTTCATGAACACAAGTTACCATACTATAAAACAGCCACTTTTGCAACACTGCTTTAACAAATTGCATGAAGTTAAAGTCTTTTCGAATATTATGTCGTTCCAACAAAAAATACTCAATAAATAAAATTATAAAATAATAATTTACCCTAGCTGCCATACGCTACAATGCCAATACATGCCAATGAGGTTTATAATAATATTTTTAATTCTATCTTTAGATCAAGAAGTGCTGGTATGGTAAAACATGTCTTAAGATGTTTGTGAAGGGTTTACCATATTGTTAAAAGCATCGGAAGCATTAGACCTTAAGATTTCTAGCATTTTTATACTAGGAAAAACCTGCAGCTGTGATCGTGTTCACACACACTAACACACACACACACACACATACTCACACCTTTTTCTAAAAAACTTTTTTTTTTTTTTTTTGGATTCAGGGGGTCTCAAAACATATATTTCCGGTGAAATCTCGACACCGAATTGTGGAATACAACACTTCCTTCAACTTACTAGTACAGCAAGTGAAAAGGAGTAATCTATCTCAACTGAATTGAAGAAAATATCGTATGAGTGCAACCCCCTCTTTGGAGGAAATATCCAAGATATCATACGCTTATTCTCTGACTGGGATCCAATATAGTTTATGTAAAAAGCTAAATAGTTGCAATATGTTCTACCGTTGTTATATGGAGGGATAAGAGACGCATACATTGTTTTCATTGCAGACCAACGTGCCTCTTAGTATTAGTTGCTGGTCAAAAATCGGGTAGTGCCAAAAATATTTTGTTTAAATCAATGCAACGACATCTGCTCGGTGATGTTGCAAGTAACTCCACAGTAGTTACAACTTCTGACCGAAGAGTAGCGCGGTGGTCGGTTTGCACATTGGAAACTGATGCAAACAATCGAGGTCGACGCATGACGTTTACTAGTAAGGTCGCTAGATGGCAGTACCACGACATCTCCACAGATTGAACAAAACGTGATCGGTTGCAAAGAAAATTATTACGGTATTACAAAATTGGAGCACACAGGTTATAATCATAATTCATACACTAAGAGTTAACACCAAATATACTGAACATTGAAACCAGTAACGGATATCTCAGAAATAACAGATGTGTGGAAAACGTTATTTGAATTAAATTCTGTTTTAGCCGTCTCAATTACATGCTCTGTGGTGCATCAGAACCACAATTTTGTTCAGCATATAAAAGGATCTCGGAGACAATTCAAGATATATGTGTAATTTTCTTAAAATTAGACTATATCAGTAAGGATCATTAAGAACCATTTTTGAGAAAATCGCAAACTTCGAAAATATTGTAAATAAAGAGAGTTTGGGTGGGGCTAACTAATTTTCAGAGATGTCTTTTAGTAGAGAACTCGTGTATGTACCAAAATACAGAGAGCCCCAAATTATACTGAAAAAAATTTTAAGGTGATAAAACATTTTAAACACTTTTTGTTAAGGAGGGTTTTTTTTCCCTGCGGGGCTTCGTTTAAGCGCTAGACGAGTTAATGTCGCAGATTACTACCTCCCACCCAGATAAGTATTTACGGCAAAATCAACAATGCAAGTCAGTGTTGCATTTATCTTAGTAAGGCACACAATCCTAATCCTAGAAAAAACACAGAACATAAACAAAACACAAACATCTCATTGTTTACGGTTAATCACAGCTTTACTATTCAAAGTAAATGTTGCGATTAACACAAAGAGTGCATCGGCGTGCCCTATTCTTCCGTACTCTCTCTCTCTCTCTCTCTCTCTCTCTCTCTCTCTCTCACACACACACACACACACACACACACACACACACACACACACACACACACACACACACACCAGCCATTTCTTTGGTTTGAAAGTTTGACGGTCTAATTTTGAATAGTATCATACCTCACTCTTCTACATACAATTCATTACACCTTTATAATTTTATTATAATTATAATTATATATATATATAATTTCTTCTGCCCGTGTGTTTGTGACTGAACTGTTCCTAAACGGCTGGACCGATTTTTATGAACTTTTGCGTCTGTGATAAACGTGATTCAAAAATAGTTTAGATTCACAATTTGACCCGATAGAACATGTTCTTTTTAATTTATTTATTTACCTATTTATTCATTTAATTAATTACTTTATTTATTGAATTATTTTTATTTATTTATCTATCTATTTATCTATCTATTTATCTATCTATCCATCCATCCATCCGTCCGTCCGTCCGTCCGTCCGTCGGTCCGTCCGTCCGTCCCTCCCTCCCTCCCTCCCTCCCTCCCTCCCTCCCTCCATCCATCCATCCATCCATCCATCCATCCATCCATCCATCCGTCCGTCCGTCCGTCCGTCCCTCCGTCCCTCCGTCCCTCCGTCCCTCCGTCCCTCCGCCCCTCCACCCCTCCGCCCCTCCGCCCCTCCGCCCCTCCGTCCCTCCGCCCCTCCGCCCCTCCGCCCCTCCGCCCCTCCGTCCATCCGTCCATCCCTCCATCCCTCCATCCCTCCATCCCTCCCTCCCTCCATCCCTCCATCCATCCATCCCTCCATCCCTCCATCCATCCATCCACCCACCCACCCATCCATCCATCCATCCGTCCGTCCGTCCGTCCATCCATCCGTCTATCTATCTATTTATTATTTATTTATTATTTATGTACTTATTCATTATTTATGTGTTGTTGATCTTTGCATGGTTTAGTTTCACAATTGGATCCGTCAAGCAGCGCTGCCATCGCGTTTTAGACTTTCCAGTATTTTGTTCCGCGGTAGGATTCTATAGGAATTTTCACGTCATGAAGGCACAACGGGCTCTTATGGACCATGCTATTCTTATGGAAGAATCAAGTGCGCCGTTGCCAAATGTGAACTAAGATAAAGTATGAACATGCATTTTGGTGTGAAATGTGTCGAAGAATATGCACGATAAACCTGTTATATAATTGTATATTTTTTAAAATAATAAAATCTAAAATTTTGTTGGAAGCAGATTTTTTAACATTTTTCTCGCTCCGAACGTCAAAACATGGTTTTAAACCGGAATAATTGAAATGGGAAACAATCTGGATTATTCGCTTGCTTTTATAGGTCACGTTGGTATTTACATAGATTATATAAATATGTCTAAACATATTTTTTTTAAAAAAAAATAAAGTTTAAAACAAAGTGTTAAGATTCTTCGTTTGCACAGTGGAAAATGTCGTCGCTGGCTAATTCTCGTTCTGTAAGTCCACGTAAAAACTTCCAGTAACAAAGTTGTCAAGGAAATAACGAAATTATTTTTTACATACATATAGAACGTCTCCAGTGTCGGTCTGGGTGGCTCAGTTGGTTAGACGCTGGCCTACGGATCCCAAGGTCGCGGGTTCAAACCCGGCCCAGGCCGATGGTTTTTAAGTGTGCTTAAAAACGACAGCTCCATGTCAGTAGATTTACTGGCATGTAAAAGAACTCCTGCGGGACAAAATTCCGGCACACCGGCGACGCTGATGTGATCCTGGCAATTGACAGCGTCGTTAAACAACAAAATAATTTTTAATTTTTTTAACGTCTCCAGTACCGAAGTATCCATGAATCACCATTTAAAGGCAAATGTTCGCGGCGCGCTAAGCACACCACGGACGAAACCCGGTCCTCGTGTCTTGGAGATGATTAGAACCAGATGTGGTATGACAGTTGAAGAGCCGATAAGGCATCGTACTTCAGCGCAGGTTTTCAATAGTTTTGGGAATCTGAGGTGTGAGCGAGGTGTACAAGCTCTCTGGTAATCATGTGCATTGCAGCCAAGTGCTTAGTGCGGAATGGATCACAGAAGAAAGGGCGAAATTATTAAAAGTTGCGAGCGGAAACCATTCTTAGAGTGTATGATTATTTAAAGAAAAAGAATCCCAGACACAGTGACTCGTTTATTGTTAGTGAGCTTCATAAGGCGACTGGTGTAAGTAGGCGTAGGTACATGTTTTAGATTAAGAAAATAATGTAAAAAGGGTCCCATCACTACACCGCGGCATACATGCAAAACCAGCAGGAAGATAACATATAATGATTTTGAACACAAATATTGCACAAATTTCATGAAGTTCTATTTCAAAGCGTTCCCCCTACAATTCTGACCGTGTTGAAAAAAGTCAATGAGGATGAGGACTTGCCAAATTTTAAATATTCAACCTTTTATAGCTTAGGGAAGGAAATGGGATTCCATTTTAAAATGGGCAGGAATCGTGGATAACAGACTCCTAGAACCATAAATTTAACGCAACAGATTAACAGATGCTGTGTATCATTGATTCCTGCGCGATGAGTTACTCATGGAGGACGTTGTGCTTGTAGAAACATAACGCATGTGGCTTATGCAGGACGGGGCACCATCCCATTTTCTTCGCATTGTGCGACAATACTTAAACCAAACATTTAATGGACGATGGATTGGTCGAGAAGGTTCAGTAACATGACCTCCCCGTTTGCCGGACCTCAATCCGTTGGATTTTTGGCTATGGGGACATTTAAAGACATTGGTGTATGCCAAACGCATCAAAAATATGTATACGTTGCACATGTTTGTAAAATGGCTCACATCTCAACGTGTACTGTTTCCGGACATATGTTTATAGCAACATTTATTCTAGTTTTGACCAATTCCAACTCCTGTTTCAATATCCGACACGTCTTAAACACCTTGTATATCTTTGAATTTTCTGCGAATGTCCTCAGTTTGGGTGACTTTTGCTTAACTCGTAAATCGTAAGAGCGAACACAAGAATGCTAAAACACAATTTATGTCTTATGCATTTTCTATTGCTCTCTCTCTCTCTCTCTCTCTCTCTTTCTCTTTTATGGCAGTGGCCAACTTTATAAGATTTGAAGTCTACTTAATTCCCATATTCCCTTTGCAGCTACAAGAGCATTAACAATAAGATAATTTCTGTAAATGTTTATCTTGATTAAGTAAAGTAGAGGAATAAGCATTTGTACGAATAATCTGTACAAGAGTAGAGAAAGTCAAATGAGTGCAACACACCAGATTTTTTCCACTTTCTGAGGCAAGACAGTACCGAGCTCAGTGCATTCAAATGAAAACCAGTTTTACTTTTGTATTTTAGTACTGCTTTGGACGTAACAGTTATTAGGTACCAACATTAGTTTGACACCGATGATGTTAGGAGAGGGGAGATAAAGGGAGAACTGCCACCCGCATCACAAAGCTCATCGAAATGCGATATATCGACTGGGAACAGAAGAAGAGCGCCAAAATTGCGATCTTCTTTTGTTATCGTTAGAGCGTAATGAAATAACAAGTAAGAGCATCTCTAAATGAAAAGTTGAAAATCTATTAACTAATTAATTTTAGATGCAATGCGAGAGGAGTGCAAAGAACGTTTTAAAGTCAGTATGTTGTGCAAATCTTGCGCTGCTTTAGTCACGCAGGAGATACATACGATCTTTGCTGCTTATATTGGCTGTGTTTAAAGCTTCAGTTTCATATCATTGCAACTGATGAATCTTAAGGTATGTTATAGCCGAGTAAGTTATACAATACTATTTGTAAGGTATTTAAATGCTCACGTATATCATAATCTCATTTTTATTTATGCATATTGGCATAATAGCTAAATCAAAACCTCGCTTTTATGTACTTACATTACTGACTATGCATAGTGGCCAAAGGTATTAAAAGTAAACCAATCTTTACTAAGTAAACCATAAATTTACTTAGTAGTTTATGATTATACTTATATATAAGATAGGGATTAAAACTATTGATTTGCGATTTAACGATGGAAATCAGTTTTTCTAATATTCGCTTCCTGTTAATGGACCCTGAGACTGAAAAATGACCGAAAAACTATCACATTGACAGTTTTTAGGTTTATGTGTATAAATGTTACCTTCATTCATCGGTAGGCAGTGAAATATTTTAGGTTCTGCCATTTTTAGGGGCTGGGGCAGCCTTTAAATGTTCCACATTTATGTTCCCCTTTTCGGCTTAAATTTTCGGCGGTATTTGAACAAAATATGGATCAAAAAGGGCACAAAAACAACCAAATTGAGCGGAAAGAAATGGTTAATGTATGAATCTGAGGACGGAGACTACCAAAAGAGGGAAGGTGTGACATACAATGTATACAGCAGGTCAGTTTTACGCCAAACAGGTAGGTAACTTGATTCATGGTCATCATGCAAGTGTGTACAAAAATTGTTTTTCTGGACTTAACATTTTTAATATACCAGTTGCTCCATGCATATTCGGTTTCAAAATTTGAAAATTTGTTTACCTTTAAAAACATACACAAAAAGGTCCAAAAATATTTCTATCAAAACAAAGTAATTAATTACTTTAAAAGGAATTATGTTTTCTTCCTGTCAGATATTGATGGTGTTTGGTGGGCAATTAGAGTTTATAAAATAATATAAATGTTGTGATATTTTAGTTTTTGATGCGCATGGAATGTTTTGAACATTAAGGTATTTTTGCATTGTGAATAAATTGAATAATTTATTCCCTCAAAACTACAAACAGATAACACTTTTTTGTTAACCACCTTAGAAATTCAGGGAGTCTAAACTTTTTTCCAATGTTGCCGCCATCTTTTAATTTTCCCCTCTCAGACTCGATCCTCCCTCTGCACCTGAAATGAACAAATTTAGAAAGCTAAGTTCTAAAGCAGGTGGTTTATGTTTGCTGTGCGCTGTAGTCTGTGTAGTCTGGCACACTACATAAAATAGTTTTTAATACAAGTGAGAACATTTTAAAAAAGAATACAAGACATTTACTTGTTTAGCGAATAGCCCAAAAGGCTGCTTTGGGAAGGCGCTTTACGTTTATTTTGTAGGCACGTTTCTTCAGTTATTTATTGACAACGGTTTAAAACGTTTGGAATGTGGAATTTTCATTGAACACTTAGACGAAATATTTTCAAACTGACCAACAACTACTCTCATACTTCAGTGTCAGTTTATCTCCTAAACAAATTGTACATTTGAATCCCTAACAGAATTAATTTTATCAAATCATTTTCGCAACTGTGCCGTTTGAAAGCATCATTGCAAATGTCTTCTTCAGTGAAGTAGTAAGAAAACCCTTTCACTTTCGTAGGCCTTGATTTAACACAAAGGCTGCGGGGGTATGAATAGCCAGGCGGTATATCTTGTTCAGGGTCAAGTTCAAGGTCTCCTGCCTCTGTGTGTCAGTGTTGCAAAAGAGCAGCGCAAACCAGTTGTGTTGAGTAGAAGTTACTGACCCCAACATTAACCCCGATGTAATGTTTCAGCGTTCAGTTATGATGCTTATGAGGTTGAATCAGGACTGACAAATTCAATGCCATAGCCGGGATGTGAATCACGGATCTTCCGCTTATCGAGCGGCTGCTTTAACCACTAAGCTACCATGGCGAACTTGCCAGTACAACATTAAATTCACCAGCTGATTCGTACTTTTTCCCGATTAACCACAAGGGAATCTCACATCAGAGATAAATACTCCAAGGGCGACTTACAATTGTAAGTACTTTATGTCCCAGGTTTAAGTAACCTTTAGATGGTAATTATTGGTAATAATTATGGTAAATATATATTTTGCGAACAATAATTGTTACTGTGGTTGGGCTAGTTACATAATGTTGAGGTTTATAACCTTGTTTTATCTTATGCACGTAATATCCTTACGCCGCCTTGTAATAAACATACTGAACTGTTTCACTTTCACAATAAATAAAGCAGTAAAGTTGCGTTGCTATTTAACCATAAAATATTTTAAAACTATTTGATCAATATAGTAAATTATTTGTTTTTAAACTCTAATGTTATGTTCAAACTTTGAAACACGAAATACAATAGTTTATATTCAATAAAATAATAAGGAACTAAACCCCTAAAAAATGGAATCATGTCGTCCGTTTGATATATTTAAAAATACGAGTATTCAGAAAGTACCTCTGAAATTGTAAATAAATACCTGTAACTTTGCTTTATGCTTCTGATCAAAGTAGAGTTTGATATTGTAACGATTTATATTTGCAAATTGTAGTCCGCATATTAAACAACAAACCTTTCTCTTTTTCGAATTTACAACAAATTCTCTCTACTACCATTCGTGAAACAGCTACACTCGCCATTGAAGGAGGTGTGTCCGAACCTGAAGAGCAGTGGAGGGGAGGTACGGCCGGTGGAGGGAGGCAAGGACGTGTTCCAGTGCTGTGGCCCAGTTGAGCCGATTTTGCCCATACCTGATTTACAGCATGATTTCAAAGCGTGTTTAACTATACAACACCGCAACCCCTGGCAAACATCTGATTGGACGTTGTGTGGACCAGCTACTCCTGCTACCCGCCATTAAATTTTGTTTCAGCCATAGCTCGGATTTTGTACTGTTGGGACACTGCTTGAATCATTATTATTCTCTGATTGTGAATGCCTGAGCACACGTTATATGGTTTGCACGTCTAAAACTTTCAGTTCCTATTCTTGACCAAGAACCGATTTCACTAGTTTCCAAGATAAAACAGCAAACTGGAAATTTAGAACCAGCCTTGAATTGATTCTGTCATGTTGGAACACTACTTAGCTATTGAGGATACTCAAATTCAGAATTTATTCTCGATCGTGTTGGAACAAAGCTCTTGATTAACTAAAATATCAAGCTTGGGATATGTCAAATGAAATGCTTTTATCGAATGTTCTGTGAATAGCATGTGAAGCCCCATTCTTATACAATTTTATATAATTACATAACTAAGAGTCAAGCTGGCTTCAGGGGAAAAACGTGGAGTACTTTTATTTTAATTAAAATTACTGTGTGCTCACAGCTATTGTGAAATAATCATAAAATGCATTTTAGGCATAAACGTTTATCTTGAGTATTTTTGAAGATTTGTTGGAATACTTTAATACAAGGTTTTAATCTTCATACAGTCTTCTTGCTACGGCAGCTTAAGCGGAAAGAGCGGGACGGCAGATTCCAAGTAATTGTATAGATTACCAAATCTGTGCATAGTACTCACAGTACTATATTGCGCTTAAATTATCTCTTCGAGATTTCATGGAAATGCGCATTTTTAGGGCCCGAATCAGAAAAACGGGTCCATAGTGTGTGTATAGGGGGAGGGGGGACTGCATGCGTGCGCGACGTAACTAATAAGCCGAAAGTCTGTTAAATGCTAAACTGGTACTTAAGTTCAAGTAATATGCGACAAATATTCCAATTAATCCCCTTACATTCAAAAATATTTCATATTTTATTTTTTTTAATAACCTAAATTTTATTAAAATGCCATACATATTTACTTAACAAGTGTATCTTAAATGTTAAGGGAATTGCCCGTGAAGTTTTCATTCTGAAGAAACTTTGTATAACACATAAATCATAGCTAGGCAGCGAAACTTGGATACCGATTAGGCATAACCTATACCACAGGTTATCAGGATCGGCAGTGCAGAGGCAGCGAGTGACAAACCAAAACAAACCGATATGAACGCGAAGTAACATTTGACGCACTACCCCACTGTTCACGCTTCGAAATGTTTCAAAAATATAGATGGTCATTTTCATAGCGTACATATTTTTGTTGAATAGTTCGATCGTCCGGAGAAATAGTTTATATATGCTTGATTGACGAATAATAAATATATATTTTACACCTTAAATTATATATTTTGAAATCAAAATACTTCCACTTTGTGAAAGATTTACAACACACACACACACACACACACACACACACACACACACACACACACACACACACACACACACACACACACACACACACACACACACAAGCTTTACCGCGCAATAAGTACATTTTTAAATGGTAATGAGTGTTGCACTATATTTCATTCATTTTCTCGAGCAGTCAGTTTTCTACAAAATTACCTGCAATGGCTCTTCCCTTCCGGTGCTCCGAGTTGAAGTTGTGTTCCTGGAGCTTCTCCAACCGGACTCTGACCCTCTAAGCTCTTGAAGCTCAACAGCCAGGTGAGGGTGGAGTGGTCAGCCCCCATATGGAATGACCGACCGTACAACTACATACGGAAATGCTCCAGCCACTTTACTACTGCCAGAAGCTCAAGCCAGGTAACGCAGTAGTTCTTCTGGGCCTTGAAGAGCGTGTTGCTCTAGTAGTCTATCATTCACTCTTGTCGGCTTTGGATCTGGCATCGCTGTCGCTGTCATCAGTGTCCACGATGAAATCGCAGTCCGATTGTGGGAAACCCAAAACAGGAGCCTGCAAAGCGCTGACTTCAGTGCATGGAATGCGCCGTCGTCCTCTTCCGTCCAGATATAAGACCGGTATTCTTCCGTTAGACGACTGACGGGCTTTGTGATGTTGGAGAAGGCTCTGATGAAGCGGTGGCAGTGCCCAGAAAACTTCACACCTGCCGTTTATCATTCGGCGAGGCTAGTCTCTCCTAGCCTGAGCCTTCTTCGGATCCGTAGCCACCGCTAGCAGTGAAACTATGTGGCCCAAGCAATGAATATTCTTGGTACACCTTGCTCAAATTTTCCAGACGATCTTAGAAGATGTTGCCAATTACGATGATGTCCAGGTATAGTAGGTAGGCGCCGTAAGTCAGACCTTTCATTACCAACTCCATGAGGCGCTGGAAGATGTCTGGAGTGTTAGAGAGACCAAACGGCATAATTGTCATTTGCCAGGGCCCTTGGCTCGTCGAAAATGAGGCCTTCCCCTTGTCTCTGAGGTCTAGGGTGAGTGATTGAGTGAGTGAGTGAGTGAGTGAGTGAGTGAGTGAGTGAGTGAGTGTG
Organism: Tenodera sinensis; assembly: GCA_030765045.1. NCBI lineage: Eukaryota > Metazoa > Arthropoda > Insecta > Mantodea > Mantidae > Tenodera > Tenodera sinensis. The sequence continues at coordinate 834,107 of JAUKNM010000052.1, read as the reverse complement.
TGTGTGTGTGGGTGAGTGAATGAGTGAGTTTGTGTGTATGTGTGAGTGAGTGAGTGAGTGGGTGTGAATGAACGGGTTGGTGGTTGAGTGAATCAGTCAGTCAGTGAGTGAGTAGAGAATCAGTCAGTCATTGAGTGAATGACATAGTCGATCAGTCAGTCAGTGATTCATGAGTGACTGGGGTTTAAGGACCCTCAACAACTATGCTCTATCCAGCCTTAGATCCAGGCCTTGTACCTCTCCGCGATAACCTAGCGTTCATATCAGTTGCGACTAACAATAACAAACGCCACGTGGACTCATGCTTCGTGTTTATGATAACACAGCCATATTTACTCGAGAATTTTAGGAATAGCGCTGCTATCGCGTTACATTCAAGTAATCTTTACCAGAATTATCATACATCTTGAAAACTCACAGATACCAATATTTAAGGTACTATATTTTGTGGTGTGCTTTGGTTTCGGCGTATCGCGGATTAGTTGTTGGCGGCTTTTGTTTGCATCAAGTAGGGACCTAAGATTGGGGCGATTATAGATCATTTGTGCCCTAACATAGTTCGAGATTTTGAATCTCCGCAGATACCATCTCGTGAGTATGTCGATTGGTAATTTCAAACTTACTCAAACATTTGTGAATAAATAATAGAACACTGATGTGAGGGGAAGAAACAGGAAGTCAGAGGTAAAATACTTGCGGGACGGAAGAATGCATGCCAAGCAATAGGCAAGAGAAGAAAAGAAATACAGATCACTATGCAAAATCTCATTTTATTCTTTCCAAATGGTCAAGATGGCTGTTCTTTACTCCTATACATGCAATGAGTTTTGAGTGAATCCAATTGCATCCCTAATTAAGTTACCATTTCCCACATCTACTTATTTATGCATGCACTGTGTATTTTATAAAATGTGGAACTAAGGACACAAGGGTGGCTGATGAATATGGAGATGTGCTCTTTATCCTAACGATCTCTCTTCACGGTGGTCCACTCCTTTTCTATCAAAAGAAGACAAAAGAGCCCCGAAATGCGAGACAAAGAAGAAAGTTGTTTTACACGCTTCGTTAGCTGCTGAACCAATTTTACACTGCTCTTTCTTTTAACTCTCTTGGGGTTTTGTGGCGAGCCTCTGTTTGATATTTAAAATCCTGCAGGCAATAGTGGGGATATTTGTCATATCATAATTACCTTCCTTGGCAGTCGTCTTCAACACTCAAGCACAAGGTGTATCTTAACAGTTCGGTAGTTTTATGCTCGACCCACTCTAATGGACCTCATTATACCCACCTTTTAATAATGACAATGCTATTCACCAATCTTTCATAACGACACTGCTGATCCACCAATTAAAAGTGCACCAGTTCATAATGACACTGCTAATCGACCAATCAAAGGCCTACCATTTCATAATGACAGTCCTAATCGATCAATCAAAGGTCCACCTGTTCATCACGACACTGTTAGACGCCAATCAAAATGTTCGGATGTAGCGATCAATATTTCGTCGTCTGCGCACTTTCCCTCGCAGCTGAAAGCGTGAATGTAATAAAGCAGCTCTGTTTATTACAGAGGCAAACGTTGGAGTTTAGGTTTAACGGTGTAGTCATAATATGGTGATAGAATTAACAATAATATGGTTTTTGGAATTGAAAACTTTTGAATACAGATTCTAAAACAAAAAAATCCCGTTTGCAGTTTTAAGGTCCAAATAAGTGTGGTCTAAGGATGTTGACAGAGCCACGTATAGTGGCACTAACGATTTTCCTTACACTGGTAGTTGGAAGTTTAAATTCTTTCCACAAGTTCACAAAAAGGGTTGGAATTGTGCCTCGGGCACCTACTATGAGACCAATAATTTCTGTTATCCAGCTGGTATTATTTTTATAAAAGGGTTTGGTAGGTGCGTAGATAGTTTGTTTTTCCAGATGGACTATCATAGGTTGACTCAAACCTTATGGTTGGATCAATAATAAATCCTCTTTTGCTGCCTTTTCGATACGCTATAATGTCGATCCGGCGTGTGCTGCCTGTTGTGGATAAGTCGTGGACCTCTTCGTATACCTTAAAGTTCTTTTCGAGCAGTTCTTCGGCGATGAGTAACATGATCTGGTGGTGACGTGAGTTTCTGAGTACCTCACCGTGGGGACAGGAACCCAGGACGTGGGACAGTGTTTCTTTCTCTCTGCCACATCTACGACAAGGGTTTCCGTCTTGAGATCTCTCTATATAGTATATACTCTCTGTATCATTGTGCCAAGTACAACATAACAGAAGTTGAAGGCGCTAGTCGATTCTCGTACATTTTATAAATGCTTTGAACTTAGACACATGCTCGAATATAAATAGTCTATGAAACTTGAGTATAATGACAATTATTGACATTATACTCTCGTTGCATAATATACTAATAGGCAAAGCTCTGTCTTCACAGGTATACGAGGAGAAGTAATTGAAACAGCGTGGGATAATGTGGCAATAACATAGGGTTAAGGAAAAATTACAACAATCTTTTAAAATCTGTTGAGTGAAAGACAATTCCAAGCAAAGGTAAAACCATTCTGAAACAGCCACTGCTCTAGCCGGGATTTGAACCACGGATCTACGACTTTCCGTGCCGTACCTCTAACCAAATAAGCCAACACAGCAACGTGTCTGTAAGACATTGGATTCTCCAACTGACTCACATTTTTCCAGGAAACCACAAGGAGATGTCGAATTCATTTTGAAGTAATATACTCCAAGAGAGAATTACACTGCAGCAAGAGCTCACATAGATGGGTAAACAAGCTTCGGAGAGTGGACTTAGCACTGCGACTAATGAGATACTTTGTGCTTATGCAGTAGACAGCGGGGTCCTAATGATTAACAATGTGAACTTCCCGGTGGCGACTCGTACGTCGACCCCCACCCTTTGCGGGTTCACAGTTCCCCTGAGGGGTTCTAATACTCGAAGACATCCACCGATCCGGAGGACGAGCATTTACAGAGAGCAAGCATCTGCCATGGACCCCAAAACTCCTGCTTACACTTAGAGCATAAGGATGAGGTAAAATGGAGGATCAGGAAATTGGGGGAATGTAATTATCCTTCCTGGCATTAACCTAGCCACCTGGGGAAACGCCGAAAAAAAGCGAATGGGCCAGCAAGATCGGGCACGGGAATCGAATCCATGACCTTCCGAATGCGAGTGTCACATGTTCGCGCTTGTTTGTAAGTACGATAAGTTCTGGGTTTCATAGATAACCAATATTATTGAATCAATGAATAATCCATACACTTTACCAGAATGAATTAAAATGAGGTTAAATGAACCTAAAGTACTGATTTTACTCCCCAATGATTAAAAGCAAGATGCGGAAATGACAGTCATGTGCAAACAGCATCGCATGAATGAATATTCCTATATGCAAATAAATAGAAAAAAAGCACACATCATCGTAGCTAATTTATTTAATTTTTGGCTTAATGATACAAAACAAGAAATACATGCAGCTGTAATTTATTGTACAACTTTGTAGAAAATATTTCATAAAAGTAATATTATAATAGTGAAAATATTTACACAAAGACTAGTACTTGAAGATACGCTAATACAAAAGCAAACACGAAAGCTTCACAATCATTGTTCTCATCTATGCTAAAGTAAATTATTTTAACATTAAGTTTACAATAATATGTGATAAATTAATGCTATGCCATCATAAATTACACTAAAGTCTATACATCCTTTGGTATTTACAGCAATGAAGTCAGTTATTCTAGCAATCTACATTTTATTCTAGTTCCCATGGAAGCACTTGAGAGTGCTGCTCACTTCATACATAGGAGGTTTGTTCCAACAGTATCTGATGATTTGAACATGTGAATTAAGCATCTGAATGGCAGTGCATGCAATATTTGTGTCAGGCGTTCCAACAAGCTTCCGCTCGTGTCAGAATCAGCAAAGAGCACTTACCAATTCTGATGGATGACCAAAGTCAAATCAAAGTATGCGTGTTAGGCAGTCATGAATCCTTACATCAAATTATCATACTGTTTGGAACGAGCCTGTAGAGAACTTAGACAATGCAGTTACTATACTGGGCGAGTTTTAACTTGGCACTTTTTCTACTACCCTTGTCTAACACGGGCTGTGGAAAGTGCTTGGGTTTCATTCCTTGAAATGTTCAATCACTTTTAAAGCTCTATTGTATTCCCTAATTACCTGCGGTGGTATGAGGGCACTTGGGTGGGTTTACTCCGGGTTCTCCGGTTCCCCCACCACTCATTCCACCAACTACTCCATCATCACCTTTCCATTCATCCATTCCGCTCGCATTTCATATGACCCTCTTTCTCACTCTCATACGTGGTGCTTGTCTGACCATCCGCTTCCAGGTCTTCACTCTGTCCGGTCCATAGGTTCATCTGCTCCCCAACAGTCATCTGACCCTAGGCACAGGCTTGTAAGTTCCAGGGGGTGTCGAACCTGCGTACGGGGATGGTAATCAGATAAAGTAGAAAGTATGAAGATAAGTAGGCATCCCATAAAAGAGGGATAGCTTAGAAAGAGATGGTGACTAATTCTTTCTCTTTCTAATAACCAAGTGCCAAGTTACACCTCGTCCAGTATATTTTCACAGCAATCAGATATTTTATTTAGTTTCCTATCTACTGATTTTTCAGCGGTTATCGTCAACTCATTATAGCATTACTTGTTTCCTAAAGTAGCATACCTGTTTCACATTATACCCTTGTTTCTACAGGCACCATCTTGCGGATGCTTCACCCCAAGATGCCAATAGTAGGACTTCCAGAGGTTTTAAATCCTTCATTTGCATCTAACAAGGTATGGCATTGTTATTGGTAATGTGGTAGTCTTAAAATAAGCAATTCAAAGATTTTTTGTAGTAAAAAATGTATTTTAGCTACATTTGCTGATTTGGAATACCTCTAACTGTCTCTGTGTCCATCCATCCGCTTGCAGATTTGAAATAATCTGTGCATATTTACATACCCAAAACTTATAAAAGATAGGAAAAATATCAAGAAGTATTTCATGGGACATCAGCCTTGTCTACCAAGCTTTCGGTCAACATATAGTGATACCAGAAAGCATTGTCTCTACTTTATAAATTAAGTGAGAGAAATTTCTCCTTTTTAATCTAGAAATAAATGATATTGCTTATGTATGTAGTGCTCTGGCGTTTGGATTTTTTCTTTTTAGTTTTATAATTTATTTTAAAATTGCACCGCTTTTTTAACTCACACATGGTAATTACAAACTTATTTTACACCCATTTAAATGTAGAGCAATTTTTTGACACACCTATCTGAAATTGTGATGAAAATGAATTTCGTTTTGAAGGACGAAAAGGTGTCTAAGTCAGAAACTCTCAATGATTTTATTGAATGGCTCAGTTTTTAAGTTTCTTAAATGTATTTCCGTTAGTTTAAAGCATACGTTGGTGAAATTGTCAGGTAGTCCAATATAAATGTACTTACAGGGAAATGGAAGAGTAGGGCTTACATACAGTTTAAGTTCGTATTGTATATATCAAAAGTTTATCGGCAGGTTTGGTTGAAAATAATACACAGCGGTTAGATTATGTTACGGCCGGGAAAGTATGGGATGGATATGCAGCGAGCTTACGTCAGAAGCTTCACTGACTGACGAATCGTTCTTTTTAGTTATATGCGAGCATTATTGCCTATTAAGAACTAGTCAAATCAAAATTAAAATGATTCAGGTTGACACGTGAAAAATCCCCAAGCCGGTACCGGGGATCAAACCCGTGTTTTCTGTGCTAGTGGCAGGTGCGCCGCCACTGTGCTACGGAGATGGTCGCTTATACCAGAAGTTTAAAACGAAATGAAAAAAAAAATTGCAACATGAACAATGCTAATGTCGAAAATATGTAAGCGACAATGTAACGTGAACATTAGGTTTTAAATTATCATGCCCTGTTTTCGCACATCCATTTGAACTTCAGTTTGGTTGTTTAAAATGGCCAGCGATTTGGGGAGGTTTTGTTGAAAATTTAGTATCGAGTATCCACAAAACTATTGCTTTTCTTACTGTTTAACCTACCAGCTTCTTTGAACCTAACTGTTTCCAATTTTAAAGCAGGAAATTTCTGTATGAATTTCACACGAAAATCTCCATATGAATCTGTTTTCACATATATGTTCTACATGAAAATCCTTTGTCACAATGCGAATCTTTAGGCTGAGAGTACAATAGAATAACAGTCCACAAAGACGCATACATTGAAATAAAGAAAATACTCACAATAATGCCCAGTCATTGTGAAACAAACCTCGAGATAGGAAAAACCGGACAGAACTGGTTGCTTAAAAAGAATCACGCACATACGTATACACAGCACCATAGCATTTAAGTCAACCGGTCGAAACTTAGTGAAATATTTATTTGAATACGAATTTAATTTGTTTCCAATAGGTATTACTTTCATAAAGTAGAACTTAAAATACTACTGAATGTAATGTATAGCTTTCCATTAAAATATCATTGAATTGTGTTGATAAATTTTGAAATTATAATGTTCAAGATAGAGAAATGTAATCTTAGAAAGTCCTGTTATTCCCTTAAACTGTGTAGTGGAGATATTTTAGAAATGGTCAATAACTCCGATATTAAGATTTTTAAAAGTTTTCTTAATATTGCTATATAGTTATATCTGATGCCGATTCATGGAGTTTCTTATAAATAATTACTCAATACACTCGTTAGATACGAACCAAGAATCACTTCCACAAAATGCTACACGGGCAGTGGCGAGTTGTCAAGAAGATGTCGCTAGTGATGGTGCTTATGGTGATCATGCTTATGGTGTTCATGATGTCCGTGATGGTGCTTCTTGTGATGGTGGTAGCCGTACTCGTGGTGATGGACAGTATGCTTGGGTATTTCATGGTGTTTATGGTGCTCCTCTTCATGATGGTGATGATGGTGGGGTTCCTCGTGGTGATGGTGGTGATGAGGCTCCTCGTGGTGATGGTGGTGATGGGGTTCCTCGTGATGATGGTGCTCATGGCCTCCGTGTTCGTCATCGAAGTGGAAGTAGTGGTGATCATCAAAATGATGCTCATGGGGATAGTCGTGATGGTGATCGTGATGATGCTCTTTTATTATCTTGTAGATCGTGTGTGTGTGATGGATGTTCTTCACATGGTAGGGCACGTGGATGATCACCTTCTTCCTGCAACAAAACAAACGTACACTTCGATTAACTTTTGGTTATTAATTATTATATTAATGTCATACAGACATTCATAATCTCATTCATACTTCCAGACTCTAGGGAGGATAGGGTAAAGAAACATTGCCACCTTCCACCGGTATTCAAACCCAAGATCTCTACATTTGTAGGTACATGCTAACCACCAGCATGTATACATATATGCATACGTATATACAGATGCCTCCAAACTTAGGCTGAAAATTACACAGAAACAGAAATTTATAAACTGAGCATTTTGACATAGTGACCAGTAGTTGTCAGAAATGGGTATTTTGTATAACACGCGGTCTTGAAGATCAATTTTACAAGCTGTTTTAATTTAGACATTGATAACCAACCTAGTGGTAACCACTTACTCAATACATGCATTACGACATATCAAACTTTGTTGCACTCTTCTAAAAGCCACGGTGCACACTGACAACGGTAGCTAGAACTCTAGCAAGCAGTTCCTCTTCAGTTTCTATTAGGGTTTCATTCTGCATGTGCCCTCATAAGAACATGTCCCAAGGATTGAGATCCGGTGATCGTGCTGGCCATGGCAGTGACTAGGACAGACATTGTTCAGGTGAATGTGGACGTCATGATCGAAGTGACCAGGAGTGGAGTAGCATCATCTTGCAAGTTCAACACTCTGTCACCAAGTAGAAACATGAGGTAGCGTTGACCATTCAAACGGTACGGCAAGTAGATAAGGTCTCATGAGGTAATCCTCCAAAATTCTGGCCTAAATGTTAACCCTCCCATTACCAGGAGGGGGGGGGGTGAGTTACTTTATATTCAAATTCTGTAATTTTTGAAATTTTCTCTTTTAATTTTTTGATTGAAGGCAAACAGCTAATAGTTATTGTCAATCACTATTTTTACTACGCGCATTTGTTTGAAATTTTTCATTGTTGGTCTTTTTGAGAAACAAAGATGTCAAGGTGGTAATAAAGTACTGCCCCGTCGATATAATGTAACTCATGTAAAAGAGTAGAAAGGAATAAACAATGTTAAATATTACCTTTATAAACATGAAAATATATAAGTAATTTTTTTTTAAAAATTGCTATCCGTTGGTAGTATTGGCTCTGTAGTAAGGATTAGCATAATATCTAATGTAATTCATGTAAAGAAGAAGAAAAAATAATAGTTAAAACAGTGTTAAATATTACCTTTATAAACATGAGAAGATATAATACACCACTTTAAAATAAAGATATTTTAAAAATTGCTCAGACATTTGGTTTCTAGTGGTGGTGACAAAGTACCCCCTCCCCCCTCTTGGAAATTAATTTATTTTCAAATTCTTCAGTGCCGTCTAACTTTTGGGAAACAAAACATCATAAGCTTTTTCTGTATCAATAAAAGTTATATGTAAACATTCTCCATACTGAATTGTTCCTTTTTGTCATCTGCTGAAGAGAAAATAATCAACTATTATTTTTTAATTTAGTTAACTTTATTATATAATATTTGAATTTTACAGATTTGCTGATAAAATAAAACAACTCAGAGAACCTGTATTCAGTACACAATGCGTCAAAGTAAGAATTAACACTGATATGTACAAGAAAATAATAACACTTAAATATGTTACAAATGAAGATATGTATGGCGTTTTCTCTTCATTCTATGTGACGGTCGTTCTTTTGGCATGTTCTGGGGAATCTCTTTCAATAGAGAGTTGTGGTGATCGATGAATGATATGAACAGCCGAGTATAGGAGGACTGAAATGTGGACTCAACTGTAGGAGTGCGAAGATCTTCACTGAGCGCACAATTTCGGATGCACCAAGGAGCATCCGCTGTGATCCGAAGAACCCGATTTTGGAAAGTTTGTATTCTTCTGAGTTGTGAATTTGAAGCTGAGCCCCAAGTAGGGCACCCATACATGCAGATAAGTTTGATCAGGTTGAAGCATATGAGCCTTTTGAGAGACAGTGGCAGAGGTGAACTGCCTTTGATGAGATATTTGAGTTGAAGTTTCTACCTTGTTTTGAGATTAGAGAGGAGATTGTGTGCATTCCAAGTCAATTTTTCTGTCTAATGTTAGTCCTAAGAATTTGATGCACTCAACTTGAAGCATGTCTTCATTATTTAATTTCATTGTGTGTTTGCTAATTTTTGTTTTGTAGGTAAGTATACGAGAAACAAACTGGATCTTTTTGGATTTATCTTCACTCTTCAACTTTTGCGCCATTCATCTACTTTAAATACTATTCTTAGAGACTATTAATTACCATGTTATTGTCACCTTTACTAAGCACAGCTATTGTGTCATCTGCATATTGTGATAATTAGATTATCACATAATTATTGTTGTTATCATCCTTACTATTACTAATACCCTAGTGACAGTTTGTTTTCTCACTGACACAACTTTCTATTACTCTCCGAAAGAAAAGAGATAGTAAAGTCGTCGCATGGTTGGATAACTGTCAATAGGTACAACCACTCTCCAGGCAAACAAAACATCTTACAGATTCGCTAAACACTTTTTTTCGTTCCCTTTTACCCTCCTTCCTAAAAATGAACACTTCCTAAATGTTTTTCTCTTACGCTGAAAAATAAAAATAAAGTGCATTGGATAATGGATGCCATTGTTTGCTTTGGTAAAGGAATTGAAGCGGAAATAGAAACTGTAAGGAAGTTTTGTTTCTGATAATCCTCCCCCGCCTCTAAATGCAAGATCTTACTACAACAACTGTATGACTTTCTATTCATTATCAATTCACGGGTATTGTAAAACTTTGATATCCACTTATACACTTTTATCTAAGAATTATTTGAAATAAAGCAACAAATAAACAGAAAAAAAATATTCCAAATGACAAGTCTAGTTATTTTTAGTCATTTTATTTCCCTTAAAATTGAATCACAATTCACAACTCGTGACCTTGCAACTACAGCTGTTCTCTTCTGTAACCTTGACACAAACATTGCTCAACCACCGATTTTTCTGGAAATGGTAATTAAGCCCACTCGAAGCTTCTCGAACTGTCGGAAATGGTGTTTGTTCTTAACCTCCATTGTTATGCGTTGCATAGCAACATAGTGGCGTAGCTGACCTTAAACCTCCTTTGATGTGCGGCCGCCGCCACAATACGTCAATTCGCTTCATAAAGTGGTTCAACCAGCCAAAGCGTAGCATTGCCCATATATAGGAACTTGGGTACCAAATTGAAAATAACGTGGTGAAATTTACTTTATACCGTGTGTGCCAATATAATTCAATACCTTGGTGACAAGCTCTTGCATTTGAAAGAAAAATGCAGAAGCGGAAACTTCGAAGGATGTTCGTCACATGATCTACTGAGAAAATTGCATCAAAAATGGAACATTTAAAACAATGGCTATTGCTATGAAGAAAACCTAGTTTTCACAAATAATGTACAGATGCCAATGATGCCAGATGCCACTCACAATATCTCACTTACATAGCTGAACCAGCAGATTTAAAAAAAAGCCTGATGTGTTGCACTCACATGACCTTCTCTACTCTTGTGCTATTTTTATAAACTCTTATTCCTATATCTTCTTCGTGTTAGTTGAGATAAACATTTGCATAAATTATCTTATTGCTTATTTCCTTGTAGGCGCAAGGGGAATATTAGAATACAGTAGGGTTTGAGCAATAGTAAAACAATGAACAACGATGTTGCATTTGACGAAAGTTTGTTTTCCGAAATTGACAAAAATGACAAGGAATATCTCCCAAATGGTTCACTGTACAAAACAATTTGTTTAGATATAAATTGAATAGTACTGTCTGTCCACTAGAAGAAGGCGAGAGGGGTCTGAGGTATGAGGAGGCTTGAAGTATTAATCTGTTTACATTGTGGATTTTACTACATGTTCTATATGAATCATCCACGCTACCACATCTGACAATTATTGTAATGCAAGCCCCTGACGAGAGAAGTCTGAGGGGTGCCCTACTCTCTGGTGGGGAAAGGGGGAGACAGTAGCATATGTTCATGATGGTGTCAAGTAGATGATTTATCTTCACTAATTACTGTGTTCATCTGAGGAGAATGTGACTGTAATATTTGACATCAACAACTCTAGTATTTTCAGAGAAAGATTGTGGCTAGAATGTCGAACATATCAACAAGGCTTGGACCTCTTAAAACATTAGCTTCTGCCCTAGTAATGTTGGGATACCAGCGTTGTACGAATCAGTTTAAAACCCTAAATTTGATGCGTCGGAGGATTTTTAAAAGTGAGTAAAATTTGTTTGTTAACTCTAACCACCTTTAACCTGGACAATGAATAAAACTGGTGAATGGTGTTCTATAGAGCTAAAGGATAACCGATATTCACCTTCTCAGTATAAGGAAAACTCCGAAAAAGAGAAACTTTTCTAATGTGCGGCAGATACGCTACTCCCACACCAGGGAGGCAAGTTCCTTTAGTTTTATTTGCGTTATTCGGTACTTATGAAACAGCAAGATGGACTCGCGGTAACGTCGGAGGTTCGCGTTCTGGTGCTTCTGGGTTCCATTCCCTTCGACCGCCTCCTTTGGCCTATCGTAGCAGATTTTAGAATCATAGCAGCAATATTAGGCTTTATTAAATTCTCCATTAATTTAATGAAAGGTTAAGATTTCTGGGAATATTTTAACTCTAAGCAGCTTATATAGGTTTAGTGCTAGGATGTTTAATAACATTAAATGTGTGAACCTTTTATAAAAGTTTTGTCTTAATAATTACACATTGTTTATGTTCTTTATTTGATTTTTGAGGTTTTCGTTGTTTACCCTCGTCGTTAGGTGAATTCTGGGGTCGTTTCTCATCTACCACGATCTCCTTTCCATCATTTCTCTGTTAATCAATTTCCTGCTCATGTTTAAGGCATGCTTCTAGGTTTCGTAGCGTATGCCGGTACCCCTAACAAACCTCCCGTACGCTTGCTCAAACAAAAGAGTACTGTCCGTGGACTCTTGAACACTGCTTGGTCAAAGAGTCGTTCATCGCTCTCCATAGACAGCCCCAGCAGTGGGATGGGTCTTCGAGTCTGCGATGTTAGGGACTTTTACGCGTCCCTGTGGCCTATAGCCTTCTGTGGTTCCTTGACGTCATCCCTTCCTCGTAGGAATGGTAGTCACAATAGGTGTGTGTGAGCCAATGTAAATGTGCAGGGTATAACATATAACGTATGGTTATAAAGCCAAGTTAACTGTGAGAAACCCAATATAAGGATAGCCCACTCAGTGCATGAGTGTGGCAGCTGTTTCCGGGCCATAAAGCACCTCTACAGGTGGATGATGATGCTCCAAGTGGAAATGTTACACGCTCCAAGAGGCTAAGTGATCTGATAAACCACTTACGTCATCTATGTAGGCTAACATCGCACGCTACAAGGGAAAGTGATAGATAACGCATGGCCAGTGCCTGGTACTCTATTGTCAATGTTGTAGCTTCACAACGAACATCTTTACGAACATATTTAGACTCCTGTTTTTTGCACTTTCTCTAAAGGCGCACTTCGGTGATCTACTTAAGTATTTCGACGGTGAAATGGTTTTCACCTTATGATCACATCGCAACGTTTTTTCGTGATCTTTTTCCCCTACGTGACGGGCTGAAGGCATGGGCGAAGAATGTACGTGCGCTTGTAGCTATTTCTTTTGTTTTCTTTCGTGCTATGTTACGGAAACAATAGGTAAAAACGGTTCAGCAATATGAGTCGGATATTGGCGATCTGGGATGAGGAAGGCTTCTAAAATGTTTTACGGCCGGATCGTGGCTTAAAATATAGTATAATAAACATACCCTGCTTAAATTTGATATAACAACACAGTTAATAGAGTAACCCTTAACGATTTTGTAGGTATAAAAATAAAACACAAATACAGCGTGTCTCAAAAGAATGTACTAATAGTTTGAATGACTATAAAACCATTGTTTGTGAACATAGAGAAGTTTAAAGGCTTGAATTACTGAATAAAAATGTAATCAAAGAATGACTGCCCATAAACCTACAAGGGGCAACAAGATGGTAGAGAATATCAGCATAGGGCATAGGGCATCACGGAACTGTCTATGGTCACAAGTACCTAACCGTATTGCAGGAGTTCGTTGGTCCACACGTTGAACACATGTTCCGTGATAATAACAATATTTACTTTCAGCAAGATGGAACACCTCCCCACTAGCATCGCTCACCTCGATACAGCTTATCCAAACACATGGATTGGACGAAGGGTACATTGAATAACCCGTTCGTCACCCAGACCTCGCGCCAATAGACTTATTTTTATGGGGTTACTTCAAGGACAAAGTTTATCGCATAAAAACAAGAACAATTGATTCATTGAAATTGAAAGACAATGTCGCGAAATTCCAAATGATTTATTTCGTGATGTTTGCGAATCCATTGGTTCGTGTTATCAGCTTTGTGTGGACAATGACTGTCATGAATTTGAACACTTGCGAACATTATTCTTTAATTACATGTTTCTTCTGTACTTTAAGTATTTAAATTTATCTCTATACCCATGAATAATGATTTTATAGTCATTCAAAGTGTTGGTACATTTTTCGGACACACTGTATACCCTTACTCGATATAGTGTACTTTCAAGTCCTTTTCTATGATGGAAATAACGGAAAAGCATTGCTAATATTTTCATTATCACGTCATTTTGGAAAATAAGCCTAAAAACCAAACAGTTGCGCCTATGAATTACAACTCCGCACGTACGCGATTCCTCCTTAATTTGACATATTCAGTTTCAAAATCTGATGTGTTGCACTTACACGATCTTCTCTACTTTTGTACAAACTATTCCTACAAACACGTATTGCTTTATCTACTTCACGTTACTCGAGATAAACATGTGCAGAAGTTATCTTATTGCTAATTTTCTTGCAGGTTCAACAAAACTTTAAGCATTTCCGAAATATTGATTGCTGTTGGCTTTAACTTTTGAATATTACTTTAATTCCTTGATCATCATACATTTCTGTGGTCAAGCAAAGAGCCTAGTATAGCGAAATAGTTCATGGCTTTCTCCACCTAGAACAAGATTTTTGGAAACGCTAAACTCGATTAACATAAAATAGACAAACAAAAAATATTACATTCAGATGCTTAAAAGCAGGTCGCTAGGTACTGGCCTTAAAATTACACACTCCTCTCAGAACATCAGATGAACAACTATAGTTTTCAGTGCTTCAAAAATGAAATAATGTATATAAAACATGACATGCACTCACATGACTTTCTGTACTCTTATACAAACTATTGTTACAAACATTTATTCTTCTATATACTTCAGACCAGTATTCGTCATTTCTTATTGATGAGTCTGTTCACTAATGTCCTTGGGGTTGAACCCTGAACCGTTAGGTCCATGCAGCGTGACCGTTATGCAGTACACCACCCGGGAACTCAGCCAAGCATGAAACTATCCACGTTTATCACGATCTGTGGGCGAGAAATGTATATGCACCCACCATGACTTCATAAATGGGACTGAAATATTACACGAAACGCACACACACATTATATGTACGATGCTATCAGCTGTCACCACCAGGATATTTTCTTTAAATAAAGAACAAAATAAAACTGCCTAGTCAAGTACACCTTTCCAACAAGTGCACGTTTTGTTGCTATGGAGATAAAGTAAAATGAATAGTATATCTTGAAGTTAATAAACAGCTTTATTTTCATACCTAAAAATTATTCCCCATTCATACTGCAGAGTACCTGACAGTCTCGTGAAGTAACTCAAGAACCGCTGCATAATGGAGATGAGATTTTATATATATATATATATATATACGATTTTAAAGAAAATCTGTTTCAAATGTGGTTAAGTTCTGTACAAAACTAAGTGCAGTTTACAGGAGAGCCTTCTAAAATGTTGCAGAATTTATGCATACCGTTCCATATACAGAGTTGTGATTTTAGACAAAGAATTCTTAAGAAAATGTGTAAACGTTTCAAATTTTCTTGAAATTAAGGGAAACTGAGATTATTGGCATTCTAAAATAGCACTATTTTTAGAATTGTTTAAAAGAAGTCTCCAGATTACCAGAATAGAAGGATAAATGTTGCAAAGGCAACTAAAGATAAGTCAGTGCGTTAATTTTCTTCTTCTTCCTCCCCCCCCCCCCCCAACTCTTTTTTTCTTTCATGCGCATAACCTCCTTTAACTGTTCTTTCTGTATTTAACTTCGCTGACCTTTCCTTTGGAACATATTGCCAATGGTTCTAACTCGTATCACACATTCACACTCACATTCTTATTCATGTTTCCACACTATGGTAAGGAATGGTGAATAGTCTTAGCTAGAGAAACATTCCCCACTTCCCAGTCGGTATCGAACCCGGACTCTTCGTAAGGCAGACAGGTGCTCTTGCAACTGAGCTATGTGGCCAACCTCCTTGAACCTCTATGATCATATCGGGGGATTTGACTTAATAGACAACTTGCTATGTTACAAAGGGTAGAATGAGACTGAAAAACTCAATGCCATATGAGGATCTGGCGGTTACTGTCCGGAAGGTCCGTGGTTCAAATCCCGGCTATGGCATTCCATTTTTCAATCTCATTCAACTCTTTCCAATTCTGTCTAATACGGTTATTGTGGAAGAACGATTAATTTCGCTTGCTAAGTTACTAAGAACTTTTACTCTTTGAACTGCATGTTTTTTTTAACATTTTTTAAAATTAATTTTTATATTTAATACACCAACCTTGTTTCCCATATTCATACTACCGGACCCTACGGATGATAGGATATGATTCACGTCCTAGATCGAACCTGGGACCTCTGGGCTCTGAAGCCAGAATGCTAACTCGACCACTTTTATCTTGTCATAATAAATAATAATAGTAGTAATACTAAATAATAATAATAATAATAATAATAATAATAATAATAATAATAATAATAATAATAATAATAATAATAATAATAATAATAATAATAATAATAATAATAGTAATAATAATAATAATAATAATAATAATAATAATAATAATAATAATAATAATAATAATAATAATAATAATAATAATAATAATAATAATAATAATAATAATAATAATAATAATAATAATAATAATAAACAATTGTTTTTATTAAGAAATATTCCACAATACAATGGATTTCCTTCATCCCAAAACGATAATTAATCTGCCCACAGTCCCTATCCATGGCATCTTCCTCCTTTAACCCTTTTCTCTCTATACTTCTTTTCACCACGTTCGGCCACTATTCCCTAGGTTTTCCTCTTCTTCTTTTCCATTCTTCTTCTTCTGCTTCACGGCTTGGGCATTCAGCCCCTTCCAGCTCCAAATTGCTCGTGCCATCGTTTCCCTTCTATTTTCCAATTTAGAATTTTATTGGGTCCTCTGACATTCTTATCACGTGTCCACACCATTTCAGGTGACTTTCTTCCGTAATATCCAAAATGTTTTTGTAAACTTGCATAATTTATCTTATTGTACTATTCCGAACTTAACATTTTGCTTCCCCCCCCCCCCCCCCCATTTGCGACTTGCCTCCGTAATTACAGAATAATTCGGATAATAATGTCTTCTGTCATTCTTAAACCTTTAGCTAATTCCTTTTTATACATGAAAATTTACGATCTTCTTCCTTTTATACAAATTTCCTAAACAGCTGGGATTGTTTTTATTCCAAAAGCTGGCAAATTAACGAACTACATTTTAAAATAAATGCCCTTAACATTTTACAATGAAGTAATGTTAAGGCATTTAATTTTAATACAGTTGGTTGATTTCTAAATACTTACACTTTTTTCCCAGCAGCATGGGAGGTAGTAATCATCAGCATGATCAGCGGCAACAGTGTAGCCACCTGTGTAAACAACAAATATAGTTAGAGAAAAATATAACCTCTTGGAAACCTTATATTCAATGTTTCTTCAATCGAAAACCACATAGGAATTCAATGTGATAAAATTCTCGGAAAATAACAAAGTCATTGGATACATGCCCAGAAAAACACCTACTATACGTGGTAGAGAAAATAAAAGCGAAACGTGAGTTAAATACCAATCTTGCTATTTTAGGTTTAGTATCTTCTAAAGATGCGATACAAATATTTTCAAGAAAATCCATCATCCCAGGCTATTCTTTACATTGAACATTTTTAGAAAAGGTTTATTTTATCAAAAATAAACATGTTGACTATAGTGCCATATATATGAGGCCTTCGTGCCAAATGAAATGTTCATCTTGAATTTTCTGGAAATGTGCTCAGAATTCTCTTCATTCTAAATTCCTTTGGTATTACTGGTAAACATAAGAGATAGACAAAACCTTTTTTTTTTTAAGTTAACTGTTTCTAAGAACACTTTTCTTCATTGGAAAGTCACATCTTTTTATGTTCTGCACATCACATAACCTTACTAGTTTGGAGGTATAAGAGCGTAAATTTATGTGGCTATGAAATTAGTGTAGTAAAGAAAACCGGAAGTAAAGAGTGAACATCATTGCCAATGAGCAATTAGAAAAGCCGTCGATATGACTTTAAATCTTAAAGGCATAAAAGGAGCATAAAAGAAGTCCCACTCCATCCCATACTACAGTCACACAGAACCTTTTTTGTAAACTTTATTTTGTCAAAAATGTCTATGATTAAATCTGTTTACTTGGCAAATGAGATAAATATGTTGAATTTTCTATGAATAACCGTGAATATCTACGAATATGGAAATATAATTTTATAAGTTTGTGTAAACCCTTAACTATAAGAGATAGACACAAGTGTAGGTACTTATTAACTTTGAAACCAGCTATGTATTACAAGTAGCTTTCGTGGTGGTATCAGCTGTTTCCAAGATATTTGCTGTCATTCGTTTAATTTAGTCATTTTCACTTTCTCTATTACGTACAGTAAGTAAGGGAAGCTCTATACTCGACCTAAAAATTAAATGTCGAAATTTCAACGGAAATATATGTTTTGAGGCCCTCTGAATCCAAAAAGGTCCGTGTGTGTGTGTGTGTTTGTGAACAGCATAAAACGAAAATTTGGATAATACTAAATTCTTATTTAAGCTCAGTATCTTTAAGGGTTGCGATAAGAATATTTTCTAGAAAATTCCTCCACTCTAAACTACCATTTACACGGAAAAATGTTTAAAAATTTGATTTTCTCGAAAATGGTTCTAACGGTTTTGATTAAAATGCCATACATTTAAGATATTTTTATGTCAAATAAAATTGATATTCTGAATTTTATCGCTATATCCCACGTAGCCTGCTCACTCTTGATTACTTTTGCATAAACGGGTAAACCGTAAGAAATTGACCGAATCTTACTGTACACACAATTTACATTTAATGCATTTTTGTGGAGTGAACTATTTCGGAGATATTCATTGTTATTTGTGTGAATTTTACAATGCTTAAACTTTTCTCAAATGCAAGGTCGTTGTACACTTTTTTATCTCTTGGGCGTGCAAAGAGAACGGAATTGCGAAGTTTCAAAAGATTTGACTATCAAAGCCTGCTGTGTTCTCATATTCTCCTTGCACCTTCAAGAAAATATACAATAAGATAATTTCTGCAAATGTTTATCTTCCACTAACATGAGGAAGATAGAGGAATAAGAATTTGTAGGAATAGTTAGTAGAGGAGTAGAGAAAGTCATGTGAGTTCAACACGTCAGACATTTTTTGAAATGTTACCATTCCGCTACTTCTCGTGATATTATGACTAATGATTCGATTTCCAATAGCCCTTTTGTGTCTAAAACGAAATGTGTAACGAAAATAGTATATGGATTAACGTAAAGAAAATTGAAAAATATGACTATTGTATAAAAATTAAATGGTTAGTGGAGATAGAAAGTAATGTGAATGTGTACACATATTTATAAAGGAATGGCGAGACTTACCGTGCTCCTGAGTTCCATGTCTCAGCGAGGTTTGGACCTACTTTCTTTGCCACTACAATATCACCACTTGATTGAGCGCGAATGTTTGCCGATTGCAAGCTTTTATGAGCATTGTCACTTTCCCCTGAGGGAATGTGGGGCGGTGTCCCCTCCCTCAGGAGGCACGTTTTTGTTATATTGGAGCCCCCTACGTGCCTCTATCCTTCCTCATTGTACGGGGTGGCACTCCATTCCGCCAACACCTTTCCAAAAATATGACATTCCGATATATGCATTCCAATATCTGAGAAGAAAACCAATCTTACATACATGATCCAGTGCACTGCTCCCAATAAAACGTGAATGGATTTACCCTTCATTTATTCTGAGGTTACAAAATCTCTCTACCATTGTTGTTTTTATTGCTGTAATTATTATTATTATTATTATTATTATTATTATTATTATTATTATTATTATTATTATTATTATTATTATTATTATTATTATTATTATTATTATTATTATTATTATTATTATTATTATTATTATTATTATTATTATTATTATTATTATTATTATTATTATTATTATTATCATTATTATTATTATTATTATTATTATTTTTTTTTTTTTTATTATTATTACTATTATTATTTTCTTTGGCTTCGCTTCAAAAAGAAGCTGTATGGCACATAGTGCGCTTTTATAACAGTGGGCTTCATGAGATGGTGAATCTAACGTAGCAAGGATATTGTTGTGATATCCATATGTAATACACTCATACATAATAAGCAAAGAAAGTTTACCTGCGTGGAACATGGCCTTAAAAATATGCTGGTATTTTGTTCTAGAAAAATTCTGCACTCATGAAGTGAAATCAATGTTTTCTGAAACGTATTTACTGTAAGTTAGCTTACGTGATTACAATTTGCATTCATGTTTCAATAATGAGATTGGCGACATAAATCTCGAGCCAGAATCGTTAATTTCCAACTGTTTTATTTAAAATCGTGTCGCTATTTTCTATCCAAAAAATCGGTAGTAGCATATAGGGATTATTTTTACGTCAATTCTAATACGTATGATGTTATTTCTTCCCACACTACTAAAACTCGGATCTAAATGCACGAGGGTTACTAAGCATCATCAAAATGTCCTTATTCAGGCTCAATGTCAACAACTAGTTGAATTGGGAAGTGAAATATGATCGGCTAAACATTTTAAATTGCAGTATGTCTGCAGCATTAATTTCATCACACTCACCTCGAAAAGTCTGCTTCATTTTTATATTAGATGCGTTTTACCGCTGGTGCGAGAACTAGTGTGAGAACATTGCAATTTAGCAAGAACTGAGCAGACAGCGGTAATGTTTTTTTTTTAAATATTCATAGAAGCATTGAATAAATATTGTATGTATATGTATGTGACTATGGTAACGCAGGGGGACACCTCGACCCACAACGACCCCGACTTGGATGTTTTGTGGGCTACCACCGGACAGTGGGAAGGTATGAGACGGGAAGCTTGTCAGACAGTGGAGCCAGCGGAGCTCAGAGACGCACAGATATTGGCACCTGCGCAAAACCGAAGTGTTTCCTTTACCCAGGGAGAGGGCGACGAGGCGACCCTTGCAACAACTTCCAGAGAGGGTCAGGAAAAGGGTTCCAGAGCGCAAGTATCTGTGTCATCTGTCCGCATATGTCGGAACGTACCACGCCATCAATCAAATCTCAGAGATGACAAGTGAGCGAAATGAAAAATGAAGGGAATGGAATCCGTTGAGAAAATTAAAGAAAATTCAAGATATACATTTCATTTGTCATAAAATATCTCAAACATATGGCATTTCAATCAAAATGATTATAGCCATTTCCTAGAAAATCAAAATTTTCAAAAAATTGTCCATGTAAAGGTTAGTTTAGGGTGCAGCAATCTTTTTTTCAAAATCTTCGTGTTACATCCTTGAAAGATATTAAACTTAAATAGCAATTTTGGTTTTTAATGGACTTTTCGTTTTTGAGGTATGTTGTTCACAGACTGACACACACACACACACACACACACACACACACACACACACACACACACACACACACACACACACACACGGACCTTTTTCTAAAATGCTTTTTTCTTCTATTCAGGGGAGAACACATATATTTCCGGTGAAATTTCGACATCGAATTTTTTTAGTGAAATACAATACTTCCTCTACCTACTATGCGTAGTAGAGAAAGTAAAAAGCACTTAAAATAAGCTTTGCGTGCGTCCGTGTGTGAATGTGAACAGCATAGATGAAGAGCAAAACGTCGGATAAGTACAAAATCTGATATTAAAGTTAAATAGCATCTTCCAAGACAGGCACGAAGATTTTCAGCAAAATCCACCACACCATACTACCATTTATATGGAAAATTGTTCGATGTATTATGTTTTATGGCTGTAACCATACCATGTGTTTAGAATACTTAGTTGACAAACAAAATATAAGTTAGGCATATTTTCGGTATACCCTGTGACTCCGAAAGGAATTTTGTATAATTGCATAACGGGTAAACCACAAGGGATACAGAAAACGTAATGCACATAAATGTAGACCCTTTTAAAACCATAATATATTTCAGATGATTTCTTTGTGCTGCCATTTAAGAAAATATCTTATTATTGGTCTGAAGTATCAATGCTTTGTCATTTTACTTTGTGCAGTACGTATAGTAAGTACAGGAGGTACAGGCTTTGAGAAACTCTAAATCCCATATATACACACAAAGTCTTACTACACAAAATGTAGATCTCGTTAAAACACAATTTATGTCAAATCATCATTTGTGTAGTGATCTATTTCCGAGATATTCATTGTTATTTGTTTGAATTTTCGGATACTTTTCTGAAATGGGAATTCATTCATTCTTTTATCTCCTGAATATGCAAAGGGAACGACATTTCAAAGCCATCACATTGGGACCAACCTTAAAAGATTTGAGTATTGCTTGAAGTCTACTGCATGTCCCAGATTCCCCCTGCACCTTAAAGAAAATTAGCAATAAGATAATTGTTTCAGATGCTCATCTCGACTAACATGAAATAGAGAACAGCATAAGAGTAGAGAAAGTGATGTGAGTGCAGATATGAGATTTGTTTTCAGAGGCGCTGTCATTCATGTGTTTTTCGCAATGTCATGGAAAAGTATATAATTTCGAAGCTAGAATATTTCGAGCCACTTAAATGTCTGAAGGTGGTTCTTACATACTATCTATTCATTCTAAGGTTGATCCGCGCGAAACTGAACCCAGGTGGCCAGTGCACAGTTATAATGTATCCTTCCGCCATTCGCGCCAGAAATACTGTCACAACCATGTGGTGAGTGCATGCGGTACGTAATAGAAAGGATACGACCCCTTATTCCGTCAATTTAAAGAGTGATTAATATGTAACTAGAGACGATAAGATTGATAGTCACAACAAAATAAACGATGCACATGTCATAATTATTATTTTTCTTTGCGAGTAATGTTTATACTGGTACTCGAAAAACCGGTGAATTCGGAAGTTAATTTCGCTACTTCTTTGACGGGAACAGTTGGATATTTCTCACACAACTTATAATACACGTTAAACACTATTGTTTTTCACCACTAGTCAATGGTTTTCCCGCCTTATGCTTTGCACAAGTCGACGAAGATGCAAGAGCAAATTCACCGCGGCCGTCCGCCATGATTCTAAATAGAAACTGCTGGCTGTAAACAATACTCGGATATCAGGTAATTCCACGAGTTGCATGTTGGGACTTGTAGCTCTGTTTATCAGTATACATCAGCGTTAATTAACCTCTCAGGTATTTGTGTAGAATATTACATCATTTAACGATAATTTCATTCTAAAGCTCAGATTACTAGGATGGGACTACTTCCCTGCACGCATTGCAACCCTGTTGTACCACGGTGCACTGGTCACATGGGTTTGTTTTGACGTAGACAAACCTAAGACTGAACTTAGTTTAGCTATGTTTCATAAATAATAATAAATCCAGTTAACAGTATGTTTATATGTTATGTTATGAAATGAGTTTATATCTCCTGTCCATCCATGCTAAGATTAAAACTATTGCAGTTGTTTCTTATCTCTTTCGTGTTTCTCAATCGTATTTGTGTCCTGGTGTGTAATTTTGTCTACGACACCATGTGAAAGGCTGAGAAATAAATCTTCACCAATTCATAGAAAATGGCGATAGTTTTCCTGGTCCTCTAACCTCAATTCGTTTCGTAGTAGACTCAGTACACCTCGGCCCGTGCCCTGCTCTCTTCTTTGTAACTATGACCGTGTTCACCAACGCCGTTTATTTCTAATACATATTTTCTTCCTACTCAGACTCGTGGAAATATATCCCAAACCTATACTTAGTATAGCAATCGTTAAATTAATATTTGTTTCCACCATATTTATTTCTCATGCTTGCTACGTGAACTGCCATTTGTATTGGACCAGAATGAATCATAGTGTAACAGACACTGTTTCTTTTGTGTACAATTCCATTGGATACAAAAAGTTTGGTTAAAAACGTTGGACCGTGAGACACCAGCTTAACTCGGAAATGAAAAGTTTGGTTACACATTAAATTTGGTAGTTAAGCTCAGCATCTTCCAAGGATGCCTCACGAAGATGTTCAAGAATCCCTCCACCCAAAGTAATCTTTACACAGACTATTTTACTTTATTTTCTTATTTGCAAAAATGGCTCTAGCGGTTCTATTAAGATATTTCGGATATTTACACAAGAAATGTATATCTTGAACTTTCTGAAATTTAAATTTCTAAGCTGCAGTCAAATGCTATAAAGAGTTAACACCTTCCCTGTCAAGATATTCAGTGAAGTCTTATGGCTGCAAGTGATCGATCACAATGGAAAAACACTCTGGGCAGCAAAGGAAAACAAAGAGTGGTCAAGAATGTTTACCAAAAAGTGCATTTCTCTATCTGTTGCAGCATGTCCATGGGAAAACAAACAGCCGTACATAATTTGATGATGCAACAGGTGAGAGGATGAATGTTTTTCTTCCGTCACGACTTAATCTGCAGAAAAGGGAGAGGAATTTTATAGAGCAGAGGTGTTAGATGCTGAGCTTTCATTTTTGTTGCCATGTTTTCCCTTTTAGATGTTGTAAATTGCTGTAATGTTCCGTAATCTTTCTCGCGATGTTATAGAAACAGTGTGGTACTTCAAGGTTAACTCGCTAACAAACAAAATATTTATTTCGTATAGAAGTGGAGACATAGTTCGTCCCTTAAGAGTTGCTTTTGCATACAATCCACTGACATGGGACTGCCAGTTTTAAATAAACTTAAACGCATCCGTGTGGGGATACGTGTAGAGGGAGCCATCTGGTCGCCACGTATAGAAACAGAGCAGTTGCCTAAAACTAAGGCCTCTGTGGACACACCTGATGAAGCAACAGGGCATAATGCAGGGATGAGACTTATGAAGCTATCCGCCATACACTGAATACGAGGTATCTCCTAACAGGCTCGCCAGGATATGATCAGTGTAAAATAAAGGGAGAGAAAAATAACATTTCTTTTCAGAAGCTGCATTCACATAAGTTTATTTCACATATGAATTTCCTCGCCAAATGCCTCAAAGCTTCAATACATACGCCGTAAATTTGAACAAAAACTCCAACTTTCTGGACACGTAGCGAAAGATATTCAGCCAATTAAATCTCTATCATTCCTCTCCCAGTTACTACTCGTTTACCCCACTCTTCCTCTTCCCCAACACCAGACCTATCCACCTGTCTTTATTCCTGCCCCCTCAGTTACTGCATTGTTTTAATCTTTTATGTCCCTTGATTAAACTTGCGGAGATTGATCCCAATATGTTTGATATTCTTTGGCGTATCTGCTATACACTTTTCTCTGCCAAGAACATCCCTGCAGTACTCACATGGCTGTTTCAAAAAACAATGCCACGTCCTTCACAACGTAAGCATAACTTGCTCTTTTTTACTTGACGTCCCACAAAATGTTTTCTAACTTCCAACATCAGTTGCGATATTACATCCCACAGGAAGTCACGACTAGGATCGAACACAAAAAATACTTGAAACACGCTCTAAACGGTCAGAAAAATATAAATTTATTTGAAATAAAACTAATAAAAACTAAGTCCAAATGTACTTGCTGCGCATGCGTCGAGTCGGTGGCAGACGGTAGATGCCTTGCTGCCAACATTGCTCCTGCAATCATTCGTAGTTATTGCCAATGTTAGAAACGTCTATACATTGTAATCAAGTAGGTGGCGAAAGTTTTCACTGATATAAAGTATAGTTAAACTATTGTCTAAACTAAGAAAACGTTTTATGTACATATCCAAGCTTGGTGAAGGGCGACATTGCACTCCTGATATAACATGCAAGTTGTTAACAAGCTTTCGTCATATAGGAACTGTATGCGTTGTTCCTCATCGTGATAGAATAGTGCGAGATCAACATGCATAGCATTGAAACACAGCTCATACCTACGAAATTTATTTATTGAACTGCAAGGGTCGAACAGGATATTCATTATCACAGTAAACAGCAACGGTAATTTGCTTCTAACAATGACTGTCTGCAAGACGTATGCCTGGGGTATTGGTGCAGAGGTTGGCAGCAAATGACTCTGCAACTATCGGCTGAGTTTTGACACTAGAGCTTTCTGGTTCCCAGTCTACCTTGCAGTACCTCTATAATATGAACTCACCATCGTCTTCTCCCCATGAGATCTCAGACCTACAAATAACTTCATTCCACTAAGCGATGACTGGACCCATTTCTGAGGTGGAAGCACCCAACGAGATCAATCCTTTACCTACGATGGTAGGAGGATCATCATGGGAATGACAGTGGAATGAGAAGACCTTCAGATTTTACCACGGACTCTAAATTACAGTGAACGTTGGAGATTATTCACATGAGTTAACCAGAAACTAAAACTAGGTTAGGGCTGACTTAAAATTTCCATGCAAATTATGGGTTACACTATTAGTTCTCTTAAGAAGCTGTACATTTCAGAATCTGGAATTGGTGTTTATGTCAAAACAAGCATTTTTCAAAATGCCGGTACGGAGGAACAAACATCGCATTGAATATTTATATGAAAATAAAGGGAAGAAGTGTTTTATGCATTCAAAATATTAGTAAATCTCACCAGATATATGCGTTTTAAGCTCCCCTGTCGCGTAAAAATTATAAAATATGTTTGTCTACGAACAACATAATTCTAAAACTGATGTTTTGCACTCACATGACTTTCTCTTGTACTAGCCATTGTTACAAACTCTTATTCCTCTATTTTCTTCGTGTTAGCTGAAATAAACATTTGCAGAAATTATTTTATTGCTTGTCTTCTTGTAGGTACAAGGTAAAAAGTGTAAAACATGTAGCTGATACTTAAGTCAGAATGGTCGTACGATTCTTCTTGGACTGGAAGATAATAAAGCTTTTGTTTTCTTGACTCAGGGATGCGTCTAATATTTTGATTAAAGCTTTATGAGAAATGAAAAGTATATCTTGAAGTTTGTATAGCTTAATTGGTGCTGTATTATTTTGCATAACTGGGAATCCATAATGAGATAATAGTGCTTTTTGTTCTCTGGTTCGGTTTCATTAACTAGTCCACGTAGAATTAATGGTGCAGGTTGGAAGAGTGGCAACCAGGAAAATACGGACTGGCGAAGTGATCGAGAGCGTTAAATCTCATGTGATTGGGATGGCCATGGGAATGTCCAGTCGGCCAGTGAAGCGTTGCCATGGAGAACACGGTACATTCTTTATAAATGAGAAAGTGGTGAAGTGGTGTTCCCGACATGCTACATGTCTCAGGTTACAGCAAGGTGACAACGATGGCCATGTTAGCATCTGCACATGCGCACTAAAACAACCTTGGTAATGAAAAATAAAAGTGCATTCTTGTTGATGTTACTGGAAGGATGTTGTCGTCTCGGTTTACCGCAAATATTGTTAATTTGGAAGTAGGACAATCAGGGCTGAGTAAAATAGTGGCACAGGGCTGTACAGAAACCGAAATGCATAGCTGCTTTCGAGGAGATACAGATCAAAATCTGGTAAATATCAATTTTTATTTATCAGATAATTTTGTTAAACTCTTCCAGTTTTATTGTCAAAAGTAACCTGAAAATGGGATAAACATGAATTTGTCAATCACAATCATTAAACATCTCATTTTAATACCTTGATCTCCATATCAAAAAATGCACCGTATTATTTTGTTTTGTTAATTAAATTGTATTTTGTGAACTATGAACGATATTTTACAATACCAAGGAGCACATCCTTCTGCGCCTTTACGTATAAGTTAGAGCGCTGTGTTTTGATTTCCCCACGTATGTTCGAGCCCACCCATAGGCGGTACGGATTTTTTTGGCCAATATATAAGATCGGGGTCCGGTCTGCATGGAGAAGAAATTGAGGAGCTGCGATAGGAGGAGACCTGTAGGTCACAAAAACAAATGTGCCGGGTGGAGGAAGCTTGTGCTGACATACCCTATGGGTTATACGATCCTCGTTTATCTTCTCAAAGGTTTCTAATAATTCTGATTAAACTGGCATGTATTCAAGATACTTGCAGACTGATGAAGCATTGTTTTGAATTTTCTACAAGTAGCCTGTGAAGCTCTTTTCTTTTTCAATGATTTTGGTATAACTGACAAATCTGAGAATTCACACAAGCTTAATAAAAATGCAGATCTTGTTGAAACACACAGAATTTCTAAGCCATTATAGAGCAAACTGTTTTTTAAAACCAACGAGATGCATCCGACTGAATGTTGAGTACATACAAACCTCAGACACATGATGTCACATAGGTTTTGTACCAATCGTTCGTACACAGTCCTAGGACAAGTGCACTGATGTGCTCAACGAAGGGTAGAAAGCAGAGTTCGTTCACATTAGTATGATGGGAGATATCCACATTAATAACCACCAACTCGTGTTGTGTATAACAGAGAAGGAGCTGTACCCGCGCTACTCCATATATCGCTTGAAAACAACTGAGCGAGTGAGTGACGAGTGAGCGAGGGAGTGAGTGGATGAGTGAGTGGGTGAGTCGGTGGGTGAGCGAGTGGGTGGGTCTGTGAGTGGGTGGGTAAGTGAGTGAGTGAGTGAGTGAGTGGATGAGTGAGTGAGACAGTGAGTAGGGTTTAAGGGCCCGTCGAAAGTTAGATCATTAGGGCCCGAGGAATGAATGAATTTATTGAACTTGCTTACAAAAGCCTACATCCTTTTTCTAAGATTTTCGTTTTGCATATTTACACAATAACAGTCATGTATGTTTATTTTTTGCTGGTTACCTGTTGCTTTTTGATCCTGCCATTTAGCAAATCTGTAGCCCTTTACGTCCCTTTATTCTGATTTGTTTCTCTTCCCCTCTCCAATCTTTCCTTCTTATCCCTGACTCCTCGCCTCCTCGTCCAATTCTCTTTGAGTTTCTCTAAAAATCGTCTCAAGTTTTTTATTCTGCTGTCCCCCTTTTTGTTAACAGTTTCTTGCTATGATATTCTTAGTCATATTGTCCCATTTTTCTTCCCCTGTGCCTTCCCCCCGTTCACTCACATTCTACAGCATTCTAACATCCTAATTAACTCTTCTACTTTACCTTCCGTCACTGCTTTCCTTAATGTGACCCCTGTTCTTCCTCAAGGAAATTATCTTTCCAGTTTGTTACAGATTTCGATATGTGTTTCTCTGCTCTATTCCTTTTTATTACGCTAAAAGCTCCCTTCTATTGATTCCCATTCTTCTTGTCATTCTATATCCTCTATTCACCTTCATGGCTGGGAATGTTATGCTCATGGACTACATCGTTGCACAGAAAGAAGCAATTTCAAAAGAAGGAAACAAGAAAGCAGGAGGGAACGATGCATGGCAAGCCATAGTGCTCTTTATTGTTACATCAAACTAGCTGCTAGTGAAGGAAAGCAGGCATCATAACGCTGCAGCCAATTATCTCCTGTACCACTTTTAGTAATGTTGCTCTTGACCGTGAAGTGACGCTGTTATCCAATGAAGGCCTTTTCACACTTAGCCCGGAGTGAGAGTGCAAGTTAATCAGCTGCTTCGTTGCCTACAGAATACCAGCCCCCTCTAAGTGCTGCAGATCAGTGGCGGCAGAAGCATGAATGCACTGGTAGCGCCACATTACTTTGTGGATTTTTATAGCACGATTAATTAATGCCCTTTAAAAACCGGGTAGGCGATATCCAATGGTGGATTAAAAAAATTATTGAAATGATGCTCAGTTTTATGCAATATAACTGAGCATCACCATCACCGCCACTGCCACCACTACCACTACCACCACCACCACAAGTAACTTTTTTGCACATTGACGACACTAAACGCCATCTTGAATGAGAAGGCGGTACTAATCAGGTCCATCAGACTGAAGTTTAGTCGTCTTTCTCTCAAGCAAATATCCAGCTAGCAACAACGGAATAACTCAAGGACATCTGGCGGAGGGGTCTTAGTTCCTCGACCAAAAGGCGATCTTGTATGTTTATGCCCCTCACGGGGCACCCACGGGAGGATGGATGAGGTGAATGGAACTGAAGGGCGGCCGGACCGTTGCCACGACAGAGCAGAGGGCAGGGTCCCTACATTTTCCCAGGTAGTAGCACCCTGGTGGAGGCTGGCCTGGTTCCTCTCCTTCGGGTTCGTAGTTCCAAGGGGTGCCCGGGGCTCGCAAAACGGCTCCCCTCCCTCTTCAGGCTTTTATCATCCCAAAGGGGCTCCGGAAACCAAAAGGCTGGCCCTTCAACCCGAGGACCATATTTGCAGAGCGCATTTGTTCCCCCTGCCGTGCTGCTGCCGCGACACTCACCGACACTTCCAACTCTGAAAGTAACATAACGGGATGAAGGATACAATGAAATGATTACTATAAGGAAATGGAGCGACGAAATGGAGGGCCTGAGCCATCCCGCTCGGTAACACGTCAACTTAAGGTACACGAGTATGTGCGTTTATGTTTCCATACGTGAACTAAATTCACCATATATTTTTCTGAGTGGTTATCGCCACCAAAAAAGAAAAGAAAGATGCATAGAAAGCACAATAAAGTATTTTTGACTTCACATACACAGAACCATTTGTTTTTCGTGTGAATGTCCTATTTAATTCCTGCGCAGTTAACCTCACTTTTTTGTTCATTTGTGTGCTGATGAGCAGAAATTGTTCCCATGTATCTCAATTTCATCTTTTGTGTGTGCATGCACGTGTGTTGGTGTGTGCGTGTCTGTGTGTTTGTGTGTGTGTGTTGGTGTGTGCGTGTGTGTGTCTGTGTGTTTGTGTGTGTGTTGGTGTGTGTGTGTTGGTGTGTGTGTGTGTTGGTGTGTCTGTCTGTGTGTGTCTGTGTGTCTGTGTGTGTGTTGTGTGTGTGTGTGTTGGTGTGTGTGTGTTGGTGTGTGTGTGTTGGTGTGTGTTGGTGTGTGTGTTGGTGTGTGTGTTGTTGTGTGTGTTGGTGTGTGTGTGTTGGTGTGTGTGTGTGTGTGTGTGTGTGTGTGTGTGTGTGTGTGTGTGTGTGTGCATAACTCAGAACGAAAAGTCGGTTAAAAACCAAAGTTGGGATTTAAGTTTAATGTCTTTTAGGGATGCAACACGAAGATTTTGAAGAACATTCATCCTAAACTACTCTTTGAATGGAAAACTTTTCGAAAGTTTTGATTTTCTCAAAAGAGGCTCTAACGATTTTTATTAAAATGCCACCGGTTTAAGATGTTTTTATGAGAAATAAAAGGTATATTTGGAAACTTTTGGTTATAGCCCATGTAGCCCTGTTTACTCTGGATGACTTTTGCATAACTGGGAAACCGCAAGTTTCGTGAAATGGAAGATCGTGAGTCGTTTTTATATCTTATCTGTTCAAAGAGAACGAAGCCTCTAAGCTTTAAAAAGATTTGACTATCGCACAAAGCCTACTGTATTCGCACATTCCCGTTGTAGCTACAAGTAAATAAGCAATAAGATAATTTCTGCAAATGTTTATAGTGACTAAGATAAGCTCAAGGAATAAGAGTTTATAAAAATGGTTAGTGCAAGAGTAGAGAAAGTCATGTGAGTTCAACACATCAGCTTTTTAAGGTGCAGTCAAGCCCGTGCGCTTGGACAGAGCGGACGTACCAGGAGAACCGGTTGTTTTGTCTACTGCGTGTGTGGCGTGATAGTGAGTGAGAGCAAGAAAAACATATACCACACTGTGAGTGATATAATCTATCACCAAGTGTAGGAATTTAAAGTGAGTAGATCAGCTAAATTTAACAGTGAAAGGAAATGGAAATGTACGCGAGAAAAAATACCCTCCGGATCAAGTTTGCTTTAAGTGCAACGCGACCGTCGGCATATGAAGTGCATGATTTCATAGCAGATACATTACGGTTAAATGCGGAACAAGTGGATACAATACAGTTAATCGCAAGTGAACGGGCAATTTATGTTAAATTAATATCAGCACTCTTGCTGGAGAAAACCCTCAATACCTTCTCGGCGGAAACACCTTTCACATACATGAATGGTGAGATGACTAAAGTGCTTATCGAACACGTGACCGGTAATGCTGTCAATGTCCGAGTGTTTGATGTACCCCCAGAGTTCCCGGCAGAGATCTTAAAAGCAGCGTTGCAGCGTTACGGAACGGTATATGACGTCCGGAAGGAACAATGGAGCCGACAATATCGCGTCCCGGTGTTTAATGGGGTACGAGCGGTTAAGATGCAACTGAAGACGAACATCCCTAGTTTTATCATCATTGGCAGCTACAGATTATCGGTGACCTACGCCGGCCAACCCAGATCCTGCTACGTCTGCAGTAGCACGGCACATCTAAAGGAATTTTGCCCCCACCGTCCGACCGCAACACGCCCAGTGGCGACTGGACGGAGAAACGAAACAGAACCGACGAAGTTGGTAGTGGACACGCAGAGTGAGGGAGCGCATCCTACGGATGAAAACAGGCAAACGTCCCTGGTGAATGACAGTCAACAGGAAGCAGCAAGGTCTGCACCGCAAAGGGAGTATGCCTCCATAGTTCGAGATACCACTGGGAAACGAGTACATCTGGCCAATCCGGAGGAGATAATACCACCCGAGGTGGGTCCACTTGTGACGGAGACAGCTGCAGCAGAAGAGAAACGCCCGACCGAGAAGAAATGGGCCAAGCGGGCGAAGACAAGCAACGCCCATAAGGAAGAACCATCCTGGAATAACCATATGGAGCTGGAGGAAGCTGTGGAAGGAGCCCATGAGGAGGCACGTCAATTACAAGTCCCGTCCACAGACACAGTAGATACGGCTGGAGTACTGACACAAGAGCCTGTCTCAGCATTGATTGGCAGAAGTATCCTGGAGGAGGGAGGTGACAGGAACACCGGTGAGGTTCTACCTGCAAGGAGGGACGCGGGAAACAATCCCCAGAGTGATTGGGAAACAGCACAGTTACAACAAAGTGTGAGGTGCCCAGCGGTGGAGATAGGAGCCGACTCCCATTACCGGGAGGACACCCCCGGCACCACCGTAGCGGCGCGACCATCTGCGAGTGATACTCGACCGCAAGTAATCGAACGGCCACACAGATCCCAAGAGGACCAACCAAGGGCAGCTGAAGCAGTCGCAATTTATCGGCGTGCAGAGATGGCTGGTGGATCTCATCCCTCTCAACCTGATGCGAGGGCTACAGAAGCAGAGTCGCCGATCCTACTTCAGGTGACACGGAAGCCCCAGGTGTCCTTATGTGACCCAAGGCTTAGGGGAAATCCTCCGGCACAGATAACCCCAGCTAGACATCCAGAGACCGAACAGTAGCACACTAGTAGCAATGCACGAGGCCAAGAACGTAGACGCCCGAGTTACACTATCTTTGCGACAGTCGCTTTCGTCATGATCTATCTACGAACGGTGGCAACAGTGAATGTGAATCTGAAATCTAGTAACCCAAAAACTGCTTAATAGTTTCCTCCAGGTGAACAACATTGACATATGCTTTCTCCAAGAAGTAAATACTTACAACTTGGATGCTCTTTACAATTACGACTATAAAGTTAACCTAGGTTTAAACGGCAGAGGAACGGCAATAGTGTACAGGAAGGGACTTCCCCTGCAGAATTTTCAGATGGATCCCGACGGCCGGGTCCTCTCCGCTACTTTGGAAGAGACCGTCCTGGTTAACATATATGCTCCAGCTGGGACACAGAATAGACACGAGAGAGAGCGTTTCTTTCAAACCGATGTAACCCCGCATTTGCTGCAAGGCAAGGAACTTCTGCTAGCAGGCGACTTCAATTGCACGCTGCAGGCGAAGGATCAAAAAGGTGCTACGAATTTTAGCATCATGCTACAACACCTAGTGTCACAGTTGCAACTGCTTGACGCATGGGAGATCAAGCATGGGAGTGAAGTGGAATTCACTTTTATCCGCAACACTTCTGCCTCACGCATCGATCGACAGTATTTATCTCCCGGAATGGCTCCAAATGTCCATCGAATTTGGGTCATTCCGGTGGCTTTTAGCGACCATCATGCAGTGCTATGTCAATTGCAAATAAATGAAATAAGGCATGAGACGGCCGGCCGTGGCTACTGGAAACTCAATAATTCTATGCTGGAGGACGCAGACATTAGGGAACAATTTCAAATCAAATGGCTTCAGTTACAGTCGGCCTTTAGAAGTTCAACTCGGAAGAGTTTTTGGTGGGTGAACACGGCAAAACCAGCGATTCGCTCCCTATTTAAATCCATGGGTATTGTGAGGGCACAGGCCAAGAAGCAGCTACTACATTTTTACAATGAGGCGCTGTGGGGGCTGCATCTGAAGCAAAGGGAGGGCTATGAGGTGCAGACGGAGATAAAAAAAGTAAAAGAAATCATCAAATTAAAACACTTACACCAGTTGGAAGGACATAAAGTTCGAGCTAAAGTGAAATCCATGCATGAAGCGGAACAGAACTCATTTTATTATTTCGCAAAGGAGCGGCAGAAGGGACATGGAAGATATCCTCAAACAATACGGGACGCGCACACTGGAACTGCCCATGTTGGAACGCGCGCCCAGATCCAGCTTATAGCGGATCATTTTCAGGCTTTATTTCAAGAAGCGCCAGAAGCAGACACCCCTTATAGGCGTGTGGAACCAGAACTGTTTGACACCGGCATCACCCAGGAATCCGCAAAAATACTTACCAGCCCTATCACGGAGCGGGAGGTGTTGGTCGCCATTGAACAAGCCAGTCGACACACATCACCAGGTCCTGATGGGCTCACCTATGAATTCTATAGAACGTTCTGGCCAATAATCAAGAACGAAGTGATAGAAGTATATGCGGAACTGTGGGAGACAGCAGTGTTTCCCGCAACCTTCGCGGATGGTGTTATCACCCTGGTGCCGAAGAAACAGAAAACCGCCACCATGAAGGACTATCGTCCAATAACGCTGCTAAACGCCGATTATAAGTTATTTGTGAAAGTTCTGGCTAACCGATTAAAAGGTGCATATGCAGAAATCATGCATTGTAACTAAGCGGCAATATCGAAAAAGAACATTATTGTCACATTGGCGGAACTGCGTGACACGCTGATCCATCTACGCAGAGAAAATAAAGCGGTGGCTTTGATCAATCTCGACTTTCAACAGGCTTTTGATAGAGTGCGCCATTCGTATCTGTGGAACTGCTTAAAGGCTGCGAAATTTCCAGTGCCGGTAATCAATCTTATTCAGGGACTCTACGGCACGGCACAGTCTCGAGTCTTATGGAACGGATGGTTTTCCAGGCCGGTACCAATAAAACGATCAGTACGTCAAGGCTGCCCGCTATCAATGGGATTGTTTTCATTGGCATTGAATCCTTTACTCCAGAGGTTGCAACAAGCCATGCGACGAGTCAGTGTATACAATGAACGGTTCACACTTATAGCCTATGCTGATGATGTGACTGTGGTGGCTGCAGATAATGAAGATATGACGACCACTCAACAGGGATTGGAGCAGTACACAACGATATCCGGTGCAGTATTAAATGCTGAGAAGTCGGAGATCCTAATATTAGGAAATTGGCCGGAACCGCCACAGACCTTGGGGATACAATGTGTTACTACTACAAGGATACTTGGTATATGCTTTATGGCAAATATAGAAGATACTATTGCAGTTAACTGGAGGGACAAAATTAATAGTTTACGCCATTCCTTCTCCATGGAGAGGATCCGGAACCTGAATTTGCTACAACGCATCTGGTACCTGCATACTTATGGTCTAAGCAAAATTTGGTATGTGGCACAGATTCTGCCGATTTCAAAACGTGACGCACAGAAACTGGAACAACTCCTTGGTTACTTTTTGTGGACTGGAAAAGCATATAAGGTGAGCCGGCCTCAACTACGTTTGCCTCCGTCCAAAGGTGGTTGCGGCTTAGTGGACATTGCCAAGAAATGCATGGCCTTATTGGTGAAAACCGCCACACAATGATTGCGCGGATCTGGCTCATCAATT
Organism: Tenodera sinensis; assembly: GCA_030765045.1. Lineage (NCBI taxonomy): Eukaryota > Metazoa > Arthropoda > Insecta > Mantodea > Mantidae > Tenodera > Tenodera sinensis. The sequence continues at coordinate 798,480 of JAUKNM010000052.1, read as the reverse complement.
GACCAAAATTTCTGGAAGGAACAGCTTCATAACCCTCAGGTGGCACTCAACGGATTTAAACCCACTGTCCTTCACCTAAAACGAATTCTGGACAACAACGATGACATTACGGCCTTCGAATGCACCCGGAACCACTACCGTATGCTCACGACAGTTCATCTGGTTCCCAGAGTGGCAGAGAAATATACCAGGGAGTGGAAAGTGATCTGGCAGAATTTATTTTGCAAACATGTGCCCAGTGATTGGCAGGAAACCACCTATGAAGTATTAAATGAGACTATACCGACAGCGGATAAACTCTGGCGACATGGAAGGGCACAGTCAAACCAATTTCCATCTTGTGCCGCCGTCGACACACTGGACCACCGGATTGCTTCCTGTAAGCAGGTTGAAGTCATCTGGGCAGAGCTCCGGACTTACATCGCCAAATGGTGCCCACCGCAAGCTCCACCATGCCTTGAGAAGCTCCAGCGTTTGGAACTTCATTTTCAGAAGACTGCACTCCAACGCTGTGTGGTTTGGCTGGTAATGGGAACATTGTACTGGATCCTTAAACAGAATAATGGCCCAGTGGCGCAGAGGAAGGATTGGGTCAGTTTTCTGAGACAGGCACGCTGGCAACTGATAACTTCTGTTCTTAGCAAATCAATGCAGCCGTACATAACACGCCTTGCACTTTAAATACGACAATGCAACTATAATCAAAATAATATATACATATATATATATATATATATATATATATATATATATATATATATATATATATATAAATAAATAAAAAATAAAATTTAAAAAAAAAATAAAATTTAAAAAAAAAATAAAAACTAAAAGAAAAAAACAAATTAAAAAAAATTTAAAAAAAAATAAAAAAAAGTGGTTAGAGCAGCCGCACGGCAAAAAAAGTTAGTATTTATGTTAATATTTCTTATTATTTCATTTGTATAGCTCCATTAAAAAGAGAGAGAGAGAGAGAGAGAGAGAGAGAGAGAGATCTAGACTTTTTATGCATAAAAAAAATATATTAATGCTATCTTTAACATGAGTTCCAAAAACATTTTTTTTTTGTATGAAAAAAATCAATAATTTTTAAGATTAAATTTTCTTTGCTATTAAAAAATATGTACAGCATAAATAAAAAATAAATAAAAAAAAACCTTTACATGGGCTTGGTTACTACCAAGTACATTATTCAGCGTGCTAAGAATATCCTTGAGTAAATATGGCAGAAGAAGAATTTTGTGTTCTTTAACGAAGATACTTGTCTTCTGTAATACCAACTGGGAAGGTTACTGATATAATGTAGAAATGATATAGGACCCAACATTGGAATTTGTGGAAACTCATTCATTACTTTATACCGTTCTGAGTATTCACATATATTATCTGAGGAGCTTATCGTAACCTTTTGCTTTGTGTTAGTTAACTGATGAAATCCATTGATAACTTTTGCCCTTAATATTATAAAGTCAGAATTTTGTAAGAGTAATATTACCTGTAAAAAAAAAAAAAAAAAAAGTGAAGGCACTATCCCGGAAGCCGCCTCTGCTGCAGATTAGAACAGTCAAAGATGTACGTTTTGGTCTTTCGTTTTATAATGATACTCGCTCATTTGTTGGAATCCAACTCTTTCGGAAAACAACGAATATGGCATACTATATTCAAATGTGTTCCAAAACAAATACCTGTCATACAGGTTTTATTTGCAATTTCATTCAGAATTTCTTCGGAGATAGAGGTGGAGAGGGGGGGGGGACCACAAGAGTCGGATGTATAAATATTGGCAACACATTATCGAGCGAGGTGGTGCAGGCAGTGATGTGTGAGATGCGCATTCTGAAGGTTGTGTGTTCGATTCCCGTGGCTGATATTCCTGATCCGTGAGTCCTTTCGGGGGTTTCCCCGGGTCACTAAGCGAATGCTAGGAAAATTGCCTACATCCCTCAAATTTCCTGTCCACATACTTATTTCACTTCACTTTTATCTGTTTGACTGTTTCAGAACTTGTCTCGGCATTGTATGGCAGGGAAGAATGATGGTCTGCGTAACCCTTCAAAATGTTTGACAATTTCAGTTATTTGTTAAAATATAAGGTTGCTTTAGTATAAAATACCATTATTTTAGTTTATTTTTAAGCGTCATCGTCGTCGTCTTCTTTTTGTTATTTCTAATAAACTGAATAACTATACTGTAATTAGTAGTTTCATGGAATAGGTATACATATTTAGTTTTGACATTATACTGCATTGGAGGATACACAATTGCATTATTACATTATAATTATATTTCTTATCTACAAAACTATGTTTTCTCAGGATGAGAATTTTCACTTTCTTGTATCTTATGTGGGTATTAGCTTATTGTTATAAGATGGATTGATTGATACAGCATTTAGAAGTTGGTACCAATAAAATTATAATTTAACCTTCTGGCATTCTCTTCAAACTTTGGTTACTGCGTCTTAAAATGTCAAGTAATTGGAATAAAAGGGATGAGCGCATGATGGGGTTTAAACCGTGAATCCTCATCTCGCTTGACACAGCGAGGTTTTACAACAGATGTTACAGCGTGGTTTATGTACTTTTATTAAAATCATCATGCCACGTGTTTTCCGTTTTCATATTCTCTAACGCTACGTGGTTAATAGCACAGCTACGTGAAAATTGGAACTTGTTTGGTGTTATTTATTTTCGTCCATATTTCATCCTACTGGGTTAATATAGCAATAGACAAATTCGAAGTGAACGAATATATACTGTCATGGCGACCATAACAGTATACATCCATGGCGATTTAGTTTTCATGCGACCTACTCACGGAGCGCCTGAGTAATATTGACCCACGAAAAGATAAACTCAGTGTGAGGAAGCCTTAATATTGTTGGTCATTGAATATCCCAGCCTGTTGACCGCAATAAAAGCGACATCTGTTGACGCGTGGTCGTCCACAACGAGTGCCACCTGAACATACGAGAGCGCTTTAACGTGTTTTATGAGGGTACTCCATATTGAATCCTCAAGCACTGTAGAATCAGAATGCGGTTGCGGCCTTGACCATTAAATACAATGTTTAAATGGACGTATGCATTGTACGTATGTGCTAAGAGTGCATGAACATGTAAACTTTTATTTTCTACTAATCTTACTTATATTTTTACCAGTTTAAAATGCATCTTTGGTTATCATTTTCACATTTTGGAAATGAACAGTTCTTTCACACCAGCCGTGTGTAGAAGTGGGTTGGAAAGGCAAGAATCAGGCTGAATAATTCAGGGCCATACACGGGGTTTGAACCACGGATCTTCCGTGATTAGTGTGAAAACCCGGATTTAAGTACTTACGCATTGTAAGGTATGCTATCTCATTTTGGATTTGACAGCTCCTTGTGGTTTACCGGAAAAAATCAGTTTGGATTCCTTTTTTATTTTTATTTATTTCTTTTAAGGAAAGGTTTCAAAAGTGACGAAAAATATATTTGATGTAGAGAATTATATTCAAGAAATGTTATATACCATTTAAAAGCTTATAACTTTCATTTCGAGGTTCATTTCAGATATTTCTATTTTTATAATTTAAAAGTCATTTATCGGAAAATTAAATCCTTAGGAATGTGTTGGAAATATCTTGTTATATTTACGAGTATGCTGAAGAAATATATTACAAAACCATCATCTAGATTGTTTGAAAGATGTAGCAATGAATACCTTCTAAGTAACTGAGCGAGGTGGCGTGTACATCGTCAACTTGGGTTTTTCGACACTTCCCCTTGTCACGTGGGTGAATACTGGAGTAGTTACTCTGATACCATTATTTCCCTTTTATTCCATTTCCTTCTTACATTTCAGGTGTAGTAGTGGATCATATTCCAAGAAGTTGTAAAACCGTCTCTTAACCTTCTTCCGCTGCTAATTACATAAGCGTCATCTCAATAAGCTCATAGCAATAGAGTCTGCTGTTGCCAAGTCGGTTACATTTGTGCATTCAAAGTGTTGTTAAAGATTCTACTTGTTGAGTTACACCTCAGAGAGGCCGAAGTAAAGGATGTGACACATCGTCCAAGCGACCAGTTGGTGCTCTAGGGCAATATTGAGAACAGAAAATAGTCTTTAACAGTATGAAATTGTCATAATCTTTTCTACTCATTATTATTTATTGTTCCTATTCTAAACTAGTCTACCTATTCTATTACTGTTCTATTACTTTCTCTACTACGTACGGTAAGTACATAAAACACTTTCCACCCAAAAATGCTATACTGAGATTTCACCGGAAATACATGTTTGGGGATTCACTGAATCCAAAACAAATGTATCTTTAGCAAGAAGTCAGACAGTGTGCACGTCTCTATCTGTCTGTGAACAGCATAACTCAAAAGCGTTTATTGGTATTTAAGTCCAATGCTCTAACAATGCTCTAACAATATTTTCAAAATATTTAATGTTCTCTAACAATTTTCGTGACAAATAAAACATGTCTTGAATTTTCTGGGAATACTCTTTGTAGTTTACCTCATTCTGGGTGACTGCATAACTGGTAAACCTCTGGCAGACAAAAGTTTACTACACAAAAGAATTAGTTCTGGTTAAAACATACAATTTATGACAAATACCTTGTCATTGATACTCCTTGTGATTGGTTTGCATTTTAAAATACTTATACTCATACTCATTCGTTCTCTCTGCCTCAGTCGTGCAAAAAGAGCGGAGTTTCAAAGCCATCACATAGCTACCATGTTAAAAGATTTAACTATCACTTAAGCCTACAGTGTTACTCTTTTCCAATTATACCTACAAGGAAATATATAACAAATGTTTATGTTGAGTAACGTGAAGTATTTAATAGTTTGTTGAAATATGGTTAAAGTCATGCGGATGTAACACATTTTTGTGTGTTCATTTATATGCCTACTTTAACCTACGAGATCACATCGGCGGCTTTGCCTTTTTGAATAATTGTTGATTTGTTTACGTTGGTTTACATTAAGTTCACATCGCACTCATACTTCCAGACTCTAGGGAGGACGGGAAACAATCCTGTCTGGAGAAAAGCTCCCATCTTATAGCCGGGGATCAAACCCGGGACATCTGGACATGGAAGCTAGCATGCTAAGCCCTAGAACACAAAGGCAATCGTCGCTAACACCCACATTTTCCACACTTGTTACATGAATACTTATTAAAAAACGTTCCAATCATAATGTGGTACGTAATATTCCAATATCTCGTGTGTTTTACTCATGCTGTGCTTATGACTGAACAATTACCGAAAAATTACCAAACTGACGATTTTTAGGCTTATGCATATAAATTTTCCGCAAACCTTCAGTCATCAGTTAATATTGAAATTTGTTAGATTCCACCGTTTTTAAAGGTCTAACACGGGCTTTAAATGCCCATTTTCTGCTTACATTATCGGCAGTATTTAAATAAAATATGAGCCAGCGATGGCCAAAAAAAAAAAAAAAAAAAAAAAAAAAATCAGAAGAAAGGAGTGACACCTCACCGCAAGGAAAAAGCTATGAATCTGAGACGAAGGAGGGAAGGTGTGACAAAGGTAATCTGACTCATATCATGATGCATGTTTGTAGAAAACTTCGTTTTTTTCACTTTATATTTTTAATACACTATCTGCTCCATGCGCATTAAATTTTGTCCTATGCTCCTAGAATTTTTTCAGCATGTTCTTCATTTATGTAATTTCAACTTCAGTCTTTCGGTTCAAAATCTGAAATTTAAAACAATTAAATATACAAAAGTGTTTAAAAAGTGCCCATCAAAGCAAATAATTACTAAATTTATTTTGTCTTCATAATTAATTTCCTCAAAACTATAAGACATGTTGTAGTTTATAAGATAAACACTCTTAAGTGTGCAAAGTATTGATTTAATACCTGCATAGAAATAGAAAATTCAAATTACAGTGCCAGGATCCGTTATACAGTACATTGACATTAATCAATGGCAATGAAAGAAGTAGAAGGCAAGCGAAAGCCAAAGAAAATGAAAACAAATGTAAATGAATTAACGAATGATCAGGGTTGTCACGGAAAGTGAATGCCCTTAGAGAATACAAAGCAAGTATGTGAACAATATAATGGCACAATCACAAGTAAGAAAAGCGAACATTAACCACTGAACAGGAATGTTAGGGAGATCAGAAAGAAGAGGAACAAAATGGCCAAGTTAGACCGCCTTGGGCGGACACGCCAATAATTGAAAGTCGCTACATATAGTGTGTGCTGAATGTCACGCTTTGTGCTGCCCGTATGCTAATGTTGGGGAAACCTGACATTATTGCTACCTTGTTTTGTTCTCGTCAAGCTTACCCATAGTAATCTGTCTACATAACAGCTCTCGTGGTATCTTAACAACCGATCGTCTAGGAACAACAAAACACGATCAGTGAAAGCTGCTATAGCCTGTTCAGGAAGAAACAATTGATCAAATAATTGAAATAATATGCTTCTTTTTGGGTAATAGGTTAATAGTATCGCTTTTTCAAAGCAATGCACTTGACAAAAATCCAACGCTCCACAGCTTTTATTTTAAGTCCTTGAAAGCAATAATATTTGCTAATAAAATAACTTGGCTCTATTTGTATAATCTGCAAGCCCTTCTTATTAAAATGTCGCAAAAAGGTTTTGATTTTTGTTTTTAAATTGTCTAATGCTAGAGTTTACCTACCTTTTCAATAAATGTATTGCACAAGCAAATGAAAAGAAACCTCGATTTGAAAAATTCGCACACGACAGTTTGCAGTTTCAAAATTGCTTCCAGGAAGTGCTATTCCTAATTAACAAAATATATGCGATTCTGTCGTTAGAAAGGACACTTGTCAATCAAAAAGTATAATTGGAATATGTGCAACATAGCACACAATACTTAACTGCTGTTATTATTTATAAAGAAAACAAATTGTTTTGAAGCTTTCCCTAACCTCTCATAAACAGTAACCTAACTTACCCATACGGAGGTAATAAGAAATACCTCGCTTCCACAAAACCCTATCTAAATATCGACCATCAGGAAACACTCCATGCCATCTGTTGGGGCCCCTGAAAACTACCTACAAAAGTGTCACCTGTATTCCCGCCCTGTATTATAAACATCTCGTAGAATATACTCATACTTCATTTAAATGTTTACTATTTCGGTCTTTTTCCGTCTTTACTTACATTTATAATTCTTAATATGCATATTCTATTTCGCGTATCATGTTTATTTTCACCTAACAGATGAACCCAAAATAGCCAACTAAACTTCATATTCTTTTTAAACACTTTTTGAACATAGTATATGTTCTGTTATACGTTAATTTAGACTCTGAGGAACCAAAGAAACACTTGTTATATGTCATGCCTCCTCAATTTCGATTCAAAGTTTTTGACCACATTCAACGTTCTTCTAATAAAACCCAAAGGTAATCGATAACAAGATCTTCAATAGCTCGATTTCAGACGATTTGGTGTTAGTTTGGAAATAAAGTTGGTCATGGAACAGACATCATATGCTGCGCATTAAAAGTGGTAATTAAACGTTAACATATTAAGACTTAACAGAAATTATATCTTAAGAACCAAAACAGTAGTAGTATGTCTGTGATGTGAGAACGCTTGTATGGTTGATTAGAGTAAAAACAAAAGAATTAGGTTGGTACAAAGAATGTAGGAAACCAGGCAAGTCGTGAAGGATGGTAAGTTTGTGGAAAAAGAAACGCTGTTAAAAAGTTTTTAAAAGTAGTAACGATCTTGAAAATGACATTTCTCGGGGAAAAATAGTTTAAGCGTTAGCCAAATCTTTTATAACCCGGTCGTTTGTGACGGCTTTGAAATTGCGTCCGCCTTGTGTGGAAAAAAAAGACTAATAATGATTTCCCATTTGAGAAAAGGTGTATTGAAAAATCCAAATATAATTAAAATAATAATAAATATTGCGGCAATGGTTAACTTAGCAAATGAATTTATTTAACAGGTTTGGTTTGTTTCAACGGGAACTATATTTCTTGTGCAGTAAGATTTTATCCGTCTGTCACAGTTTGCAAGTCATTCGCAATGAAAGGTCTTCAGGGGCTATTCTCATAAAATTGAATATATACATGTAATTTGTAATGGAAATATCTTAAACCTATGGTATTTTAGTGAAAATCTTTGAAGTCATTTTAAGAATATATAAAAATAACGAAAATATGTTCAAGTAAGATGCAGTTGGGGGTGAGGGATTTTCTTAAAATCTTCGTGTAGCAATGTTGGAAGGTGTTGAGTTTAAATGAACTTATACGAATTTTGGTGTTTAACCGGTTTTTCATTGTTAGTTATGTGATTCACATAAACACACATACCCACACTTGCTCTTCACATTCCTTTTTCTAAACAGTATTTTTTAATTGGGGAACCTCAAAGCGTTATTTCACTTACATTTGATATCTCCGTATTGAACTTCATCTCTGAAGTACAACTTAGATTCTGAGACATTAAAGTTCAGGCCCCATAGTAATTTTGACATAGTAACGCAACATTATCTTACTGATTTACAGGTTGGACAACATAGGTGCAAAAGGATAGAGACAGTGCAGCAAAGCTATAAAATTATAGGTGTATTTGTTTTTACGTTCTCTATTACGTATAGTGAGAAGATGAAGTATTTTATTTACCGATAACAATTCACCGGAAATGCGTATTTGAGGACTCCATGAAAAAAAGGTCCGCGCACTTGTGTTTGTGTACGTGTGTCTGTGAACAGCATAACTTAAAAACGAAAAGTCAGTTAAATACTAAAGTTAGTATTTAAGTTCAGCATCTTCCAATAATGCGAAAAAAGCTTTCAATCCCCACTCCCCAGATTATCTTTTACATGGAATAGGTTTTGAAAATTTTTATTTTCTCAGAAATGGCTCCAACGATTTTGATTAAAATGCCATAAAATTGAGATATTTTCATGAGAAATAAAGTGTTTATGTTGCCTTTTTTGCGAATACCCTGAGGTCCTCTTCATTTTCGATGACTTTTGTATAACTATTTTTCTCTTCTTTGTGTGGACCATTTGCGAGACATTTCGTGTTATATATTAATAGTTTTCTCAAATAGTAAGTCCTTTTATCTCCCAGCCCTGCAAAGAATGGAATGTTCAAGGGATCTCTTCAAAGATTTGTCTGCACCTAGAAGAAAATTTGCAATAAGATAATTTGTGAGTGAATGTGTGAGTGAGTGAGTGAGTGAGTGAGTGAGTGAATGATGAGTGAGAGAGTGATGGGTGAGTGACTGACTGAGTGACAGTGAATGTGTGAGTGAGTAAATGAATGATGAGTGAGTGAAATTAGTTTAAGGGCCCGTCGACCGCAAGGTCCTTTGGGCCAGACATTGGACGATGAATAAAATGGGTGAAATGATGCTCAAATGAGCGCGGGGTCCATAGAGATTTCAGTTAACAGTCAACATTAAGGATATGAGAACACCTCGGAAAAACCATAATCATGGTGACTGAACCTGTGCGAGATTTGAACTCTGGACCGCTTGAATCTCAGTGAGGCACGCTAACCACACGCCACAGAGGAGGGTTGCTGTACATTTTGTTGTTAGTAGCTCGTAATCAATTACTTGCAAATGTGTATACCGCAGAGACAAAGTATAATGGCGAACGCAGACTACAAGCTGCTGTTTACATTGCGTGTGTTAGAAGAGGTACACTTTTCCATTGCATTAACCAGACCACTGGAAGTGATTTATATGGTCGTTAGATATGCCTTCTACGTCCTAGTTAATTAAATGGTCATATCATGTGCTACTCTATTGATTCACGTCGAATGATCCATCATAACAATGGAACTAATTAGGTCGTAGCTTTCTACATGAGGGGGAGGCCGAATATGGACCACTGCTGTGTCATCTCACATCGCCCGGAGTAAAACACTTTCCATGTCTAAATCCGTGTCCCTCCTTCCAAAGGGGGCCACTCAGTAGAAAACTTCACATACCTCCAGTACAATTTAACTGCCTTGTTCCCTCAAACTTTTCTCCACTTGTAATTTTGAACAAGGCTGCCCTAACAGAAAATTCGATTCTCAAATTAAAGGAAAAACAGGCCATAGATTTCTCTAAATGCACAAAATGTACCCCAGGACTAAATTTATCAGCACAATTTTTGTAATTGTGAAAGTTCACTTGCTACAATCAATGTAACCTTCAACCAGTTGGTCAGGAGTAAGTGAAAACATCATGCAACAAGTTGCTAAGTTGCGCGCAGGTAACCCAAACAACCCAGTCTGCATTCTGTCACTTTAGCATTTTACTGCTAAGAACACTCAGAATTGGGAGATAAGTTGTTGGCATTTTTACCTTCTCTACCAGTTAACTAATAGATACAAAAAGTAGATCCACCCAAAACTTCGATACCAGATTTCATCCAAAATAGATATTTTGAGGTTCCCTGAATCCAGAAAGTACTCTTGCAAAAGCCTACAAGTATATGTGTGTGTGTTAACAGTTTAACAAAAACGCAAATTTGAAGTTATACTAAGCTTGGTATTTACGTTTTAGCGGGGTTTTATAGTTGTAGAATTTTTATATGTTTTTGACTTCTTACTTTCTTCTTATTCAATCTGGCCCCGCGCTCAGCACTTTTCCAAGACATATTTCTAGGCCTCGGCGTAGCTACAGTCGTCGAACTATAAGGCTCCTTCTAGTTTGATCTTCCAAGGGTTGTGATAACCAACTGATATGAAGTTCCTTAACAATTCGTATTTTTAAATTATTTTTAACCAGCTTTATTCTTTAGAAACACAACATACCAATATACATTATTCCAAGTTTCTAATGCAACATCTTTCTTACCTGTCGCTATTTATTAAACATGTGAAAAATCGACTTCTTAATGCCTCTGTTTTGCATTTTGTTTTAAGGGCTTAGAAAAGAAACTGCCTCATGTTTAGTAGATTCCAAAAAAATGTGACACGAAGATTTTCGAGAAAATTTATTGCTACTATCAAATTATCCTTTATGTTTTCGATATTTTTAATTTTATGTAAAAGGCTTCAATGATATTTACATGGCAAATAAAATGTGTGTGCTAAATTTTCTGGTAATAACATATGAATTCCTCTTCAATCTGAAGTACTTTTATATAATTTTCTATAACGAGTAAATCATAAGAGACAAACAAAAATTACTATAAAAATGTAGACCTGTTTAAAACACACAATTTATTTAAATAACGTACATAAATGCTTCTTTAGAAAACCGGGCATTTATAGCAAAAAATCTGATGCACACACATGACTTTCTCTACTCACTCTTTTGCAAGTTTTTCTTACAAACGCTTATCCTTGCATGTTAATCGAGAAAAACAGTTGCAGAAATTGTTGTATCGCATTCATTCTTGTAGGTACAACTGGATTAGCAGAATACAGCAGGCTTTAAGCGATAGCCAAATACTTTAGGAGGTGGTCGCTATGTGATTGCTTTGAAATTCTGTTCTCTTTGCATGACTAAGATGGAGAGGGAGAGAGAGAGGCAGAGAATAACCATTTTAAAATGCAAATCATTAAATGTTTCGAAATGGTTAATTTCACACAAAATTCATACATATTTCCAAAACATTCAAGATATACATTTAATTTGTAATGAACATATTTTAACATATGGTATTTTATTATAAATTATTATAAAAATACAAAAGCCACAGATGCGCCCGTTACGTTTTCAAAAAATACTCTTTTTAAATGTCATTCAGGGATATCAAAACGTGTATTTCCAGTGAAATCTTGGTATCAAATTTTTGCGTGGAATGTGACACTTTTTTATGTATTGTGTACCCGGAAGAGAAAGTAAAAATGCATATTTAAAATATAAGCATGGAAATTATAATCACAAGATGGCAAATAAAAGAAAATATCCGAATTATAGGAACAAAAAACTAAGAACATGTGATTTTTTGGCAAGCGATCCAAAGCTTTCTAATGCAACTATAATAATGTTTAATATAATGAGTTACGTTGCCATTAAACAAAATCTACACATTTTATTTTAACTATCACTAACAGTGTGACGAAATAGCCCATGAGGTTTAGGGGAATTACTGCGCATGATCGTAAACTACTTTTATTATCCATACGACGAACATTTACAGTTAGAGCAAGAACGTTTTCACTCGACACGCCTTCGTAACGGGGACAAGTGAAGAAGGAGCACGTGTTGCAGTGAAAATAAAATTCTTCAAATTATCATCTCAAATCCAGAGAATTCCGGTTCAGCGTGATGGCCTGGTCCGTAGCGTGTTTGGCTTCTTTTGGGCAAGTCAGAGTTAAAATGATGCTACCAGCTAAACTGAAGGGGTTCTTCGTGCAATGTGCAATACCGTCGTCCACAATGTCACACACCGAATAAAAACAACTAGTACAGGAAGATGACTACGCAACTATCAAGTATTATTCTAATGTACGTAGCCATGATTTCCAAAAATTCTACCTTTACAGTAAATTAGCAGAAGCAAGTTAGTTGTCGGAGGAAAGTAACTACACAACTGAGGCCATCCAATAGTTATTTAAGCATGTGAATCAATAAGACAATTACGCAAGTAGCTTCACACGGAATCGTATGTATAAAAAATAATTATAAATTAAATACGTCAGATCGAGTAAAGAGTTTAAATACCGTCGATGCGAGTGCCATTTCGGAAATGCTTGTTTTTATAAACGGTTTATAAATTCGTAACAATATTTTAAAACATACATACGGTATTCTTAACCCTCCTTATTTGCTTTTTAAAAATTACAGAAACATTTGTTTGCATTTTCAACTTCCTGAGGAACTAATTGCAGAAGAATTCTTTACTTTTTTGTTTGTTCAGCGCTATCTGTTATCGAAACGTCAATGATTTCAGTGCATATACACTGCATTAATTTTAAAGGAGTAATTTTTTTTCATGTTTCTTAAATATTTGATAAAATATGAATCTAACTTAAAAGTTATTTGTTTCTATGATACAATCAAAATCTAATCAAAAGTCTGTGGGCTCCTAAAATGTTTACCTTTAAATGCCCATAACGTTCATTAAATTTAAAATAATCTTACGCATTACATTTACGTGACTTTTTCTAATCTCAATCATTGTTAGTGGCTATAAAAACTTATTGAAGTGTTTTTTTTTTTTCCCTCACAAACATCGCTTCTCCGAGCTAAGTATATAGAAACTTTTTGAAAACACAGCCTATGTAGGTGCAACAGGACCGTAAGGCTCCAGGTTGTAAGAGTAAGCGGGTTCGCCGGTAGGATGCGCTGCGGAGGTATTTGCGCACTGAAAATACGGCTGAGGGGAGGCGCTGTGGTCGGTCTTCCGCTATCCCAGGGGACTGCTCGGTCGGAACTGATTGGTGGCAGGCTCTCTGTGGTAACCTGGAACTCTCTCGGGCTAAGGAACTTGCCTGCACCTGTTAGGGACCCGCCATAGTTGTAGTTCCGCCTCTGATGCATCCTGGCCACCTGTAGGGCTCTTTCATACCACTCTTCCTCCTAGAGTCTGACGCAGAATAAGCCATCGACTGACATGTCGAAATGCCTACCCTGACGAACAGACAGACAGATAGACAGACAGACAGACAGACAGACAGACAGACAGACAGACAGACGGACTCCCCAACCGAAGTTCGGATTCGGATCCTGAAATGTACATACCACGAAAATAGGTAGATTGTTGTGTAAGCCCGTTTGTGTGTGTATGTGTGTGTGTTTGTGTGTGAGTGAGTGTGTGCGTGCGTGTGTGTTTAATTTGTCTCAGAATGAAAGATGGTGACTTTGGGTATCGAGTAGCTCAAAAACAAGCTCTAAATAAATAAACGCTACAAGCGTCTGTGGTGGGTACATGAGAATCATATGATAATATTTTTATAATACGAGTAAACCCATTCCCAGAAACGCTTTGCTTATGTGCTAAGGTTCCTCAAATACGAGGGAGGACATTGGCAGTGCTGATCATAAGTAATGGGAGAGAACTAAAAAACAATTCTGAAATACTGAGACTAAACAAATAACACTTTAATCAACTAGTGAAGGTGCTTACAATGGCTGTCACTAACTTTCAATCATTTTGTGCATCTTTTGGTTATGTAACATCCAACACTTTAAAAGAATTGAAGTTCTAATGTTATGTTCAAGATGCCTAGAAATGTCCACAGGATGTTTATTATGAAATAAGTTGCCTATTTGGCTTAAACGTCCCCCTAATCTTGAGAACGTGGTGTGGGCAGGGTGATGCCTGTTGGGGTAATGCTGCTGTTAGAGCCAGCAAACCTGTCCTGCATTTCTTCGAACTTTCCTGTAGATGAAAAGCATTTTGGTGTAATCTAGCTTTGCTCATTCCCATTTGACGATAACCGCGCAAATGAAGTTTTAAAGTATGAAACTACTAAACAGAATAATGCTGCAAACATTGGAGCTGGCTGTAGTTGTGCTATGCAAAATATAACAGCTGATGCAATGATTTAGTAAACAACTCTTAGTTGATGAATGCGACGTCTACTGCTCCCTATGGAGTCTACTCTTTGTTTACCTACTGTCATACCCCTTGCCGTTTTGGAGGTAGAGGTTTTGGAAATGATTATGGAAACAAAATTTAACTTATTATATGTGTTTCACCCAGTCTAGTAATGCATATATTTATATCCTGTAAATTTCATTTCATTACGAAACAATATTTTTCAAAGGTAAGAGATGAAGAAAACACTACCTCTGTTCCAAAATTAGGCATAGAAGAGAGTTCTGTATATGGGTTTATTGAGCGTGCAAACAGGACCGAGTGTTATGCTGTGTTTATTTACTAAGCATCTAGGATACTAATCTGACTTGTCGAATAGAGGCTAAACAATACACAGCGACAATCAAGTGAGTGCCCTTATTGTTTCCTCAGTTGGAGCCCGACGACCAGCTAGAGAGACAAATAATAATATAAAGACCAAGGTACCACAGGTGACAGCTTAATGACTTAACGGTATTCTGGGATAATTCTTGTGCCAAATAAGAACAGGTTGCCGTTGACAAAAAAGTTATACAAACATTTCAGATAATACTCGTACGTTTAAAGTGTTTTCTAAATTTGGCACTGTGCAGTGATCAATGAAGCTATATATCGAGTTAAATTCCTTCAATAATAAAAATGCTTGTATACTCCGTGGTCATATTGAACTGTAAGATTGACAGTATTCTATGCTTTATTTTGAAACAGAGGTTCCATGGCAAATTTATACAAAATCTCACTTTATTTACAACATTTGGTTGCAGATATACAAAAAATTGCGATATATTGCACTTAGCCCGTCATTAAAGCTGTATCCTTAAGGATAGCACAGCCTGAGGTTTTGTAACAGCTCACAGAGCCTTAATCCTTCCACCTAAAGAAATAGTATCAGTAGCTTGATGGTCTTCGAGCAGTTTCCCTTTCAAATCACGTACTCGTAGAATTCAATTCGCAGACCACAGGAGATATTATTTTATTATCTGTTTCGAAGGTAGTGCCAGCAAAATCTGTGCATTAAAATTATGGACTGTTTCGTCGTGCTTTGTAGACTCAAGATTCCCTAGCAATTATTTTAAGGGCCTCACCAGTAACATTGCATTCTAGCAAACAAAAGATCATATTGACATTTCAATTGCCTTCTTTGCACTAGCTCTTGAATAAAAACTAGGATGATGAATAAAAGGGAGCTGAAGCCCAAAATAGCCAATGCATAAATTAGGATGGTGGAATCAGTATTATAACAAGTTAAGGTATTATGAAATACCTTGCTCCTCCCTAACATAGAAAGGTACATTTCCTTGCTACTTCCAGTATTTCACTTCCATGGAACTAGAACCGGAACTCGTCATTGAGGTCTTCCAATCCTTCGCCATAACCAATGTCATGGTCACTGGAGGTATCTTTAGGCTCTTGAGGCCAATGCTGTAGCTGAGGTACAGGTAATGTGGTTCTCGTCACAGAAGACATGCTCTGTCCTCGAGCATTCGGCGTCCACTGGTTACTATGCATGCCAATATGACTCATAGATGTCTCACTTTGTGGACGCTGCGGTTTTGTGCGTTGCTTCTGCCCCTGTTGCTGCTTTCTGTAAGAAAAGGCTTGAAAAGCCTGGAGATACACATCAGGTTCAGTGGGACGATTTCTCGGAGTGGTCATGATATGATCCATGTTCGTGGACTCAGGTTTCCTGTGCGGGCGAGTTTGAGATACACCCAAATTTTGCTTCCTGAAGATATTTGAGGGTGGAGGTTGATGGCGATGTTGGGTGTTTGATGTTCCAAAGCTTTGATCTTGGTGAATACTGGAGCCCCTGAAGTTGTTATGTTGTGGCTGTCGAGGGGGTCTTGTACGTTCACGATGGGCAGATTCATGGTCACTCTGCCATTCCGAGACCTGTTTGCGAATAGGAGGCCTTTGAAATGAAGCTGAGGGAAACTGGGAAACAAGTTCATCGGGAAGAGTTGAGTATCCCTGCACATGATCCATACCCCTATCGTTAACTTTATAGGAAACCCTAAAATTACTTGAAATA
Source organism: Tenodera sinensis (assembly GCA_030765045.1). Taxonomy (NCBI): domain Eukaryota; kingdom Metazoa; phylum Arthropoda; class Insecta; order Mantodea; family Mantidae; genus Tenodera; species Tenodera sinensis. Next base: position 781,948 of record JAUKNM010000052.1, on the reverse strand, counting down.
CCTCTAGAAGGCTCCACTCTTAGGTCATCTAGATCACGTACATTGTAGGTGCCTACTTCGGAACTATCCTGAGACCCATAAGCACTACTGTCTTGCCATGCGGGAATAACACCAGGATCGTCATCTAGAGGGTCATACCCGGCCTCATAATGCGACGGATCTGGACGGTGGTAGCTACCAGAATTCAAAGGCGCAGATGGATAATCTGCTATTTCATTGGATTCCGAGGTACTGGGATCTTCCTCCCAATGAGCAGCGAAGGAATCGTAGTCACTGTAGTCTCTCGGAGGCTGGAGATAGGATTGCCGATGACGAGGTGGTTCTCTGGGCCTGCCACCTCGCGGGCGGGCGCGACGCTTTGACGTGGGCACCCAGTTACGGTAATTGACAGCATAGTTGGACATACCATAACTCTTACCCCCAGCATAGGGTGTCCTTGCACCCACCTTGCGCCAACCATACCTCTTCCTGCCCCGCCAACGTCCTCCTCTGTTCCGATGATGGTGGACTACCTTCTTGGGCTTGTGGTGCACGTGGTGATGATTGTGATGAGTGCCATAGCCATAGTCCTTTGCATAATGTTCCGAGGTGTGGTATCGGTGGATAAAGTTGATTTTCTGAGGCGTGTGAATCACTAGTCGAGAGCTGTAACAAAGAGAACACTGACTGTAGGTATATACGTGCAAGGTGTTGTGATCTAGTGGTTACACTTCAACACTCCAGATGCCCTGTTACTGTACTAATATTGCTAACAGAGAAAATGTGTGTGTGGAACAGTATTGAAATTTGAAATTAATTTGATAGTGTTTCACTACTGAAAAGTACTGCTCTTCCAAATGAGCATGGCTTATGAAATGTTTTGAGAAAGTGCACAACTGTATAGTAAGACATCGTAATACGTAGGTAAAATTTGGTAGACAAATTATGAATATTTCGACTTTTTTTATAATACTAGCTGAAATACCCGGCGTTACCTGCTGTTTGATGATTTATCCCTACGACTTTTAGACTTAAGTTGCGCTTGCCCAATTGGCTTGTGTGTCTTTGGAGATATTAATAAACTTAAAAGAAAGAGTTAATTAAGACTCTTTGGATACTATAAAGAACAAAACATAAACAAGTAAAAGCACCGGGAAGAACTATGCAAAACTACTGCTGAGTAATCACAAATACAGATGGAAAAAACCGAGTAGACGAAATCGTGTCAATACAATACGTTGCATTTCTATTTCAATTATATAGAAAATTGTATGAATTGTTTGTAGAAGAGTGAACAAAGTCATCTGAATGTGTTACGTGAGTAGAGAAAAGCGTGTGAATGTAATATGTTGCATTTGTATTTCAATCATATAGAGTGTCAATTGTATGTTGAAGAGAGAGTAGAGAAAACCATGTTCATTTTTATTTCAATCATAGAAAATTGTGTGAATCGTATGCTTAAGAGCGAGTTGAGAAGTACATGTGAATGTGTTATGTAAAAGAAAAGCTAGTAGAGAAAACGATGTAGATGTAATACCTTACATATCAAAATCTTCATTAAAAACACGTGTGCCAAGTTTCTCAGTGGTCGGTCGGACGGTGTTAGAGTTATACATACCAAAGTCTATTTTATATACTCGTATATTGATATAGGCTTTTCCTTTTGATAGGAGGCCTTTGTCCTTCACGAGACATTTTGGGCTACTTTCATTTCATTTCTTAGTATACAAGGATATACTTTAATTTGTTGAAGCTACACACGATCTACTTATTGTAAACGGGTTTGAGCAATTCGGAAACCGCCACGAGATGTACGTACACAACTTACCAAAGTTTCATCGCAATTGGATGAATAGTATAGGAACGCATTCACGACAAAAAAAAAACATCACACTACATGCTATAGAATTTACGTTTTAATATAATAAATATTAAAGTACAAATGATCATTTAACTGCGCCCATGGCATTTCGGTAAAACACCGCGTTTAACTGAAGTATATTTTTCTCAGTTTCTTTCTTTTTTCAGCACTTTTCACCTTTGAAAGTATTCCTTGGATCACAGTATCAGCTTGAAACTTTATTATCGGTTTGAAGATTATTGAGTGCTAGTTGTAAATATGAAATATTTCAGCCGAAAGTAATTATTTTCCCTTAATTCAAATTGAAAAGGTTAAAAATTTAGTATCGCGTTCTCTTGAAATAATTAAAGCAAAGAGATGTCTACACCAAAATTTCTTTATATTTGTATACTAAGAGGATGACATGATACACCTTATTAAAAGTGATTCATTTAATTTAATTTATTGACACGCATAAAGTTGCCTGGCATTCACCAGACAATACGCAAATGCATAACAATTACAAAATCAACCTTTTTAAACCATAAAAGTGTCTCATGTTGTCTTGTTGACCATCCAGTTGCATTTATTACTTAATTCCATAAAATGTTTCACAGTTCTAGTGCTGACTGGTGTTTAAAAAATTTTCTCACTGTCTCACTGCCAGTTCTTTATTTTTATTCAACCATTTCCTACAAATCAATTGCTTCCTTCAATCACCTGTACCTGAACAATATGACAATAAATGTAGTTTACATTCCCTTCCATTACATACTGGAGAATAGAATAGTGGTCTACCATATGTGAGCTTGTATCCATGTGCAACAAACATAATTATGTCCAGGCTCTACGTCCTACATTCTCTTTGAACACCAATGCGTATAAAGGCGTCTTCACTCCTCAGTTCACATATACCTACCCAATCCTTTGCATGCATTCAGTAAACTCTGACAAAGATTCTCCTACGTACTGAACATGTTAGGCAACTTTAACACGGTTGGCATTACTTATGAAACGACACTTTCATTTTAATTCCATAAGCTTTGGTCTCTATAATTGTTCAGCACATGGTCAACACTTACCTATCCGCATGCACTTCTTCAACAGGATCCAGTAAAACAAAGGCGGTGAGCAAGGTCTGAAACAGAGCACACCATGTATCAGCATCATATTGCAGCAGCCATATTCACTACAACCTGTGTCTACGGTGTACCAGCAAAGTCCCTCCGCATCAAGGTAAGTAAACGGACTATACACCAATTATCTCTTGCCTGTTACTAAATTACATGATCATTAGTTATACATAAATTAAGCATTGCCTTCCTGTGCGATGCACTTGCTAATCACGAGGTTTGTTTATTTCTTTAAATACCTATTGTGTTCTAAACCCCTCGATGCTAAAATAGTTATTTATGTACCCGACTGTGACTCGAGTAGATATATGTTCAGTGTCTGTGTGAAAGTGAACGCTGCGAGTGTTACAATTAAAATATTATACACATATTACATACAACGTTTTCTGCAATTTTAACATTAAAATACGTAAAAGTAATTAGTAAATTTGCTAAATGAAAAATTATAATCCATCGCAGATCAGAGATGTATTACGTAATATGGTTGCTAAGCAGATGTTTCATTTGTTTCAACACTTATAACCAAAATGGAAGGTAATGATAAAACTATTGAAAATATGGATTGACATTAAAAATCAAAATATGTTTACAGAAAACAACATGGAAAGTTTTGTAGATGGAAACAAGAAAAATACATTAGTTTGCGAGAGTTACAATAAAAAGTATTGTTAATTGCATGCTGGGGAAAATTATGTTGTGGCGGTGATGACATCATTACCGTCTTGTTGCTATGGTAATTACGTCATTGTCTGACACTGGTGGCAGAAATAGGGTAATTGTACACGATTTATGCCGTCATAATAAGCCGCTTTAATGCTAGATTGCATAAACAACGTGTTTAGCATGTTTTCGTTATAATAGGGAACACAAATGAAGCTAATTGTTATTTTCATGTTACAATTTATTTATTAATATATCTCCTATAAGCTCACATACATATTTTCACATGTAAAATTTGCCTTTAGATGAAACTGAAGCTTTTAGCGCGATTTTATTGAGTTCCTGTATAAAGTTAGGTGACAAACAGACTTTGGAAAGTGTTTTATCTGCACTGCTATAGAGGGGAGACGCCCCTCTTTTTATTGCGAGTAGAACACATTCAAAGTAGGATAATAAGTTCTCCATAACCTCCGGTCCATTTCCAAGCATTTCACCAAAAGAAAGTAATTCTATTACAATATTTGGCACTTTCGAATCCAGAGGACTTCCGTTTGACTCCCGGCTGGAGGGTGGTAAGTTCTCTTAGCCAAAATTATTCCCCATGCTCCCTAGAATCTGAAAGTATGAACGACAGTGTAAATGCGAGCATGAAAGATTAACAGGATGAAGGCAAAAGCCGCTTATCTGTGGCCTAGATGTTAAAGGTGCCATGTAAATTGAATATATTATGTAGGTATTGGGCATTGTAACAGTATCGAAGCACGTGTCTATAGTCCAGCTATCGTATGAGTGAAGTAAACAGCACGCTCTCGCCTCTGTCAAAGACATACAAAAATCTTGCAAAAAATCATCACCTGTTATACCTGTCACACGGGAAAATCCGTACCGTGGCGATTTACCCTCCGTCCGGTAATGCCAGCGTGTCGTCTACCTCACGTTCAAGAGATCGCGAGATCGAATCTCGCATAGGGTGAGTTATCCGGATAAGGTTTTTTTCCCGAGGTTTTTCCTTAATCTGAGAAGACGAATGTGGAGTAACTTAAAGCTCTATTGACCTCGGACTAATTTGTGCATCATTTCACCCATTTCATTCATTCACCGTTCAAAATGACGCACGTGGAGAATGTTAATAAAAAAAGGACCAAAAGGTAGAGCGCAAGAAATGTCTACATTTTCAATGCATTTCCATAGAATTCTGCAGTTATTTTAAATTGATCTTTTTTCATTTTTATTTAGTATCTGCGCTCAATGTCATGATTACTGATTTAAAATAAAATGTAAAAAAATGCTATAAGGAGATTTGAACCGACAAAATAAACGTTCAGTTCACGGTAGACTGATGTCGAGCCCACTCTACCGCAAGCCCCTACTAACTTCTTTCATTCGAAACATTTAGGTGTTAAGCTGCTGGCTGGTCAACTGAAAAAAAAATTGTTTTACCTTTTGGCAGTTTATTAGTGTTCATGGAACTCTACGTCTTTCGTATCAGACTAGGCCCAAGGACGGTTAACCGTATTTGACACAATAAAGCTATTAAAAGCAACAACAAAACGCAAATGGAACGATGCTTTCAAGTAAGACTATAATCTGGGGTTGCACAGATACGGAAAAATAGGGTCAGCTGACTCACCTGACATTATACATACATATTTAAAAAATTCCTAATAGATTGAGCATACACCATTTACATTCATGGGTTCTGCTTGTATTATCGCACGTATCACATGACATCCATTCAACCAGTAAACACTAAGACATTCAGTTGTACTTCCAATAATTTTACCTTTCAAAATGCTCATGTTTATTTGATCACATTTAATTAAAACATTCAGATTTTGTTACAGCCACTGGTGTTTGATATTATGAATGATCACATATGAAATACAGTTATTTTAATAAAAATTAAATTATAATCAGTCTTCTTCAATAGTAATTGTCCATAGAGTTCATTAACTTGCATAATTGGCACAACTGGTAACTAGAGAATAGCCGATCATACCATACCACTGGCATCTAAGGAAATATATCTATATTTACGATCATGAGATGGTGCAATAATAAATTTTCAATACAGTTTAGTTAGAAAGTCAATTAATATTTTATTATTATTATTATTATTATTATTATTATTATTATTATTATTATTATTATTATTATTATTATTATTATTATTATTATTATTATTATTATTATTATTATTATTATTAACTCCTTTATAATTATTGTACATTGTCAGAAACAACAACGTATACCAATAGTATATCGTTAATAAATAATATGGTTGCATATTGACCTAGATAATAAAGTATATTTACTTATAAATATTTTGATAATTGATAGCTCAATATGCATCCACTTCAGTTCGTTAGTTCTTTTCTCTTCATTTGACAGTTTCTCCACAGATAGATCACAATTTACTGCCTGATGTTTTCTGCAGATCGTAACTGCACCACTAAATGAGCAACACCTGTCAATGTAGACCATTCGTTTTGCTTTCAAGTGTTCACACTTCAGCACCTGATTTTCTGGCCCAGATACTCTGGAGTCATTAACCTTGCAGAAAGCATTCGAATGCAGTTGTACTTTAACTTAACAATGAGTGTATTGGAAATGCAGGGATATGCATTAAAGAGCCCAGTTATACTAATTTAAATTCCTTTCTCTATGAAAGTGTAAAGTTATAGACACTACAACAAATGAATTATATCACCTTATTAGTTTGCAATTGATGTAAACGTTAACCTAAAGTTGTTCATTGCATTGTCATCACTGTAATCTGCAATTATATCCATGTCACATGCATATAGAGGATTATGTTATCATGTTTGCGATTCAAAATACCTTAAAGGTATTTAAATAAGAATTAAATGGAAGTTGATAACCTCGGAATGAAGATGCACATGTTAAACCATGAGGTGGGGTTAACCCGGAAATATGTTATGATTACCATGAATTATGCTGCCACGAGTAAATTTAGTGAAATGAATTTATAAACTTTATAAACGTATGCACAGCACGGGTCATGAAAAAATAATTAATCAGGGATTATGCGTGAAGGAAATTAGAAACAGTAGGAATGAACAGTTTAAATCATATCTGATTTAGAAATGCAGAAGATCAGTTTTAAACATAATACTTGGAGTAGAAAGCAAGAGGTCAGTGTTTATACGAATGTGAAATGTAACGGAAAATGTCCAAATGAATTATCACTTCACCAGAAATATAAGGAACAGGATAATTCAAAATGACAACTAGCGGAAGTACAAAATTTGATATGTTAACTTCAGCAATTTCCCAAGATGCAACAAAGATTTTCAATGAAAGCCCCCGTCCCAA
>JAUKNM010000052.1:495000-770000 GCA_030765045.1 Tenodera sinensis | reverse complement strand
TAAATCGCATACGCCGACCAATCTGACTGGGCTTTTTTCGTGCTTTGCTTTAGTCGCTAAGATGTAACCTGATTCAAAGTTCCACCAGGTAAAAATTAAAGCAGCTGTAATAGTGAATGCTCTGCCACAGATCCACAGATCATGAAAACAGGTAAACTGGACTGCACCCTAATGCCATCTGCCTGTCACGTGTAGAAGTAGAGATACAGTTGCCAACCGCTAAGGTATCTGTGGACATATGTCGACACTGCCATCTGCGCATCTCGTATACAAGCACAGTTGAGTTATAAATAAATAAAGGAATGAATGAATAAATAAACAAATAATTATCTCTATATCTATAAACTGGCATCCAGAATCTATAGTTGCTGAAGTATCCGCTGGGTTTATTTTTAAAATGTATTGCCCAATCCTTTGGATATGTTATCCATTTGAGTTTTTCAAATATAGTAAATATGGTATTAACCATTCGACACAGCAGAAATACTTAGAGTTGCTATCCACATACCTCTGTAGATATGTAACAAAATAAGATGGTATAAAATTCACAGGCTATCTCGTATAAAGCATAAGTAGGTGGTGTAGCAGCTTTAGTTGACATTCATGACAAGATCATTAGCTCTATTTCAACCCCGTAATCTGCTAAAGAAACGTAATTGTTTTGGGAAAATGAAGAGGAAGGCTTTTATTTATTTGTGTGTTAAAGTAATTATTATTCTTTTAGCTCAAATGGATGATGATGATGATGATAGTAATAACAAAATTAATAATAATAATAATAATAATAATAATAATAATAATAATAATAATAATAATAATAATAATAATAATAATAATAATAATAATAATAATAATAATAATAATAATAATAATAATAATAATAATAATAATAATAATAATAATAATAATAATAATAATAATAATAATAATAATAATAATAATAATAATAATAATAATAATAATAATAATAATAATAAAAATTCAAAGAGGGCGGCCCTGTGGCCGAGCCGTTAGAGCGTTCGCCTACCACCTAGGCGGCCCGGGTTCGTTCCCAGGGTGTTGTGCACGTGGTATTTGTGGTGGACGAAGCTTCGTCAGGGCGGGTTTTCTCTGGGTTCTCCGGTTTCCCCCGTCCCTCATTCCACCAACTGCTCCATTATCGCCTTTCCAATCATTTCGCCTGCATTTCATATGATCTTCTTCCTCACTCTCATACCTGGTGCTTGACTGACCACCCACTTCCAGGTCTTCAGTCTGTCCGGTCCATATGTTCCTGTGCTCCCCGACAGGCGTCTGGCTTGTAAGTCCTAGGGGTGCAAGTCCTACATAAGGGGAGGGTAATCAGGTAAAGAGAAAAAACATTCAAATAATAGGAACTATGTTCGTGTTATCTGTAGCTTGACGCGCATAAATTTTCTCGCCAAAATTCGTGTGCCAAAGTCGTTAATTAAGAACAATTTCGGTGTAAGGACCATAAAAGCGAAGTTTCTCTATGTTCTGGGGCATTAAATATCGTGTTTGCATTCTTAACAATTCTTACACGTGCAAGCTAGCAGTGCATTGTTGTGGAACTTAAACATGAAGTTTCATTGAATGCTATTCTTAGGACCACTTCGGCAGAAAGTTAACATTCTGATACACTAACAATAGGAATATAATTATGTCAGTCATGGGCTCAAGGTGTGTTAAATTGAAGAAAGGCCTCGTAAAAAGTGTGGGGTGTTCACTGGCATGGCTTTCTCAATTCACAGTTCCACAAATATTCTTACAAACGTTATGTATCCTTCTATCATTTTTTTTTTCTAATCGAGATAAAGTTTTATAACGCTTTTCGTTGCACATATCACACACAGTAAACGATAGTCAGATGGTTAAAAAGCGGATGCTGTATGTTGGCTCTGAAACTCTATTATCTTGGCGTGGTAACGAGAAAAAAGGAATACCGGCTTACACATATGCAGATCATATATACAGGATGTTCGAAAAAATGGGGAGTATAATTTCAGGTGTGTATTCGCCATATGTAGACAATCAAAATAGTTCATTTGAACATGTGTCTAGAAGTGCTTCATTTCCGAGTTATGACCTTCACTAAGGCGGACGGCAATGCTGCGCTAGCTCGTCGTTTGAACCAGGAGAGGTACCCACAGATCGAAAGACATTTGTACGTCTCCATCGCCGTCTGGATCGAAGGTTTTTTGATTGATGGATAGGTAGAGGTGGCCCAGCTGCTTGGGCTTCACGCTCATCTGATTTGAACCCCCTCAATTTCTACTTGTGGGGCCATTTAAAATCATTGGTGTATTCGTCTCCAGTACCTGATTTGGAATCCCTTCGGAACCGAATTGTGGCATGTTGTGAGGAAATACGCAATACTCCTAGAGCTTGGGATTGTGTTCGCAGGTCAATGAGACATCGATGTAAGGCCTGTATTCAAGCAGGAGCTGGACATTTTCAACATCTTCTGTAATGACAACTTCGATCTGCGGAAAGAAAAACGTTCCGGGGAATTTCAGTGTTGTGAATCCATAACTTGGAAAAGAGGTATTTCCGGACACATGTTGTTATGAACTAATTTGGTTATCTACAAATGGGGAACACATACCTGAAATTATGCCCCTTATTTTTGAAACACCTCGTGGCACAACAGCTCTTCCCGGGTCAAGGCCTAGCACCCTGGAGAGTGGAACGTGATCAGCGCCGCGGACTCTCTCGGCCGGTTATGCAGTGTACGCAACCAGCAGCCGCTTCTTTTCGATCAAGTAGCTCCTCAATTGGCCCCTTATAGGCATAATGAGGCTGAGCGCACCCCGCACTAGGTGTGGTTGTAGGTGGAAGGCTGGTGGAAGGGAAGTAATTATTACATTCCTTCTAATATGTGTTTCATAGAAGCATTGCAAACAAAAACGTCTAATGGCATTTTGTTCTTTGATCAGCCGATTTCGAAAAAATATAGCTTTTGATCCAAATTGGATGTGTAATGCCACAAGAATGTACGAAGATAACAGTTTGTTACTTGTAAGATGCGTAGAATAACTTTTTTCTGACAGAGCTTCAGTAGTAATTATGGGACATCACACAGGGTTTCGAAATAATTATCACTTAAAAGAATTAAAACTCCGAGCTGCGTTTTCAGAAGTGAAGAAAATCGACAACGTTGTGTTGAGGTTGATCAGGGAATTGACCTACTTTGTACCACCCTCTGCACAAATGTCCCATACATACGTCTTGCAGACAATTCTACAGCTTTACATGTGTTCACATGTGTCAGCGTTAGAAATGAACTACCTTCACTATTTATTGTGAAAATGAACAAGTCTTGGGTCCCTGCCATTTAGTAAATAAACTTTTAATTTAAGTTGTGCTTCATTACATTTAGCTATTCCCACGCATTTTGATAAGAGGAAACCGTTATCCATTGTTCTATTGGAGATACCAGCGTAAGCCACAAAACAATCGCTGATTGGTTCATCTATTGCCAGGAGGTGTGGACATCCTCAGTTTTTGTAGTGTTTAACGCTTGCTTTTACTACATACGGCACCGCAGGCGGTGACACTGATGATACCTGAAGATGGAACACCGGTGGAATGAGATTGCGGGGGAAACCGGAGAATCCGGAGGAAACCCGCCTCAGCGCCGCTTCGTCCACCACGAATACCCCATGCGGTTACCAAGGATCGAACCCGGGCCGCTTTGGTGAGAGGCGAATAGTCTAACCACTGGCTACGGCGCGGTCGGACATCTTCAGTGGACAACAAATACATAATCAGGGGCAACTTTCGCCACTTCATTTGATTACAGTGGATTGACCTTTTTAACAACAAAGATTTGACTGATTGTGGAACTAATGTTGGCAGCAATGCAACTAGTTTCTGCTCAGCGTGCTTCGGTGCATTTACAGTGAATGGATTTGAAGGATAGAGAAAGATATGAGAATGTAACATAGGAAATTTCTTTATCTAGTTTCCATCCAATATGACATGGTGTTAAGTTGGTTTTTCCTCATTAGTTACCTACATCTAACCTAACCTATCCATCCCTTATGCGCTTTTGTTTTCAGGCTATAGGTGCTATTCGTATCACAGTTTTAAGATTTTCATACTCTTATTATTACAAACGTGCAACATATTTATATTTGGTTAAATTTTAATTGTTTTAGTCTTTTCTGCCTTTACTTTTATTGTGTTTCTTAATATGTCCTTAATTTGAATGTTGTGTTGATTTTCACATTAGCATACCAGGCAAAACTAGCCGAATGACTGCCATCTCATTCTTCTCATATAACCGCTCTTTAAATATAGCGTAGTCTCTATCGTACCTTGATTTGGATTTATTAGGAATCAAAGAAACGCGCGCTATTTTAGGTCTCTTCAAAATTTTTGCTGTGACGGCAACTATGCTTTCCTAATACCAGGGGAAAGTAAGCGATGGTAAAGAATTTTAGTGGCTCTACTTCAATCGATCTGGAGTTTATCTGAAAGTAAAGTTTTATTCACCGAAGATGCACTCATAAGCAGTTACTTCTATTAAAGTTACTGCTCTCAAATTATTTTGGTACAACATGCTCTCAGTGAACAGCTACATAAATAGATAACGTTACAATTAACATAAATGCCATCGACCGCTCAAAAATAGTATACAACATACACGTGTAGGTATAATGAAAATAACAGAATATCGGAATTTTAAAATAGTCCACTCCGTGTATTCCCTATTCTGTTATTAACTACTTACCAGCCTTATATCACAGATCATAACTTTCCCGCACTACTTCTATTAAATTGACACTTAGTATAAGTGATGTTGTAATGAATGAGAGAAACACTGAATCATGCACATAGACGCCTTATTCATCTTTGTCGGGACAACTGGTTGCGTCATCTCTTTACAACTGATTGATAAATTAAAACAGACGCAATCTTGGTAGACATTTACAGGGGCAAGGTGATTGATCAGAAATAAAAGAATGGGCATAACATTTCAAACATGTGTTGCTTAAAATGCTGTAAGATTCAACTTTATTCAATAGAAATATTGGCGTGCGAGTGTTACAAAAGAGTTTAAATTACCTCTGCAACTTGATTGTTTTAAGCTCTCAAACACGTGTCGATTTTAACCAAAAAGACTTCGGATAAAGTAAAAAAGTTCCGTTGTGTTCACATGGTAATCTAAATTGAATTTTCGACAACATTTCGTAAAAAAAAAAAAAAATCCAAAAGTATTGTAGATTGCGTATCCAAATTAAAATTATGTCGTTATAATTTAAAACCTCACCGCGACATTTTGACTAACGCATACAGGAGTGTGCAAATAGAAATGTTATTTTTAAAACTCCATTTTGTCGTAACCTTCGTCTTATATTTTTGTCTCTTTAAAATGTTCCTCGCGAGTATATTTTAATATACTTTCCCTCAAAACAATTGAAGTAATTTGGTATTATGCTTATGTCAAGCATAGTTTTGGATTTAGAATTATATAATATATTAGAGTATTGATTTTTAGAAAATTGTTTCATACTTATTCCAAGAAAGGGGTTAAGATTACAGAAAACGTAATCTTGGACTTCAATGTGCTACATTTTAAAAATCATCTACGATATATAAAAGCTTCAAATTTTCATTACGAAGTCAATTGTTATATTACACCATTTTCACTGCTGAAGAGTAATTATCAACGTAATGCCACCAGTGATTGTGATTGTCAATTTATCTAGAGAATTTGACTATGACGAGTTACATTTAATAAGACTATTTCGCGAATTAAAGCGCTATATAGCCTATGAAATGTTATTTAAATGTTGTGTTATAATTACTAACCTCTTAAAAGAAACAGCGTCCATTGGCACGGCCTACAAGATTATCATATTGATGCTCCAATCTATTACGACGTTGGCAGTGTTAAAGCATCTACTGCTAATTTATAATTTCGCTCAATGCAAAATTTGTCAATCTGATTCCAAACATATTTCCTGTGGTATTCTGTGTTCTGAGGTTTCCCTCTTCGAATTATTCTACCTATTTCAGCATTAAATGATTCACCAAAGCGAGAACCAGCCATTTTTGACATTTGAATAGCGGCTCTGTTACATCAAATTACGTAACCTGTTGCGCATCTGTAGTACAGTGCAGCTAGATCGTCTAATCTGACCATAACATAAGAAACGCAGAGGAAGGAATAATTAAACATTAGACGAAGTGATAATGGAATGTGATACATTTTTCGTGAAGGAAGGCTATCATTGGTTGAAATATGAAATTGTTTAGCACATGATTGCTTGATTTCAACCAAGTCCCGTACGAAAGGAGTAGTTTCGGAAGATTAGTAAGGTAAGGTTGCGTAATTCCGTCATAGTTTTGAATGTGTTGTGTAATGGTCATAAATGGACAAAAGATTCATGAACACAGAATGCTTTAGAACATATATTACCTGACTGAGAATTTAAAAGTTGTATAAGTATGCTAAAAATGTAGAAATCAAGTTTGTGACGATGGCCCCTAAATCCGTGATAGTGGTATCCTAATTCATCCTAATTCTCTAATTTAAAAAACAATGATGACGTATATTCATTGATTCTCTTGACCTTCATCTACGTTACAAAATACAAACCGTGATTAACATTGCTTTTATATTTACCTCCAATCAATTGTTTGAAATGAATTGATAATTTCTGCAGGGAGTCCAATGCTCACAAAATCATCGTTTCATCAGCATCATTGAACAACATATTCCATAGCCATTTCCTTTCTCAGCAGTTTCTGAGAAAGTAAAGTACAACTGTTCAGCTATCTGTTGGATACTTCATAACTACTATTGCAGAATAAAAGCATAGTAGGAAACTGAACTTTGTATCGCGGAATTAGGCATATTTACCCTATATAGCTGCAGAAAAAATTAATTTAAAATTGTAGAAATTGTGATAAAATATTTATTGGAATAACGGAGTAAATATGCAATTGGAAGTTATACTGTGGTATTTTGATATTAATAATTTATATACAAACACCCACACTCTAAGTTTTGAATAAACTTTTTTTCTAAAAAAAAATCATTTTGAGGTGTTCAGGGAGATTCAGAACGGTATTTGTGGTGAAAAGCCTCTATTAATTTTTGGGTGAAATAAAATTACCTATTCACTGTAGGCCATTAACAAAATGAAATAGTTACAATGTTGTTTCATTCAAAATACCACGTATGGACATCTGTCTACCCTTATAACGAGTCAGACAAGCATGATTCATGACCGACATCTTTCCATGCTTGACGAAGTATTCATGAAATGCTGGTCAGCGGAACGCCGCAGGTAAAGTGGATGCCGACGAACTTCTCACCCGCCCATCTCCAAAACGATGGCGCGCGTGTCGCTTTGTGGGTCAGGCTTAGTCTGCAAAAATTGGCAGACGTGATATGACTGTCAGATATTTTCTGGTATATCTGAATCACGCTTTATTCGTGAAAATGTAGGCCTTTGGATATGACTGGCATTTTCCAGCCATGCCTAATAACGGAGTTGCATGAACATATCTTCAATAACTTCAAGCTGCAAGTAATCAATAACTTTCAGTTTCCCTACTTGTACATAGTTGACCTAATGGTCGCAAAGTCACGGGCTCAAACCGATCCAGAGAATGGCCTTTGGGTGTGTTTAAAAGCGACAGCTCCATATCAGTAGATTTGTGGCATATAAAAGAACTCCTGCAAGACGAAATTCCGGTACACTGGTGGTGCTCGTATGATCTTGGCAATTGACAGTGTCGTTAACAAACAAAATAATTTAATTTATACACACAGACAGAGAGAGAGAGAGAGAGTAGGAGAGACAGAGGCTGTATATATGTACAGATTTTGTACTGGTAATTAAGGACAATGTAGTGAATAATATTAAATCAATATTTAATTCAGTTGCGGACTTATAATTTTACATTTTATGAGTAGTTGTACCTCCAAGTAGGCGTGGCACAGAAAACATGACGCAGAGTGGGTAGAACGACTGTTGTATCGCTGTATCGGACCAGAGTTCGAATGCTTTCAGTGGCCAGTGAGTCGCGTATTGGGGTGTGAGCCAAATGGATAGTCAATCTCACAGACGTTGTTAATTTCGTGGTGTAGTTATGGCCATGTGAAAAACTTCAGGTAGTTTACTATCTGATTGGTTCGTGGGAAAATTGTTAGACGAGGAGAAAAAATAACTAACACAGCGAAGGAGATACATATTAATAACAAAATTTTCTTTTAAAAAAAAATGTTCTTTTAAAGATTGGGTTGAGAAATAAAGTAATAAAGGAATCATATAAAAGAAAAAATGGGACATAAAAACTCATCAAAATGTTTTAAAAGCAGTCAATTAATTTAAATAAAAACCTCTAACTGCCCTAATGTACATATAGGAGAGACAGAGGGAGAGGGAGAGAGACAGAAATCGCTCATTAAAAGTTGATATTATAATTGAGTTAAAATTCGACTGCTCTCAGAGCATAATAATGCAATTAAAAGTCTGTGAGTAAATAGTCAGGTTCTAGAATAATAGCTATCACACAGAAGAAAAAATACAACTATGTAAAGCCGTAGCTTTGCCATTTATTTGAAAGATTTTTGACATTTCATAAGTAATGGTATTTATGACTATGCATGTAGTGTATATAAGCGATGTTCTTTTTCATACCAAAACTGCATCTTTTAACGTTCTTTACTGCTTACCCATAGTAAGTGTAAGAAGATTGTATTCCGCCTAAATTTTCGATAGCAATATTTCACTGTGAATACATGTTTTGAGATTGCCTGAATAAAAAAAAACTTTTCATAAAAAGGCCCATAAGGTTGTGAGTGCCTATGAATAACATAACTTAATATTTAAATGCCATATTTGGTATTTAATTTCAGCATCATATAATGGAGCGGCACAAAGATTTTCAAGAAAATTCCCCCACCCCAAATCTTTTACATGTCAACATTTTCATGATTTTTGTTTTCTATAAAATGGTTATTTTAATTAAAATATCGCATGTTTAAATTGATCATCAGGAATAAAAAGTAAATTTTGAATTTTCTAGAGACAGCCTGTAAAGTTAAATTAGGTTACTTATGGACACCTTTAACTGCTATGATTCTTAGCATTCCATTTTATTCGGTGATTTTTTTCTCCTCCTGGCAATTTCAAAGCCACCACATAGCGACCAGTTGTTAAAAGATTTGATTATCGCTTAAAGCCTAGTGTGTAGTGTTTGAACCTACAAGTAAATATGAAACAAAAACAATTTATACAAATGTCGATCTTGACTAGCATGAAGAATGAGCATTTGCAAAAGCAGTTGTATAGAGGTAAGTAGAGGAGCTTATGTGAGTGTAGATAAACGATTTTTCGCCATGTAAATGGTAGTCTGAAGTGCGGGATTTTCTTCAAAAGATTCGTTTACCATGCTTGGAGCTTTATATAAAATGGTTTCCACACGTACACACGAGCTTTTGTACAGAAAAAAAATGGTGGGTTGAGGGTGCTCAAAATATGCATTTTCAGTGAAATTCTAATATGAATTGATGGATAGAGCAGAATACTTCCTCTACTTGCTGTGAATGGGTTGTTGACCACAAGTCCATAAAGATATGCACCTTTGAAAGTTGAAGTTTTTCAGTGTTGGGTGTTTGCTGGAGATAAGAATTGGACTGCATCGTGCTACAGAACGATATTCACTGTCGAGGAGCAACAGTTTACGCTCTAACGACTAAATTACCCCTGCTGATGAAGTCTGTAGATTAATAGGCTAATTTAGCAGCGCAGTGTATCATTAAATGTTCGATATTTTCACGTCACTTCGCCCTACTTTCATGCACGAAAGATTAATGCGTGTTACGGCAGATCACGCATATTTTCTTGTCCACATTCTCAATGCTCCGCGTCTTACAAAAAGTGCTTTAATAACCTTAAGGATTTCAAACTATTTGAGGTCCGTGAACTTCATGTAACTGCAGTTATTTCCATCCCTCTGGCATGAGGAATGTGGCTACATTTGAATATCATTCTCATCCTCAGCAGCTATACATAGAACTTGCTTAAGGGCGCTGGGTAGTCGTAAGGCAGTTTCTGACTGTGTCTGAGTGCCAAGTTTGATTTTAAGTCTCTTAAGGCTCTTAAGGGGAGGTTATACGCCCTATGCTTGTAACGTCAATGTTAAGAACTTTAACTGCAGTTTCCAGGAAAACTATTTGCTTTAGAAGTGTGCAATTTGGCACACATATGAATCAACACCTTCTGACTCTACTGAGATGTTTTATATTACATGGATATGGTTTCCTATTTAAAAAATCTGATGTGTTGCACTCACATGACTTTCTCTACTCTTGTACTAACCATTCTTACAAACTCTTATTCCTATATCTTCTTTCTTGTTAGCTGAGACAAACATTTGTACAAATTATCTTATTGCTTATTTCTTTGTTGGTACAAAGAGAATGTTAGAATATAGTAGGCTTTGTGTGATAGTCAAATGTTTGAGATTCTGTTGTCTTTGCACACTTAACATATAAAAAATGAACAACGATGATCCATTTCACGAAAGTTCTAAGTTTTCCGAAACTCACACACATAACAAGGAATATCTCCGAAATGGTTCACGCTTCAAGAAAATTTATTGAGACATAAATTGTGTATTTTAGCAAGATCTACATTTTTGTATAGTATAATTTGGTCTATCTCTAACAGTTTACCAGTTATGCAAAAGTCGTCCAGAGTAAATACGACTACAGGGGCTATAGCCGGAAAATTCAAGATATACATTTTATTTGTCATAAAAATATCTCAAACATATGACATTTTAATCAAAATCGTTAGAGCCATTTTCAAGAAAATCAAAATTTTCGAAAAATTTTCCATGTAAAGGGTAGTTTAGGGTGGGGCTATTTTGTTCAAAATCTTCGTGTCGCGTCCTTGAAAGACATTAAACTTAAAGACCAACTTTGGTTTTTAACCGACTTTTCGTTTTTGAGTTATGCTGTCCACAGACTGACAGACTGACACACAGACACACACACAGACACACACACAGTACTTTTTATAAAAATGCTTTTTTTGGATTCAGGGGGCCTCAAAAAATATATTTCCGGTGAAATCTCGACATCGAATTTTTGGGTGGAATACAATACTTCCCCTACTTACCAGTAGAGAAAGTAAAAATAAGCAACATACTAAGTCATTAGACATTTAAATTTATTTTAATGGCACTTCTGACATGTTTGAAAGAGTTGTGATAAAACATGGTTCAAACTTTCAAAATCAACAAACTAAGAAAAGAAAGAAAACAGATAAACAAAATTGATATTTTTGAAATATATAGTTTTGTATTATGAACACAGAAAAAATTTTAAATTTTACAAGCATGTATAGTGTTAATAAAACATCATCAGAATTGTGAGGAATAATTTTAGGTACAATAAGTATCACTTGGACTGAGAAGTGATCAGCAAAACTTCATCCATGTAGCTCAATAGTTTGCAGAGAAAAATGCACCAAAAGTATGAAAGATACAAATTACGGTAAACTGTAATTGCAGGTTTGCTATGAAGGGGCGTGGTCTGTGGTGCCATATTTACTTACTTTTTTTTTTTTACTTCTTCATTTTAAAGCAGTTGCCCGGTATTCCCATTTGCCATTCTTTCCGTTTGAACAAGTCATACTTTACCCGAAGTATATGAAGCATACAGTATAGAAATTACAACTTCTTTTCTGAAACTATCGGAGAGTTTGTCAAATCAGTATATGATGTTTCACGTCATTAGTATTTAAGCCCACAACTTTTTATTTTATAACAATTAAAACTTTTGCACGTTGGAGAACTTGTAATTAAAATATGTAGTAAAATTAATGAAAGCATTTTTATAACAGGATGTTAAGAATTCTGTGTGTACTTCATCCTGATTTTCTATTTAATAGAGCAGGCTGCTCGAAATTTTGAAATCAGGCCTATCTCCATAAAAACTGTAGGTTTAGTAAATTGTTCATGCCATTAGATTATTATTGAAGGAAAGGGTAGAGAAAGTAAACTATGACGTTTGTATCACTAAATTGACCTCGAAGGAGTATGTCGGTGGAAATGTATTTTTATGGCCCCTTTAAGTGTTCCTGGCAGTCGTAAAGGGAAATATACATGCGGTCAGCATATTTGTGACACGCACGTTAGTCGTGATCTTCAATAAACTTAGTCATAACTGCTCATTTGTTTTGCTTTCACCAGCTTCTAAGAAGTTTGATATTAGAAGTGATATTAAAAGTTAAATTGCAGTAAATTTCCCACGAAATGAAAGTAATTGAAAATAAGTCTCCTCCCATTTATATGCCGTCTTTAACATCTAGCTCATATCGGCGACTCTACATTTGGGATTATTGTTTATGGCAATGATTTCACTCGTTTACTGTTGATGTTAATCTATGGTTTGGTTTTATATTCACACTCCCATTCAGGCTTCCAGACTCTATAGAGAATGGGGAATAATCCTAGATAAAGGAAAAGTTCCCCTCTCCCGCTGGAAACTGACGCAGAAGTTCTGGTTTTGGAAACTAGCATCTGACCACGGGATCGCACATGTTCTTTACTTCAAGGATTAGACACAAAGGCCTGTTCCGACTTCAAAATATAGCTGACTATGGTTTCCTTGATCTTCCCGGATGCCTTCTTCCTTTAGGACTGTAGTAAAATATTTTCCACCATTGTCGCGTGTTGCCTAGCAACGTAGTGGTGTGAGGTAGGTAACCTTGAACCTCCTTTGATGTGTGGCAGTCGCCACAATAATTTGTATCCATCATTCAAATATGCACATAATATTTTCAATTGTTGCTTCCGCCGTTTACAGGGTTTATGAACTGATATTCCTTATTTGTTACATCTCTGTTATTCTGGCAATACACTATATTTTATGCGAAGCAAGTATTTCTTCTCGGTTTTTTCATATAATTTAATGACAATTAAATTTTCTTTGGAATATTAATTTTTTTACTCTTTCCCTTGGATAATTCATATAAGTACTAATTTTGAGGCGTAAAGTTAAACTTTTAGCATTTCGAGAAATGGGCACATAAGCTAATCTAACTTCTTATGATTAATCATATCTAGAAAGGGCTTAAATGTGATCTGAACAGCTGAAAATCATCCCTGGTTAGGAAAAATTATAATGGTAAATTGTCGAGTATCTATCGTGTGTGAGAACATCCAGACGAGGTAGCTTTGATATCTACTGGACTGTGTAACTATTTTCATTGTGTGCCATTTTCTCCATTCAGAATGTGACATGCATCCTTGCAAGATTGTAATTTAATTTAAAGTATTCTGCTTGCATTTGGAAGTAGTTTGATTTCACTCAGCACAAAAAATGAAATTATTTATAGCTTATACTTTTTAAGATCTGGTTTCTAATAGCTGCCAGGTTCAACATGAATCCTAAAACAAAAAAAGGTTGCAAGTTCTTCACTAGCTAATTGATTTTTGTGTTTTATTAGCAAGGAGAAGAGAAACTTGATAGATGTGACTGACAGTTGTATGGATACATTGGCCTACATCACTGTGCCTCTGAGCTGCAGTTAATTGAACAAGGCTGAACCATAAGTCGGTGTGTCAAGTACGACCTCTTGTTCACTATCCGCAGTTTATACACCCACAGTAACTGTCTCTCTTCGTGCTACTTGGGACGGTCAACCGTGTCTTAGATTTCAGTGAAAAACATTACTTTGTTCACCTTTTGGAAAGGAATATCATTGAAACAGCTCTCAGGTAAATAAATGTTCATAATTGGAGAGATAAATTTGGTGCTGAATTTTTATTTAAATTAGGACATCCCAAATTTTAAATAATAAATCCCCTTTTCACCGAAAACGTGGATTATGTTTGTGGGTTGCAAGAAAAGTAAACAAAATGGGGATTATAAATTGATTTAAATCTCACAGAGTGAAAGACTGATAAGGGACCATCGTCACGTAGACGTCGAACGTGGCTAACGTAAAAGACAGGTCACGGCGCCAATTGCACTGACGTAATTCTCCTAGTCCAGTCATGGCCCAATGAAGCAAAACCACAATCGCCTAAATAACCAAAAAATGCTCTTTGAATTCATACAAAGGATACAGTTTTATCATGATGGTGTACAGTGTTAACATATGTCACAGTACGATTACTATGAGTCTGATTCGCGTAGCCTGTCTTTTTCGTTTACCAGGGATGTCGAAATTGTGCTGCGGTTTTTATAGTGGAAATTCATTGAGTGAGTGAGTGAGTGAGTGAGTGAGTGAGTGAGTGAGTGAGTGAGTGAGTGGATGAGTGGGGTTTAAGTACC
The DNA here is from genome assembly GCA_030765045.1 of Tenodera sinensis. Taxonomy (NCBI): domain Eukaryota; kingdom Metazoa; phylum Arthropoda; class Insecta; order Mantodea; family Mantidae; genus Tenodera; species Tenodera sinensis. Next base: position 755,689 of record JAUKNM010000052.1, on the reverse strand, counting down.
CGTCGACAATTAGATCATTTGGGCCGAAAAATACATCGACAATAAAAAGACCCGTGTCTCGGCTTTCTGTCCCATAGGGTTCCTATTCCTTAAGAAAAAATTTGTTAACTAATGCTGGATTTCTGACAATGAAGTCATTAATCCTCTTGCTCTCCAATATTTTTCACTGATGGATGGGACACTAGAAGTGGCCGGGCATATTTGAAGGAGGTCTTGGTCCATTTCCTCTTGCAGATCACAGTGGTGAAGAATATATCCCAATTCTGTTTCAATGTTTTGCCAGAAAATCATGTCCTGTAATCAACCTGAAGGTTGCAACTGCCCTTTTGAGGATACTCAGGATTTACTGTTTGAATGTTTGGTAGTTCCCATCTTTTATTTTTTTGATTTTTCATAGTAATATTTTGCAATAACTTTTTTGAATTCAGAGTTGACTAATCTTTTAGCTGCATAAATTGGTAGATTAACTATAGATTTCTGCACAATGCCGGTACCCTTTTTAGCAAGAAAATCAGCTTTCTCATTACCACTCAGTCCACAGTGAGCTGGTATCCATTGGAAGACTAGGTGTTTTTGAAGTGCTGTTAGATGGCTAAGCATTTTCCAACATTCTATAATTGTTTGGTTTTTTGGTGACAACTTGGAAGTAATTGCTATAATTGCCACCCTGGAATCTGAGAGAATAACTGCTTGATGAAAATGTGAAATTCTATACAAAAGATTTTGTAGGGCCATTCGAATTGCTTCAATTTCTCCATCAAAGTTTGCAGTTCCATAACTTAAAGATTTGTAATAGGAAAAGAGGTGACATGTGTCTCCAGCACCTGCTCCATCTTGGTTTGATATTAATGATCCATCAGTATAAATATGGAGCCATTCGTGTTCTGGAAATCTAGTATGGATTGTCTCTAATGCCAATAATTTTAGAACACTAGTTAGAGTATCACTTTTCTTAACTTCTTCTGTCAGGTGTAAGTAATATGTGATGTCTAATGTTTGAGTCGGATTTATATATGAAGTTTTCCTTTGAATTAGAAATGTCTACATTCTTATTGATGTCTTGAATTTTGGAAAGAAAGCTCTCCTGAGTCTTTAGTGTATGTGTAAAATGTCTCTTGTGCCATGTATTGAATGGGAGTCTGATCAAATTTTCGTGTTGAATAAGAGCCGCTTTTTCTATTTCATATTCAATGGGGTATTGGTTGGTTAGTATTTCCATAAGAAAAAAGTATAAACTGCTAATTTGCTACGGCTGACTTAGACCTGTATTCCGCTCAACGATTTGCTGCCTGAGACGGGATAATAACTTTGCCCCACACCAAAGCTAACTTTTGGGCTCCTTCCTGACTTTTAGGAGGAAGGGATGAGGAGATAGACCTGAAGGGAGAGCATATCCGGATGAGGACGTCCACCAGGATGGACGAGGTCCCTAAAGTTTTCAATGCAAACGCATCCGATTCTCCCCAAGCCCGCCCAAGAACAATGGGTGCCCTTGATTCGTTTATCTGGTAGGGAATTTTTGGAGGTTACAAGTTATTGTTAAGAACAAAACAGATTTCTGTCATATTTGACCACTTTGGCTGTATTATTCTTACATTAGTAGAATCAACTTTCACAACCTCAAAATCTAAAAAATTTTGGAAATCGAGTGAATGTGGTTCCTCTATTCATATTTTATTAAACATTTGCAGTCATCAACCTCATACCAATAGGTACGTCCAGTAAACGATGCACCTGTATTGTAACGCACAGTTGTCCTCTAAAGGAACGTGGAATGAATATACTTTCTACTCTTTAGGTTCGCAGCACGCCTTCTGTAACAATGCAATCTTCACACAGCAGAAGATGCTGGTGATATTATATTTGGTCATGCCAAAAGTACGAGTAAAAACAAGTGTTTCCGCGAAATTGAAAATCAAATAGAATTGGTGAAATCAGTTGCAAGTATGGTGGAAGCTGAAATGGACAAGCTTATCTTTGCTAAAACGGAAAATGGAAAGTGTCATGTCGGGTCCTAGTCATGATGTAGCAGATTTAATACTGGCTGGATAGTAGTTTAAATCTGCCTTAAAGTTTCCTTAGGATTAAGTTAATAGCGAGATTTGTGTGGGTGATTACTCGTTGATATCGAGACATCTATTTATGTGGATCAAGTTGCCGATAACCTTTGTTCTCTCATCTGTTCTGCCATCACATCCTGCCCTCGAGGTAATAGTCGTAATGACTGGAATTACCTGCATGCTCCAAATTTTCATCATGCCATATTGGGTTGCATGACGATGGCAGGCACATAATAACAGTTTTGGGAAAAATGAAAGTTAATACACCATTTTCCTTTTAAAGTCTTAACATCAGACGGGAAATTTCCTGAGTACAACCGCACACTCCAGGCGATGAAATCAGGGAACCATACATTACGTATTCTTCTCAGAAACAAGGAAAGATGACACAGCTATCTCAACTTCATCTCCACAGCTTTCATCTCATTAGTTATTGTCTTTTTTTGGTCATTCCTTTCCCTTAGTTCCCTGCTTCTATACCTACATTCTCTGACCCTTGCCTACGGTAAGTAATGGAAGTACCGTATTCTGCCCCAACAATTGGATATCCAGATTTTCATATATACACGGGGGTAGCCAAGGTCATTAAGGTACCGACTCGTGTACCAGTGGTCTGTGGTTGAAATCCCGCCAGGATCGTTCACCCTGGCTGAGATTTTGTCTAGGTTTCTTCAGACTTTTTTCAGAACACATGGAGACGCCCTAAATTTAAGTCATGCTTTTCTCCCAATTTGAAAATTGGACTGAACTAAACTAAAACTCATTTGAGAGTCACGTAATCATGAATGAGCACCCTGTTTATTATGAAAGTGCTTTCCTCAAGCCGAGAACTTAACTGAATGATAGCTGAATCTCTTCTGACTCATTTATCATCAGATTTTAAAGTTTTCCACCAGAGATCTAGACGTCGAAAATTACGGTGACACTCGCTTTTACTTTCTCTACTACGTATAGTAGAGGAAGTATTGTATTCCGCCCAAAAATTCGGTGTCGAGAATGCACCGGAAATGTATGTTTTGAAGCCCCCTGAATGAAAGAAAAGCATTTTTAAAAACGGTTCGCGCGCGCGTGTGTGTGTGTGTCAGTCTGTGGACAGCGTAACTCAAAAACGAAAAGTCGGTTAAAAACCAAAGTTGGTATTTAAGTTTAATGTCTTTCAGGGATGCGACACGAAGATTTCGAAGGAAATTGCTCCTTCCTAAACTATCCTTCACATGGAAAATTTTTCGTGACTGATTTTCTTGAAAATGGCTCTAATGACTTTGATTAAAATTGAATGTGTTTAAGACATTTTATGACAAATGAGGTACATATTTTGAATTTTCTGGCTATAGCCTATGTAATCCTGTTTACTCTGGATGAATTTTGAATAACTCGCAAACCGTAAGAAATAGACTAAATCTACTCTACAAAAAATGCAGATCTCGCTAAAGTACACAATTTATGCCCAAATAAACTTTTTTGTAGAGTGAACCATTTTGGAGATATTCCTTTTTATTTGTGTCAGTTTCGGAAAACAAACTTTAGAGAAATGCATTATTGTTGTTCATTTTTTATATGTTAAGCGTGCAAAGAGAACGGAATCTCAAAGTTTTAAAAGATATGACTATCGCTCAAAGCCTACTCTATTTTCATATTTCCCTTGCACCTACAAGGAAATAAGCAATAAGATAATTTGTACACATGTATATCTCAACTAACACGAAGAATATATAGGAATAAGAGTTGGTAAGAATGGTTAGTACAAGAGTGGAGAAAGTCTTGTGAGTGCAACACATCAGATTGTTTCAGTTCAGTTGGGTTTGGGCAATCTAAAATGAGGTTATAGTTGCCATATTAGTTTGTTTACTTCGAAAATTGGGCATAATGAGTGGAAAATGAAGAGTGAAGAGGAAAGAGTTATTGATTTTGCTTGTCAAAACGAACTTATGAATATAGAATCTGCAAATGCAGAGTGTAGAAATGTAGTGAAAAAAAAAATATATATACATATATATATCCCGAGTGTGAATTATTGTCAATTATTATAGTACTAGAAGTTGTGCAATCAATGTGCAACATAATGTGCTCAAGAAACGAACTTAAGCGTTTTAGCAGATACGCAATTTTTTAAAATCGTTTTGTAACTTCAGATGTATTAATACAAATTATAGACATCTGTTGTGGTATAAAGAAGCACTATATAACGTTAGTAATTTCAGGAACTGATTATAGCATATCTATATCTGCCGTAGGTAATATTAAGAGTGGATTAGTGTCAATGGCCTTCAGGTGCCCTATAACCACAATCTCATACGCATATTCTGAACTACGATTAGCAAACATAGGATATAAGTACCTCAGAGCGTTTTGCACTTTGGCCATTATCAGTATTATCTGTTAGTCCATCGACCAAAATAAATATCAAAGTCTCCAACTCACTTTCTTCACTGCCATACAGCTTTCTCAACCACATTTCCCATTTTACTCAATGGTATGTTTTTAGTTCAAGTGAAAAGTTTAAGTTTTATGTTTTCAGTCCGGCTTTCTAGTAAAGCATAACTCAAAGTTGAACTGACTTTTCAGTTTTAAGTTCTAGTTCAGTTCAGTTTTCAGATTGAAGGAAAGCAAGGCTTTAGTTCCGGAACTTTTCCTTTTCAAATTATCATTTCATTATACGCTCGACATTTGCCTATTTTGTTCTTTTATTTAGAATCTTAGGTCATATACAAAAACTATTGGTTTACGGATGGAAAATTGATCATTTTAGTATTAACTATCCCTTTATTCACTAATGCGGTGCGTTTATTGTCTTCTTTTTCTCACATAGGCTAAAACATTGTACCAACCTTACATTTATTTTATCGCAAATGTTAGAATAGCCTGCTTAAGATTAATATGCAGGTAACAGACCGAATATGAATTACAGATCAGCATGAGAATGTAAAACGTCTCAAAATGGAAAATGCTTAAAACTGATAAGGTTTGCCACAAAAATATATAGTTACTGAAGAGTGCGAATTATATAAATAATGTTCAGAGTTTAGATTTCATTAAAAATATTCAGTAAATTTGATACATATGGTATATGGATATTAAGCATTTGATATTTCTAAACTATTCTGCCATTTCAAGCTGTGCGTTTAAGAGACGAATGAATAAATTATTTTTCCTTTTAAATGTGTATGATTATATCTTATATCTTTATGTTACAAACGTTATCCTTTATTGTTCATATTTAAAATTATCATTTTCTACAGATTTATTAGCAGGCTGTGTCTTTATAGCAACCCCAAAATGGGACAACTATGTAACTACTAAATTTTGTCTCTAGTGGTTATAGTTAACTTTCTGTAGTGCTTATTCACTCAACTATTTTAAGCTTTTAACGCATGTTGCGAAGAGCTCTAAACATCATGTTCACAGGTTGTGGTATCATACTCTCTAAGAAGGAGAGAGACAGAAGTGCTGCCATATACCGTATTTAGATTTATCATCATCACCATCATCATTGTCATCATCACCATCACCATCATCAACAACACAACAACCCTCAAGATAGGCCAGGTAGACCTGTTTCGTCCCCGCGGTCTTCCAACTTCTCTCCTACCAACTGGTTTGTACTGCAAGGCCTGTTCAGTTGGTCTTTCTTCTGGCATTCGGAAGATATGCTCTTGCCACTTCATTTTGTACTCCCTGATTTTGTCATTTAAATTAAATATTTTTAGTTGCTCTTTTATTGTATCATCCCTGATATGATTTTTGAGACTTCAGTCACCTACGTACCTCAAAATTTTCATTTCAGTCGTCTCAATTATTCTTTTATCATTTCAGTTGAAGGGCCAGATCTCGGCTCCATAAGATATAATGGGCACTGCCATAGTCTTATAAAACTTCAATATGGTATCTCATCTTGTTTTGTTTTTCAATATTCGTCTTATAGTGCCACATATGTTTTGAAAGTATTTAGATTTAAATTGCATCATATTTCAAGGATGTTCAAGCACATTCCAATGAAATCTTTGATGAAATCTTTAAATCTTTACTTTTGCTCAAATTGCTCAAAAATATCACATTTTGAAACCTTACCAATTATATTTTGAGTTTTCTGCAAATAGTGGTGAAGTCCTCTTTATTTTCATGGAACCTAAGAAATCACGAAAGAGAGACAAATTTCTAAATACCCTCCGTTGCGCAACAGCCCTTTCCATGCCAAGCCCTACTAGTTGTGCAAAAGTCGTTCAGAATGGTTTTATGTGGAATCTATTTATTGAAAATCTTCGTGTTGCATTTTGGAAGTTTCGTATTTAATCGACTTTCGTTTCTGCAGTTATACTGCACAAACAGACACACACACACACACACACACACACACACACAGTGCCCGCCTCGATAGCGTGATGGTTAGCGTGTCTGCCTTACGTTCAAGAGGTCGCGAGTTCGAATCTCGCTTAGGGTAAGTTATCCGGGTAAGGTTTTTTTCCGAGGTTTTCCCTACCCTGAGAAGACGAATGTCGGATAACTTAAAGCTCCATGGACCTCGGGCTCATTTGAGCATCATTTCACCCATTTCATTTCATTCATTCGTCCGATATGACACAATATTGGAGGACGTTAATTTAAAAAAAAAAACCACACACACACACACCACAGAGAGAGAGAGTGAGAGAGTGATAGACACACACAGACTTTTTAATCAGACAGTATTAAAACGTATATTTCTTGTGAAATCTCCATACAGAATTTTTGGTTGGAATACAATACTTGCGTTACTTACTGTAACGCAAAATGATAATGCTCAATGTCAATGCTGAGAAAATATGGAAATCGTATTTTTAACATGGGCTTTCTCTTATAACTTTGGCAAACATAAGTAAATTTGTAGTAAGTTACATCAAAGTGACATAAATCTAAGTATGTACATTAAGAGAGAAATAGCTAGTCCCATCTAGCGGACAGGTGTGGAAAACTCGCACATTACCTTCACAGTAGTGCCATCTACAACGTGAAACTGTGTCACAGAACCAACTCCTGTACGTCACTAATGGAAGGCGTCATCAGAATGTTACTAATGCATAACGTCTCTGTGAATGAATAAGTAATCAAAGAACCGTTTATTGCATTTTGGAAACATGAATTTTCATCTTGGTAGTTCATAGACTTATTTAAAATAAGAAACCCGTTTATAACCCATTTTCTTCCTATTGGTAACCTGGGAGACAAGACCATAATTCTTGTTTTCAATGGTGTATTGCAGGAAAAAGTTTTAAACTGATTTCTCTGTTACATTTGTACGAATTTCTCTACTTTTCAACAATGTGTTCTTACAAAAATTCATTCTTGTATCCTTTTCAACTTAATCTGCAGTAATTGTGCTATACATTTCGTTGTAGGCACAAGGGATTCAGAAGGCTGAAAGCATAGTAAAATATATAAAAAAATGAGTCTTAAAATACTGGCTTTAAAATTCACAACACTAATAGGTAACGAATATCTCCGGAATGGATAGTGCAACACAAATATACCGAATAAAGCCCAAGCCTATTCCAAAGACTGCCTCTGTGGCCCAGTGGTTAGCATGCTAACCTTTAAGTCCAGATGACCCGGGTTCGATTCTTCTCTTGAGTATGAAAGTATGAATGGGAGTGCGAATGTGTATGTGTGTGCGAATGTGTGTTTGTGTGTGTGTGTGTGTGCGCGCGCGCGCTAATTTAATGCAATAACCAAAAGTAATAATAAACCCAAAGGCTATCAGCAATTGTACCAAAGGTAAAAAGCCACCGATAAAAGTGTTAAAGGGGGTACATGTATTGAACGTGTGCTTTAATCAAAATCATAGAGCCATTTTTTGCGAAAATCCAAATTTCCATCTAGTCTGCTATTAAGCAATTCTCCTGAAAATCTTCCTGCACCTTGGAAGATGTTAAACTTATCCACCAAAATTCGTACTTATCTGAGTTATGTTGTTAAGCACACCCGCAACGGTTCTTTCTTCTTCTTCTTCTTCTTCTTCTTCTTCTTCTTCTTCTTCTTCTTCTTCTTCTTCCTCTTTTAAAAATATCTTTTGTTTAGTAGAGAGCCTCAAGGAAGTGTTTTCAGTTAGTTCTCGCCAGTGAATTTATTGTTGGAATGCAGTCTTAGGTATCCTTTACACAACATAAAGAAAAGTCTTTTAACCTCGTAGATCGATAATCTACTTCTACTTCAATTTAAATGATGTAAACAGTGTCCTAGTAAGTAGGATATTTAAAACTTAATTTCGTTTTTGTTGTGAAGTATATTCACAGCACCTTCTTTACAGATGTCCCTCATGGTGAAGTCTTCATTCAGTTTGTTCAAAGTCTAAGGAGGCATTCTTCGTACTTCGAGCAGTTAAGCCTCTAAGGATATGAATGACTGAAATTTCACGAAAATCTAGAAAACTACAAGTTTTTTATTTTAATTCCATAAAGTAATTGAGACATTCGTGAAAACAGGAATGCATAATTTGCCGTCGGACGCCATTTTAAATGTCCTACGGCATGTTCAAATTTTGCACGGATTTTATGATGTGAACTATGCCAATCTTTCTTCGCTACCTTCTGGCTATTGTTGTTTTGACTATTTTTTTCCTGTAAAATATTTTTGTGGAACGGTCTCTTTATTGCATAATGAAATTTGCTACACATGTTCACGAGATATGACAAATAAAATTAACAGATTTTCAAGCACAAAAATTACAATTGTTAGACCAACGACATATTCCTATTTTAAACTTTTTCCGGCCTAAACGGAAGGAGATATGGAGAAACCTAGGGCAATTTTAAATAGCAGATTATCCTGAACCTAGGGTTAAAATATTACAGCAAGATTTAATTTTTTTTTTTTTTTTTTTTTTTTTTTTTTTTTTTTTTTTTTGTCGCGAGAGACTTTATTAGTAACATAACAAAAAATTTTTAAAAATTGATTTTAATTTCTAAACTATTAGAGCAAAATGGATCATATGTAGGTATAAAATGCTTGCATAACATACTACCTATGGTAGAAATTTAAAAAAGCGATCATTCTTCTTCTTCCATATGAAGAATGGTTTTTTCCCGTTCCGAAGCCAAAGTATCACTGAAACTGCTGCTTCCATCTCTTTTTGGACCGTCCTACATCCCGTGTTCCTATTGGCTTATATAAAAATGCTTGCAGCGGCAGACGCTCAGGGGACATTCTTTGCACATGTTCATACTATCTCTCCTGATACCCTCTCACTTCTTTCACCATACTGTTCTGACCTTAAAAATCCACTATTATTAATTCAGAATTTGAAATGTTCAGTAATATATATCTATAAGATTTTATGTTATAAAAATTTGATGTGTTACACTAACATGACTTTCTCTACTCTTGTACTAACCATTCTTACAAACTCTTATTCCTCTATCTTCATCGTGTTAGTTGAGATAAACATTTGCGGAAGTTATCTTATTGCTAGACCGCCTCCGTAGCGCAGTTGGTAGCGCGCTTGCCTCTGGCGCAGAGGACCCGGGTTCGATCCCCTCTGGGAGGTCTGGCATGGGGTGCACTCAGCCTCGTTAGGTCCCGGGGGGACCAATTGAGGAGCTACTTGATGGAGAAGTATATGCCTGTGGTCGAGAAGACAGCATAACTGGCCGGGAGGGTTCAGGGTGCTGACCACTTCCCACCCTCCAGTACTGCACCTCACCAATGGCACCTGTAGTGGGCAGAGGTGGGGGACGCAGCGGCTGGGCGGTAGGCCTTGGCCCTTCATGGGCTGTCGCGCCGGGGTTTAAAAAAATCGTATTGCTTATTTCCTTGTAGGTGCAAGGGAAATATGAGAACGCAAGGCTTTGAGCGATAGCCTCATCTTTTAAAGCTTTCAAATTCCGTTCTCTTTGAACGTCTAACATGTGCAAAAATGAACATATTCAACGGTGTTGCATTTGACAAAGGTTTGCTTTCCAAAACTGACACAAATAACAAGGAATATCTCCGAAGTGGTTCACTCCACAAAGAAAACATCTATTTGGACATGGACTGTGTGTTTTATCGAGATTTGCATTTTTTGTATAGGAAGATTTGGTCTATTTCTTACGGTTTACCACTTATGCAAAATTCATCCAGAGTAAATAGGACTTCATGGGCTATAGCCAGAAAATTCAAGATACACATTTCATTTGCCATAAAAATATCTCAAACATGTGGTCTTTTAATCAAAATCGTTACAGCCATTTTCAAGAAAATCAAAATTTTCGAAAAATTTGCCAATAAAGGGCAGTTTATGGTGGAGCAATTTTCTTCAAAATCGTCGTGTTGCATCCCTGAAAGACATTAAACTTAAATACAAACTTTGGTTTTTAACCGACTTTTACTAATTATGCAAAAGAATGAAGAACACATGAGAGAACATTCCCAGAAAATTCAAGATATACATTTCATTAGCATGAAAATATCTTAAACATATTATATTTTATTCAAAATTGCTAAGCCATTTTTAAGAAAATTAAAGTTTTCCAAAATTGTTCAGTGCAAAGGGTAGTCTAGAATGGAGGACTTTTCTTCAAAATCTTCATGTTGCATCTTTGGAAGATGCTGAACTTAAATGCCATGTTTGGATTTTAATTTTCGTTTTTAAGTAATGTTCACGTGCACACGTGCGCGCACAGAACCTTATTTTTAAAAACAATTTTTTGGATTCAGGGAACCTCAAAATATGTATATTTGTTGAAATATGGGTATCGAATTTTTGGGTGGAATACAATACTTCATCTACTTTACGTAGTAGAGAGAGCAAAAATGATATTAAAAAATATTTGGGTTCATGTGTGTGTGTCCATGTGAGCGCGTGTGCGTGCACGTATGTATGTGTGTGTGCGTGCGTTTTGGCCATGTAAGAAGGGTTAAAACAATTGTTCTGAAACTTGTTTATTTGGGCCCCACTTAGAGCAGTGTTCCACAGTATTACGGAGTAGATCTCAAGACAACATGTGTAGCCGATTCCCCAAAGAGAATGAAACTGTAGCACAGGTGTTGGGATTATACCCTCATTGACAAATCTCTTCTATCCAAAATTTACTTTATAATTGCCAATGAAATGCGAACGTACAACTATAAACTCTTCGAAGAGGTTCACGGTCTGGAAATTAACGGCAGCACAATACAATTGATAGAAACTCCAGAAGTCAACAAAATAGGATTTAGTATTAACGCTACCATTAGGAGTAAAAAGCTTAAAGGACAAACTAAAGAATACGATAAACAGAAAAAGGAAATGCAGCAGACACCCACAATCCCACAGTTCAACATAAGCTTTGGTCTCAACTTCAAAGTAACCAGCCTGATGGTGTTACTTCTAACGTATTCATGTGGGATTTTGAAGTTCTTTTTGTAGAAATCGTATATTTTAAACAGCAGAATAGCATACCGAGTATTTGGGCATTTCAAAACGTTCAAGGTGTCATTTGGATGCAGTTTCAAAGGAAAGAGGTTCAGACAACAGTGAATAATTTATTTATTTATTTATTATTTCAAATACATTGTAATAAGTGTTGACCTAACTATGTCTTACAAGTATTATTAGTTTTAGATTGACCACTCAGGTGGATACATACCATGATTTATTTTAGGCTCTTCTACTCCCCGCATGCGGTCTACCTAACAATTTGTATAGGTCAAGCGACACTGCGGATTCTGTTTGCTACACTAACATTGCTTTGGATGTCCTTGACTGCATATAGTTTGATGGAATATTCAATAGCATAATTAGATACGCACAGAAAATTGGGAAGATTTTGTATTATATTTCAATGTTTCAATATTTTGGATAGTATACTATAAGATGTTATAAATAAGGATTTATTGTTTTGCATGGATAAACACAATAGCCCCGTTAGTACGCTCTTCAGGGAATGTAGGATAAAAGAGTAAATCATTTAATAGAAAATGTATTTTGTTGTTCAATCATTATAAGATGATACCGCTTATTTCCTCATACTTATGAAGAATCTGTAAATATTTATTACAGAAAGTTTTCCACTATGCAATTTTGTACTATCATAGATTGCAGAAATGCAAGAGAGTGCAGGGAAAAAAATACAATATTGACAGGAAGGCTTCCGAATATTATATTTTGTTTCAAAGAAAACCCGTTAAGACATTAGGATAAATTTTCCTTTGCTAATACGATAAAATAACTCTCTCCATACAGAACTGGGTTTAGATAGGCAAATTTATATATTTCATTGCCCTAATTCTAAAAATTACGTCGGTTTGTGTGGCTCAGTTGGTTAGACGCTGGTGTACTGATCCCAAGCTCGTGGGTTCAAATCTCGCCTAGACCGATGGTTTTTAAGTGTGCTTAAAAGCGACAGCTCCATGTCATTAGATTTACTGGCATGTGAAGGAACTTCAGCGGGACGAAATTCCGGCACGCCGGCGACGCTGATGTGATCCTGGCAGTTGAAAGCGTCGTTAAACAATAAAATAATTTCATTTCTATGTAATTACAATCCACGTGGAATTGTATTCGTTTTCTATAATAAAAGAATACTAGGTGCTTTATGGGAATTAATATATAAATCTTTGACACAGTATTTAGCGAGCCTGATGAATGGGGGCTCGAAATTAACGAGAGCGTATTAACGAGGTTTCATAGCATTTTAGTTCGTGAAAACACAATATAACGTGCTACATTGTACAGCTACGTGCAAGAAATTTTCTTGACTCAGGAGCGAGATGTTTTCATTGATATCAGAACACCAAATGGTCCTTCCCTCTTTGAATTCTTCATCTTCCTTCTGAACTTTTGAATAAATGTATTTCATAAGTAAGACAAGTAACTTATTTCCCAAGATTTAGAGGATTAAGCGATGGAATCAAATACGGGAATATGCAAAATTTTTTGGAGGAAAATCAGTGTTATGATCCAACGGTATCGGCAAGAACCTTTTGCACGTAGCTCTACGTACTGCATTTAGCAGTTTCTTCTCTTATCAAAATTCTCTTAATTTATTATGTTACTATTAATTTCTCAGAGTGCAAATTTTTTTCTGAGCAAACGAATGGAACTACGAAATTACAAGTGGACCTTAAGTGCCTTGGCGTTGACATTAAATATCATGTATCTTTTCACATTCAGGCAATTTTTTAACAATAAGGAATCCAATCAGAGTCAGTGGTCTTGCATATTATGCTGAATGTTTATTTTATATATTTCACATTGTATCCACAATATATATATATATATATATATATATATATATATATATATATATATAACATGTATAATAACGCCTAACAAAATAGGAATATATTTTGTATTGGATATTTACAAGTTTTCATATTCACAAGGTCAGCAAAAATCCTCAATATGTTTGCGTAACCATTTATAAAGTTGTTAGAGGACATCAAGGTTTTCAAGAACTTGTTTTACTGGATACAGATTCAAGGTATTTACATGGAATTCTCACTTAGAACCTTTATGAAATGTTATCTTTGACCGAGAATAGGTACTAAGAAATAAATAGAACAAAATCGTAAATTTGTGATGCTTTTCAGGGATATGCATACTGAAGAAATAAACAAAGAAACATTTCGTGTAGCATGCTGTCAAACTTGCTTTGGAGTCAAAACATATGGTTATATGTGAAGGTATAATGGCAATGTTGACGAATAAAAATAATCCATACCCGATTTTTCGCATATAAACGTGAAAAACTCAGTTAGTTTTTAACCTTATAGAAAATGTCTGTAGATGCAGCATTTAAAAAAGGAAATTTCTTGTTAAAAGCTGCAAGTCCTATCAGAGTAAACATTTTCAAACGATTACAAGGAGATTGTAAAACCAAATTTCATTGATCTGTTCAACTTTCGTAATAAATGCTAACAGAAATTCCATGTACATCCTTATTGGTGAAAAATTAGGCAATTGCTAAAACTGACCATTCCATTGTGACACACAGGATTTTAACTTGTGCAGAATAGTTACAGTTATCTAATCTCCTTGTTGCATTAATAAACATCAGAGAAAGCAGTTTCCTTGCGCGAAGGGCCAGTCCTTGCACCCCGAGGCAAATGTCTCTTAAGGATTCATTCCCTATGTTCCTACATCTTCACAGCGCATGACCACAGCTTCCGTGGGATGTCACAGCAGGAGTGTGCGCAGTAGGATTCTGAGCATTGCGCACGTTATGGTGTAGCGCATGACCACGGGACGTCGCAGTTCAGATGTTGAGCACTGCGCACGTTCATCCCCTCTGTGCACTGCAGTCTATGTAACGTGAATGGTAGGCGTGTGCAGAATCGATCTGCTCTCTGATTGGTTCCTCATCGTCGGCGTCCGTGCTGAAACAAACAAGATTTGTGTTACATACATATATACACACTTATACACATTTTATACGAATGCACATAAAATTGTATTATTATTTTATTATTATTATTATTATTATTATTATTATTATTATTATTATTATTATTATTATTATTATTATTATTATTATTATTATTATTATTATTATTATTAATTATTATTATTATTATTATTATTATTATTATTATTATTATTATTATTATTATTATTATTATTATTATTATTATTATTATTATTATTATTATTATTATTATTATTATTATTATTATTATTATTATTATTATTATTATTATTATTATTATTATTATTATTATTATTATTATTATTATTATTATTATTATTATTATTATTATTATTATTATTATTATTATTATTATTATTATTACTGAATTCTGAGGATAATATTCACACATTTTCATGTGAAGATATTATTTTAGTCACTACTTTAAATCATTGGTTAGAATCAATATTTATAACTTTCAGCCACGATAAGGCTTTATAAAAAGTTCACAATGCACAATGTGCAAATTTGCTTCTTTCTAAGTCTTTTATTGCGAGAAGTCCATAGGTAAAATTTCTAAATTCCACAATTATTAGCGGATTTTGTTTAAACGCATATCAGACATAATACAAAGGAATAATGTACAAACACATTGTCATTACAATGTATCTTTAACACTTTTAAATGTATTATCTTTTTAGCTATTTTACCACTGTACCTAAAATACTCAACGTGAAGATTTCAAAATTTTGATAACTTTAAAAATTATTCTGTTACAGAAAATATTAATGGTTTAATAGCATTTGTTTATTAAATAAAAATTATTAACTTTAAAAAATTACTTCAATGGTAAATAATAAAAATTGCCGAAAAATCACTCCCACTATTGCTTTCTGCATTCTCTTTGGGACCAGCCTTGAACATTTGAAGAAACTTGAGCAAAAATTGCATCGTGTGGAACATCTTTAAAGTACAAAGGTGTGAGAAAGTTCGAAGTCCAGAAAGACGCATTGAGAGTAAATATGGGCCATAGGACCACGTGTTCTTTGGTATTATCACATGTTGGTCTTAAATGACTGACATCAAAAGCAATGTTATACCATTGAAGCTTAGGTTTCAAATTACATTTTGACGTAAAAACTAATTTCTGATGTTTTTTTTTTTTTTTTTTTTTTTTTTTTTTTTTTTTTAATTTTAAACAAATTTCGGCTATCCATACCCCTAATTCGTACTTTTTCTGTAATTTTCTTTCTGAGCTATGAATTGTGTAGTCTTATAACTTTATAATTTAAACGATGCTTTTGTCTAAGACGTCTTGAGCTCTTCAGAATCTCGGAGACGATAACTCTACATTTTATTAATTATTCATTTATTCAGTATAAATTTAATACTTTTTATTAAAGGCTCCCCAACCCGCACTATAGGGAATGGATGAACCATTATATAATACGAATATCAATAACAATATTTGCTGCTACATTATTTATTTATGCATTTGTTTGCTATTATTGCTCACTGTTTTTAACATCAAGATAAGTTGTATCTGAACTTTCTTTAAAAATGACAATTTATGTAACTTTTTTTTCTCAAAGTAAGGTTATCAGACACTTTACTATTAAATAGAAATTATCTTTTCTTGATATCTCTAAAACAATGACCACGTGACTATCCACATCTATGTGTGAGTTATATATCCCACTTGTTCACTGGTTTGTTTCTTTTCTGCTTTTTAAAGCGTTTGCAATGTTTTATAATATTCCAAGCGGTGTAATTTGCGCTTAAAACCTTGTCTTGATATGAGAAAGGCATTTAAAATTAAAAAAAAAAATATTTCATTTCAAGAAGTTTTTGCATTTTTTAAGATCCTCTTGTACAATTTTTTGAGAATTGGTTCATGACTGCACAAGAGAAGCTTCAAATTACTTTTTAAAATGTGTTGAAGATAAAATTACGTGTAAAGCTATTTAGACTTTTTAATAAATCTATTGTTACTTCCCTATTGCTTGAAGTAGAAGAAGCAGTGTATTTTACTCAACCAGATTTCACCAAAAATATATTCTGAGGCTCCCTGAACCCCACAAAAATATTCTAGAAAAAGGTGTATTTTATGTCTTTCTCTGAACAGCATAGTTCAGACACAAAAAGCTGATTAAATACCAAACTTGTGTTAATTTCGATCTTCTAAGGGTTCCACGTGAAGGCTTTCAAGAAAATTCCCAAATCTAAAGTTCACTTTACTGTTTACACACAAACATTTTCGTTATCTTTTTCATCACAAATGTGTAATATATTTACATGAGAAATAAAATGTGTGCCTTGAATATTTTTTGTAAATAGCTTGAAAAGTCCTCTTCATTCTTAATGAACTTTCTTTAATTAGTAAAGCACAAGAGATAGACCAAATCTTACTCATAATTTTTCAAGCATTTCTGTAGTGTTAACTATTTCCGATATAGTCTTTGTTATCGGTTTGAATTTTCGAAAACTTAACTTTTTTCAAATGATCAGTCTCTGTTCATTTTTTCTCTAGTAGTCGTGCAAAGCCATCATATAGCGACAGGCTTTTTAAAAATCTGACAAACGCTTTGGCTTGACTTACAATGAAATATGTAAATGCGTGAACAATAATAATCGCTTGTAAGCAAAGTTTGTAAAAGAGTGATTGGAGAAAGTCATACGAATGTAAAAGAAGATATTTTATGCATGTCGCATATACACGTGTGTTCTATTAGAACCGTCGGTTGTTTTAACAGGAAACAGTGCGCTCTCCATGAACCTGAACGTGGCGAATATGCTAAAAACTGTACCCGGAACGTGTAGTCCTCTTTGTATGCAGAAATGTTTTGTTTGCTATTCTCTGAGGAAGTGACTCAACAGTACTCGAGTTCACACCTTTGTTCGCTGATGACGAAATGGTCTTTAAGCACTTCCGTCTTTCACTTTTACTTTCCTAGCTTGAGTCAAGGCAAGAGAAAATAACAAACGATTAGCCCGCAGGCTCGCATCTGTTCATAAGCTTTACAGAGCTATGCTGTTACAGCATCCCGATGTGTTGCATTTACATTACTTTCTTTACTCATACAGTTAGGCTAAAGCGAAAGTCATGTTTTTAAAACGCACACCGCTTTACAATCCCATGCTCTTTGCACCAGCACGAGAAAAAAGCCAATATGAACGTACCAATTGGGAAAGAGGTTTTGGAAATTGAAACCAATAACAAAAACATCTCGAAAATGGACAACACTACAAAAAATCGGATGTGCTACACTCACATAACTTTCTCTACTCTTGTTACTAACATTCTTCCAAATTGTTATTCCTATATCTTCATGTTAATTGAGATAAACAATTGTACAAATTATCTTATTAAGTTTCTTGTAGGTGCAAGGGGAATACAGCAGGCTTTGAGCGATAGTCAAGTCAGAAGCTGGTCGCTATATGAAGGCTCAGAAATTTCGTGCTCTTTGCACGGCTAAGGTATAAAACCATGAATAACGGCCTCCCATTTGAGGAAAGTTTTAAGTATTGCGAAACTCATACAAATAATAAGGAATATCTCCGAAATGGTTCACTCTCAAAAAAAAAAAAAAAAAAAAAAAAAAAATTCATTCGGACATAAACTGTGTGCTTTAACGAGATCTCAATTTTTGTATAGTAATATTTGGTCTTTCTTTTACGGTTTACCAGTTATGCAAAATTCATCCAGGTTAAACAAGACTACATAGGCTATAGCCAGAAAATTCAAAATTTAATTTGTGATAAAACTGTCTTGAGCATACGGCATTTTAATCAAAAATGTGTTCCAGTAATTTTTCGGCAGTCAAATTTTTAAAATATTTTCTATGTAAAGGGTAATTTAGGGTGCAAGACTATTGTCCAAAATCGTTGTGTTGCATCCTTGTAAGTATTAAACTTAAATACCAACTTTGCTTTTAACTGACTTCTCGTTTTTGAGTTATGTTGTTCACAAGCGAGCGCGTGCGCGCGCACTCACACACACACACATACACACACACGCACACGGACCTTTTTCTAAAAATTCTACCAGTTGTGCAAATATTCAGAATGAAGAGGCTTTATAGGATATTCCTAGAATATTCAAGATACACATTTTAATTGTGATGGCAATATTTAGACATATGGTATTTTAATTAAAATTTTCGAGGTATTTTTTGATAAATAAAAAAATTCTAAAAATGTCCCATGTCTGAGATGCAGCGATTTACAAAGCATCTGTCGTATCCTCGGAAGATGTTGGTAATTCAACTCAAAAGATTAAAACCGCTGTAAAACGAATGAATATCATTGCCGATGAGCAATTGTGTCAAAGAAAAAGCCACTGATATAACCTTATATATTAAAGGCGGTACGAAAATGGAACGTTAAAAATATTCTGAGGCAAAAAAGACCAATAGGTTTAATCCGTAAAGACGATGACGAAGAACAATGGTTTTAGATGTCAATTGATTTGCGATTTAAAGTAGACAACCCAAGCAAACATTGAGCCAGCGTTAGTATACTAAGATGAATAAAAAGTGGTCTAGTGGTCGACCTGGATGGTACACCACAGAGTATTCTCACTGCTCTCTTTTGTAATAAAAAAGATCTTAAAATCTCAAGATGGTAATCCGAGAGAATTGCTCCATAAGATAGCTATGGGCTGAGCGAGATAGCCGCGGTAACGTCTAAGCCTCGCGCTGCCAATTATTATCATAGTGTTGATGTTGAAATATTTGATTATGTAGAAGATTCTACGATTGAATTTCGGACAAATTTTCTTGATAAGGCCTTTTGGGGTAGGATTTTCCCTCATCGTTTATAGACGAGCTCTAAGCTCTATTGCACCCCATCACGTCCAATATGACCTACACGGTCAAGTAAAATATCTAAATCTTACAAGTTTTATCTAAATATTTTCAACATTTTGCCACATTCTATTCCACCATATAGTTATAGTTGGTTTTAAACTTCTTGCACATATCTTTAATATTTCGTGAAAAGACAATTTCATTTTACTTCTATTATGTTGATTAGTAAGGTGTTCCACACAATACAGAGATCGAATTTAAGAGAGAAATGAGTGTTACACTCACATGAGTTTCTCTAGTCTTCTACATACTATCTTACAAATATCTATTCTTTAATACATGTAATGTTAATCGAGATAAACAGTTGCGGACATTTGCCTTATTGCTGATTTTCTTGTAGGTACAAGGAAAATAAGAGAATACAGTAGACTTTAAGCGATAGTGAAATGTTTTAAGAGCTGGTCGCTATGCATAGGCTTTGAAACTTCATTCTCTTTGTATGCCCAACAGGCAAACAAACAATTAACGATTCCCTATTTGAAAAATGTCTAAATATTTGAAATTTCGAACCAATAACAAGGAATATCTTTGAAACGGTTCACACCATTATATGACATAAAGTATATACTTTAACGGGATATATACTTTTTGTGGAGTAAGTTTTTGTGTTCTGCAGTTTATCTGTTATGCTAAAGCCATTGAAAATGAAGAGGACTTCAGAAACAAAAAATTGAGATATACATTGTTAAAAAATAAATCTTCAAAATGTTGTATTTTAACCAAAATCGCTAGAGTAGCTTTTGATAAAATCAGAATTTTAGGAAAATGTTCTATATAAAGGATAATTTGGGGTGGGAAAGTTTTCCGGTAAATTTACATGTGGCATTCTTGAGACATGCTGAATTTAAATGCTAAGTTGCTATACAACCAATTTTCCGTTTATGAGTTGTACTGTTCAGACACACATTCATATATCTTTTTCCAAAAATACTTTATTTTTTTATTCGTGAATCTCAAAGGGTGTATTTCTGATGAAATCTGGATATCAAATTTTTTGGTGGAAAAATATCTTCTTTGCCTACTGTAAGTGCGTAGTACAGAAGGTAATAGTAATATCACCATATTACTTAAATAATAGTGAGATATAGGTTGTTTCAAAATATAATTGTGGATCTCTAAGTGTAATTTTTATAGCAATTTCCTCAATGATCAAATTAACTGTGATATCTTAAAAATATAGTAAACATCATATTTAAGTTTTTAAGTCCATTATCCCATAGTTTCTGGTGCAATTTTGAACAAAATAATAGTACGTAACAGAAGCAACGCTTCAAAGTAGTCTTTCTAATTAAAAATAATTCTTTAATTTGTTGGTTAACTTTCAGCTGTTTAGAAAATGATTCTAAAAGCCTTATATTTCTTTAACCACTTTAATTGATGGTCATTAGACACCTTTCTCCATCACGTGAAAATGTCGTTTGTGAGTGTTTCCTTAACAATGCAGTCTTGTTAATTGGCTGCATAGAAGTTAATGGGCAATAAATTAGCAAGATCAGGTTGGGAGGAGGAACGAAAGTAAATTGACGGAAACTAACCCAAACCTCTACCTCCTTTACTTTCACTTTTTATGAAGCATGAAACTCGCACCACAACTTTCTCTTGCCAGAAACCACGTGGTGAGTCTGTTTCTAGAAAACGAAGGCCATCTGACAAAACCCGCCATAACGATTCAACTTTTTCTGTAGCATGTATTGCATTATTTGTTTCTACAACTTCCTTTTAGTGAAGACTAACTTGTAATAGTTACCAAAATTGCATTGTTAGTTTTATGTGTAGTCTTATTAATTGGTATTTCCTCCTTAACTGTGTGTATATATCTTAGGTGCACTTATCCAATAGCCTTGTGTTACTAGGAGACATTTAAAAATTTTACTTAACATGTATAAACAAATATTTGATTAAAACCCTTAGGATTCCATAAAGAGTAAAAAATAAGTAAATAAAAACACTGCGAAAAGACTGTGCAAAAGCACCATTGAACAGCCAAAAATACCACAGGAAGAAAAGCGAGTAGAGAAAACCTTGTGAATCTAATACGCTGAACTTGTATTTCAATCATGTAGAAAACTGCATGAATTGTTTATAGAAGTGCGGGTAGAGAAAGAAATGTGGTTGTGTTTCGTAAAACAAAAGTGAGTAGAGAAAACCGTGTGAATGTAATACGCTGCCTAGTAAAATGTATAGAATAAAAACCTTCCATATTAAAAAAATTCTGATGTATTGCACTCTCATGACTTTCTCTACTCTTGTACTAACCATTCTTACAAACTCTTATTCCTAGGTATATTTTCTTCATGTTGAGATAAACATTTGCAATAATTATGTTATTGCTTATTTCCTTGTAGGTACAAGGGGAATATGAGAATACAGTAGACTTTGAGCGATAGTCAAATCTTTTAAAGTTTTGAGACTCCTTTCTGTTTGCACGGTTAACACATAAAAAATGAACAACAATGTTGGATTTGTCGAAAGTTTGTTTTCCGAAACTGACACATATAACAAGGAATATCTCCGAAATGGTTCACTCTACAGAAAAATTTATTTGGACATAAATTGTGTGTTTTAGCAAGATATACATTTTTGTACACCAAGATTTTGTCTATTTCCAACGGTTTACGAGTTATTCAAAAGTCATCAAAAGTAAATAGGACTATATAGGCTATAACCAGAAAATTTAACATATATATTTCATTTGTCATACATATATCTTAAACACAGGTCATTTTAATCCAAATCGTTAGAGCCATGTTAAAAAAATCAACATTTTCGAAAAATTTTCCACGTGAAGGGCAGTTTAGGGTGGAGCAATTTTCTTCAAACCCTTTGTGCTGCATCCTTGAAAGACATTAAACTTAAATACCAACTTTGATTTTTAACCGACTTTTCGTTTTTGAGTTATGCTGTCCACAGACTGACACACGCGCGCGCGCGCGCGCGCGCACACACACACACACACACACACACACACACACACACACACACACACACACACACACACACACACTCAATCTGGTATTTGCCTAAGTTGACTAGCTAGTGCATAGGATTTCATCTAGTCGCGCTAATTCAAACCGCAGACGCTATGCACGTTTATTACATAATATAACATAATTACCTAGGTATCGTTACCTTATAGTGCTCCAAAGAATAATATAATATGAGGGAGCAAATTTCCGAGGTTTAAATAACTCGTTACTTGGTAATTGTACATTTTCTCAAGCTTATATCCAGAGAAATTATTGGTTTGAAACCGATATTTCGAAGGTGTTCATCTTTAATACTGACGTATATGCTAGTAGTTTATAAAATTTAGAATTATGATGCCGTCAGAAAAACTGCAGCTCTTACTTCGTTAATTAGTGTTTGTTTTCGCAGAGAGCACTTACTCTTTGATTTTCAATGTCTTGTATCAATGCGCAGAACAATGCTATTACAAAAATAAGTAATTTGCTGTATCAAAATTGTCATGTAAATTTGTTGCACTACTCGTACTAATAAAATATTTTCAACAAGATTACTTCTAATTTGAATTTTGTGTTAGCTTTGTACATAACTGAGCCGAGAGAGTCAAATACCATTCAGTTGTTAAATATAAATACATTCTCTACGCCTTTACGTTAATCTTTACGAGAACTTCGTTGTAAATCATATTCGTTCCTCTTACGCAATCACTGAGCTACTGTGGAAGCATAATTCATTCTTTAAACTACCTTTTCATTAAGCATTAACACTGCTTATGATATGCATATTAAGCCGTGATTGTTACGGTTTAAACTTTGAGAGATAGACTTAAGAGTGACGGACCTTAAAATGTTCAATTTTTCAAATTCCTTCAGAGTTACTGGAATGGATGTGTGGTTTGTGTATGTTTAATAATAGTGTTTAACCTTATTCTTACTACATAGGGCATCACAGCAGTGATGCTGATGATGCATGAAATTAAATGATAATTGGGTAAGGAAATTTAGGGTGTAAACGTTTAAGGTCTAAGTTTATGATATCTCACTACCCTTTTGTCAGTTATAAGGACTGAGAAAAACCTGGAGGAAAAACTCAGGAAAGACGGTCCTGTCGGGATTTGAACTACACACCTCCCGTTCACGAGTCCGTGCCTCAGCGACTTCGGTTACCAGTATCGATTTTATGTATGTTTAAGCACTAATATATTACTTACGAGTATATTGTTGCTGCTATAAAGCCAGACATTCAAAGACAAAAACAGAATGGGTATATAAAATGTATATCTAATGCAACCGTTATTTGGTAATTGGTAAGACTTCTATTTTCTTGTATTTCCCCAGAATTTGAAAATCTAAATTTTCGGCATGTTTAGCTCTTGAATTAAATTGTTTTTATTTTAAAAATTTCCAGGGTTATAAAGGTATTAACCAGTCAAAAATGTGAAGTTGTATGAGTGCATTAACTCTAGAAGCACCTTATGATAAACTTTTGGATCAAGTTTCCTTTACTTTACATATAAAAAAAAGGCAACAACGGTATATGAACTATAGAATGATTAAAAAAGCAGGGAGCTGTAACCAAATGAAATTGTTTCTTAAAATAGATAACTCATTTTAAATATAATTTCTGGAAGAACATCTGCAAAAAACCTTCACGTAGGGTGTCAACTTTAAAAATATATTTTCTGTTCTAGTTCCTTTAAAAAGCTTCAAAGTGCTTTCTCTCTTTGTACGAGAAAAAGTTACAGACAAATTACTAGATAGTAGATTAGAATGTTTCTTTGGTGGAGTGGTCAGTGTTCTTGCACGTCATTCCCAGAGATCCCGGGTTCGATTCCCAGCTTGAATAGGGAATTTTTGTTTATCCAAAATCCTTCCTCCATAGAGTCTGGTGGAACCAATGCGAGTGTGTTCAATGTAAGTTGTTTCTTAAATCAACCTGATATAAGTTAAAGGGCTTATACAGATAAAGCGATTAACAAAATTATACCAAGACCAGGAGGAGGAAAAAGGAATGTTTGGGTGTATTATCAGTCCTATGCATACAACATTAACACTCACGATAAACAATGCACATGAACTAGTTTAATTGTATACTTACAACTTCTCTATGTATGGTGCTACAATGGCTTCGACGTAGCGTTCCATCACACACATAAAAAAGAAAAGGGCGAACTGAAAAAAACAAAGACAAAAATTTGTTTTAAAATGTGTGCCTTTAAAGCGGAATATTTTATGTGAACTAATTTACTATCTACTGAAGATTTACCACGAGTTCATTTAGGTATTACGCATTTAGTTTTGAAAGACCATATCCATTTAATCTAGATTACATATGTTTGATTTATAAAAAATAATTTTTGTGTTGTGAAGTACATCAATGGTGTTCCTGAAATGGGTGGAACATGGCTATTTATATAACATTTAGTTACATCCTGTATAATTTTTTTTTTAGTAAGCATATTATTTATTTTATTAATGTTCTTTTGGTATTTTGTTATTGGATTACAATACCCAAGTGGATTAAGTTATCGTAAGTAGAATGTTAATACACCAGCATCAAACACATTTATTTCTCTTTCCTATACTAACCATATGGTTTGATCGGCCATCGGGGGTAACTTATTCCATTAAGCGATGACTATACCGATTTCTGAGGTGACTTCACCCAGAGGGCGGTTACGTTACCTCCGATTGTGGCAGATAAGGATGGCGGAGGAATGAAAGGACCTACAGCTTTTACCCTGGACTCCGAACCACATTGGACCTTAAGGCTACTTCACATGAACTACTTACTGTTGAAGGCTTGGATAGGATCGACTTAAAATCGCAATCCCAGACCGGGAATTAATTCACGTACTCTCAGCGTGAGAGCCGCGAATGAATATATATATTCTATATTAATAGAATATTTTATTATATATTCTAAGGTTCTTGCTACCTTCATGTTGTGTACTACAGTAAGTCGAATAGGAGGTTTTAAGTTTTTCACAAATGACATGTATTTACCATATCTCTGATACTTCCAGAATTGCAGACATTGCACGTACAATGCTAAACAATGTTCTTGAAGAATTAGAATCAAGCAAATGAAATTATAACTCGGTTCTATCGGTTTATAAACAAAGGTTTTATCAGTTAATGAACAAAACTCTTTAGCAATTAGAAACACATTAGATTATTATCTATACTATTCTGTGACAAAAGATCGTGTATTGTGAAGTGGTATAAATATACACATAGTGTTCTATTTGCTTTGACGTTTTTTATTATGTACGCAACACATAAAACATATAACGCACGTAACATTTTAATGTGCTATGTGAAACAGTTCTTATGATATTAATATTTTTATCCATAGTTAATCACTTTTTGATGTGATAGCATGAAATTTTCATTACACCGGTTTATCGTATCATTCGCAATTTTTAAATTATGCTTAGCATCTAAACTTTAGAAATCTTTTTAGTCATTTATTAACTTTAATTATTTAAAAAAAATTGGAAACGTAGCATAGAATTTTTCAGCTTCAGTGTGAGTTATGAAAAAGAATTTCAATTGAACTAGTTGATATTTTTTACTATGCACAGCAATTTTTAAAGTCATAATTCCTGAAGTTCTTCTGAACATATTATAAACTGTGATCCAAGAAGCATGTTGGACGATTAAAACTGCTGAAAAAATTGGAATTGGGAAAAATGAAATTTTAAGTTCAACACCTAATTGGTATGGGGTCAGTTAAATAAACATTTGTGACTTTAGAATTCTTTATATTAAAAAGTACTTGTGCAGTACGAAAATGTTTGCATACTTTACGAAATTTTAGAAACTAATTGCCCCAAGCGGTTAAAGACATCACAGTTTTAGTTATTCTGACACATTTGAACCATAATTTATTTAAAATAACTAGCCCCACCAGTTGAATAACATAAAATGCAATGTCTCAGTGTATTTATTATTTGTTAGGAATAATCAATTTTGTAATTAAATTTTTAGAGTCAAATAGGTGAGAAAATGTACCAAATTTTAGAATATATTACTAATATGAAAATTTCTTGAAGTATTTGGAGTATTGAAAGATGGAAATCTAAAAATCGATATTTATTCTTGGTATTGGTTAAAAATTTCGTTAGTAACGCTGCATTTGGATGTATACGAAGCAATGTTTGAGAAAAAATTGCCAGAGGTTCAAGCTTGATGGCTTCGTGAGCAGTAAGTGTTGATTTTCACGATATTGTATTAAACTGCACTGCCATTGTGGATGTTCAGAATAAAAGAGAGTTTATTGCAGATGATGGGGAGGTGGTGTAGAAGCAAGCAGACTTATGAATGAATGACGGTATGTACTCACCACGCACTCAGCTTCCATGTCGGAGGTGAAACTATCAGCTGTGCGGGCCGTGGTGGAGTGTGCGCTAACTGTTGCGCTACACGTATATATAGACGAGTACCTGTCTACTGGAGAAGGTGGGGAGGACAACGCCGACTCTTAATGTGGTGTAGAAAAACACAGACTGCGGTGTGTGTGGTTACATTACAACGTGCGATACCTACTCTCCACAAACGAGACTCCCTCCATAATAGCGTTAAGGTGTTATGTTCATTTTGAAATAAGCATTTCATGTATTGGGAACTTTATATTAATTCTGTATGTAGAGTTCAATTTTGGCAAATTTAAAGAAATGCACAGTAAGAGGTAGACCAAAACGTAAACGTAACCCCGTGGCACAGCAGCCCATATGGGCCAGGGCCTAACGCCCAACAGATGCTTACCCCTCCTTTGCCCATCACAGACGTTGTGAGTGGGGTGTAGTACTGGAGATGGGACGTTGTCAGCGCCCCGATCCCTCCCAGCCGGCTATGTGGTCTTTTCGACCACATGCGGATACTTTCTCGTTAAGTAGCTGAATTGGCCCCTTGGCCCCTCAGGGACCTTACGAAGCTGAGTGAGCCCCGGACTAGGTCTCCCAGTGGGACAAAATCCCCACAACAGCAGCGGGAATCGAACCCGAGTCTTCCACTACGCTAAGCGGACGCCCCAGACTAAAACATACTGCACAAATATGCATATCTCCTTAAAAACACAATTTATTTGAATAACTCTTTAGGGTCATTAGCCATTACCGAGATATTCCTTATAAGGTATGAGGTTTTGGAACGGAGGGGCACACCTCCCCATTGTGACCCGATATGGATATATTGTAAGCAACCATCTCCTAGGAGGGAGAGATGAGGTGAAGAGAGACCACAAGACCGAGGGGAGGTGGTGACGGGGCAGAGTCACAGAGACGTGCGGAAGTCCCTAACAGTTCAACAGATAGCCTCCTGGTGCAGCACCAAAACTCCTCTCCACCATATAGAGAGGGCGTCGAAGTGGCTGGCCTGGACAGAGGCACGCAACTACCTCAAGCGGGGAAGGGGAGAGGGTTTACAGAGTACAAGCAACTACATCTCGCATCTGCCCCAACCATCGTGCTGACAACAAGATCTGAAAGATTACATGGGAAATTAAATGGGGAAGGGAAGGAAACGAGAATGAGAGTAAGTACCCCAGCATTCGCCTAAGTGACAAGGGAAAACCACGAATAACCCAAGTCTGAGTGTACGGTCGAACATGGGACCTCCCGAATTACACAGGTTGCCACGGCGCAACCTCACTCGGTAAGGTATCCTTTATTATTGGTTTGTATTTTTCAAAACTCTGCCAGTTTTACTTTCTCTACTAAGCACTCACAATAAGTAGAAGTACTGCATTCAGCCCAAAAATGTCATAAACAGATTTTGGGAATACACGTTTAGACAACTCCTAAATAAAATTTTCTAGAAGAATATCCGTTTACTGTCAATACTATAACTCAAACACCAAAAGTTGATTACATAGCAAAGTTAGTTGAGCATCTTATAAGGATCGATACGAAGATTTTCAAGAAAATCTTCCATTCCAAAAAGAAATGTTTACAATGTTCCTTATTTTATAAAAAAATAAGCTAAGGATGTTGATTAAAATGTCGACTGTCTAAGGGTAGATTAAAAACCATTAAGTGTATTAAGGATATTCATGGTTGTTTCCCCAATTAAAAGTCATCAGCAATTATTCTTTAGAAAGATAACCTCAATATTTTAACACCAAGTACATCCACAACGATACTTAAAAGTTGTATTTATCGGGTGAGTGAGGATGAATATCAAATTTCTTTTCAAAGTTCAGCATTTTCCAAGGATGCGACACAAAAATCAAAATCTCCTCTTATCAAACTGATTTTACGTGGAAATATGTTCACTGTGTTTTGTTATCTCAAAGATAGCTCTAACAATTTTAGTCAACAGTGCCTCTGTGATCGAGTGCTGAGCGTTCTAGCTCCTCAAACCAGAGTTCAGGGCTCGATTCCTGGCTGGGTTTAACTTTTCTATAGCCAGAATAACTTCCTATCCCCCACAGAGATCTGAAAGGTGGAAGTGAACGAGGGTGTGTTTAACGTTAAAAGTTACAAAAATAATGTCAAGAAACCATACCGTTTGAGCGAGTAAACACCAACAGTTGTATCTCAAGTCAAAGCCCCTGGTATGACCAGAAATTTTAAAAGGGGACAATACAAATGAAACAATTTTAAAAAATGCTTTTATTTAAAATACCGAAATATATGTATGAATTCAAACATCAGATGTTTTCTATTTAACTCTCTTTATCGCTTTTCCTAGGGCAGGCCATTAGCGCATTCCTAGGACCGCTCCAGTAATTTTTGCAGAGAAGTTTGTTCACAGTTTCTATAGGTAACTTTTACGCCTGTAGCAATTCGTGTAAAATGTTTTGCAACATGAGCAGTATTACACTCATGTCAAAGGAATGTGCATTACTACCTAAATGTAAATGACAAGATGGCCAAACTGATAGCGACACAAGGTTGTTACATGAGAAAGTGATGTGCAATATTGCTATTTTCACCAGTGAATAACCCGTTACATTCGAGTCATTTTTGTACTTTACACGTAGTACACACCAGTAGAATGCTGTCAAAATTTGCCTCGCCATTTCACTAAATAATCTCTGGTTTCAATAGTTCGAACAGCGAGAGCTCAAACATACTTGCATTTCTTGAGCAGAATTACATAATGACAAGGTACGTAACAAGTGGATAATCTTGTTGATTATGGCACGATAGAAGGCTTGTCTCACGAACAATAGTGTGTGTAACAATTTTCACCACGAGTGTCATATCAACATTATCCACGAGTTAGACACATCATTTTAGGCAGTCTTAGGATTCTAAATTACAGTAAATAAATCATCAAATAATTTGGCATTCATAGCTGATACGAGGGTCATTAGACGTGCATTGAGACACGGAAAATTGACCATCTCTGGTGGAAGCATTGTTGCTTTGTCAAAACAGCTAACTGATTGGTAATGAAGTAGTAGCAAGCATAACATTCTTGCGCCGCTCAGTTTTGCTCAGTTTATGTTTGAAGTCTGGAAAGTGTAAACGTTTTTTTTTTTTTTTTTTTCAGGTCAGTGGAGATTCAGAGAGACCATTTTCGTCCAATGATTTTGTACGATTTCAAATATGCCTTAAATGAAACGCAGTCACTTGAGCGTTTGAGGGGGACTTTTGGAAATATTCTCCGTTACGTGCCACTGTGCTCCACTGGCTTGCAGAATTTAAGAGGGGGCGACATCTCTTAAAGATGGAGAAGAGGGAAGAGGGGCAAATCAGCAAGAGTGGCGACTGACAAAATCACCGCTTTGGAAACAATTATTGGGGAAGATGCAAGACTAACCTACAAGAACATTGAGCTGGCATTAGGGATTAGTTCGTCGAGTGTTTCAACAATCCTTCATGAGCACTTTTTGTCACATTGTTGCATCATGGCAATGCATGAGCTCACACCGCTAATGTAACAGTGGGGTTTCTACAAGGAATGGAGGAAGAACTATTGACTCATCCACCCTACAGACCCTATCTGACACCATGTGATTTCTTCGTGTTCCCTATCGTGAAGAACCGAGTTCGAGGTCACCGATTTTCTAGCTCTGAAGAAGCAGTTTACGCATTCGAAGAGGAGTTATCTGCAGTACCAGAAACTGAGTGGCGTGGATGCTTCAGAAATGGTTTCGAAGGATCGAACGCTGCATACAGTGCCATGGAAAATACTTTGAGAAGCTGGGATAAACAAAACGTTACGTTTTGTGACTATCTAGTGACCCTCGTACACGTGAGAGCGTTTTCATACGTTCGTAAATGAGACGTTACCTTCTCTCCCTGCATTTCATTTCTTATTACCTGGTGCGTTGAACCGACTAGCCACTTCCTTGCATTACCTTTCTGGCAGCGAAGTGAGCAGATGTTACGGTCTATGATGTAGCCTATTATCAGCACAACATGTAGGAATTATAAATTCGGATCTTAATATTCTATATTTAATAATGTAGAAAGTGTTTACACCTCGTTGCTTAAAGAAAAAAATAGCACGAAATGTTGCCATGTTCTCTTTATAAGCCCAACGACTTGCAACAGTTACTATTATTGATATGCGCATTATAATGAGCTAGTTATCCACAATATTGACCTGTTTATAATGGAGGATTACGTAAACAATATTAACATTTATGTCCATTTTGCTTTCGCATTTTTGCTTTATTTTTACCCTTTACTTCCTCTCACCTTACTATAGATGCATCACTTTGAAGTGTTGCATTTCCGAAGCAGCTGTCCATTCCACTACGATGGGATGTTAAATACGTATATTAAAAGAATATGTTTTATTCCTGTTCTTTAAAATTAAGAAAAAATATTATCAAATTTTTGGAGCATTATACCTGCATTATGAAACTAAATAACCTTATTCAGCTACAGCTTGTGTCAAACTGTTGTCAAACATCTGAAAGCATGGTGTAGAAAGGAATATTAAAACTAAGCAACAAATTAAAACAATATGTCCAAATCAGCAAATGTACAGTTTATTGCAAGTTATAATACACAATATTTTATGCAAACATCTGTGTTACTTCTTATAGTTTTGTGGTTTCAAAACAAGAAGAAATTAAATACCTATTTCTATCACACTTTTGCATTTTGGAAATAAAGTTTCCTATCTTTATCATTCAAAACAGCTTAATTGTAAGGTACAGATGATAACTGTTCGAAATGTCAGTCTTATGTCACAAATCCATCAGTCTTAAAAAAGGGTATACTGCCATTGTAACAGGTATAGAGTTATAACTAGTGTCCAGTGTCCTTCAGCTAGTCACCTTTAACTTGTTTCCTTCTTTACAATCTGCGCAAACTAAAAACATACTAGCAAGTAATATCAAACAATGAATTCTTGCATTACATGTATTATTATGATAGCACTTGGGTACTTAAGAGTGGTGAACTGTTTCACTAAGAGAATATTGGTATTGAAGTTAGAATGAAAAGAGTCCATTAGTCACTACGTAGTAAGATCGTTCGGTCAACAACAGAGATTGAACATGCATTGCTCAACCAAGGCGAGTGGATCCACTGAAATAATGTGAACTGAAGCAATGGCGCATGCGCAGAACAGAGAAAGGCCGTATACTGTAGTTCAGTTGGTTAATCGTAGGGATGACGCCATTTCCTTGACCAGTGGCGCCATTCATCCCAGGCTCCACTCGTCTCGGACTGGTAATTAACGTTTGTACTCCAAAGAAAGTGGCCGTGTGCTTGGCCATGATGTGGTTAATGGTATTTCTAGAAAGGCGGGCTTTTAATTGTTTAGAATAACACTATAATGAAAATAATAGAAATGTCCTACTTAAGAAAATATGGACTATTTTAACTTTTAATAAATGTCCTCCTTCTTTGAACAGATTTTAATATACCTGCTTGACTGAAATAATATTTTCACTCCTATTACTTAAAATTATTCGAATATATTTTTAAGTTCAAACTAGATACTGACCATATCGTCCGTGTTACAGGTTAAGGGAGTTAGAATGGTTAATTTCGACAATGTTAAATTTACTAAGTTCACAACTCATTATCTATGTAACTAAACACTATGAAAAGTTCATACATACCAAAGATGTACATTGGTGTTTGTGTACCTGTGTGTGTGTGTGTGTGTGTGTGTGTGTGTGTGTGTGTGTGTGTGTGTGTGTGTGTGTGTGAACTTATTGTACTACAATAATTTACTACCGTAAATTCCACATTTAGATTTCACGGGAATGCTCATTTTGAGATCCCCTGAATCAAAAAAAAAAAGTTCGAACAATTTGTTCTGCGTGTGTGTCCATCTGTCTCTCTCTCTCTCTCTCTCTCTCTCTCTGTGTGTGTGTGTGTGTGTGTGTGTGTGTGTGTGTGTGTGTGTGTGTGTGTGTGTGTAAATGGCACAGAAACGAAAAGTCTGTTAAATACCAAACACTGCGCCTTTCTTTTGCTTTCAAGAAGTTCATTAGGAGTAATAACAATTTGAATACTGCTTCCGGATGTTTAAATGCATTTGAGTAGTTGGAAATTATTCCTAGATAATAATGTATCTGAATAATTTAATATAGATAAAAATCATTTTTATAAAGTATAATGACTTTAACATATGAATTTGTTATTGGCAGAGAATTTTATCTTAATCCTTTCCTGTACTGGTATAATGTCTTTAGTATATTTTAAAAGTTCTTAAAGTTTTGAATGTTGTCTTATATTAAAATGTTATATTAAAATATTTCAACTTCATGAAAGACTCCTGAGAAAATCAGCAGTTGTTTAACAAAACTAACTGCAAATAGATGTTAAAGCAAAATGTACTAACCCACATCATCCAGAATGACATATGATTGTATGTAATATACAATGTAAAAACTTAAACCAGACAACTTTCTACAGTAAATATTTCCAAGACGTGTATTTTCGT
The DNA here is from genome assembly GCA_030765045.1 of Tenodera sinensis. NCBI lineage: Eukaryota > Metazoa > Arthropoda > Insecta > Mantodea > Mantidae > Tenodera > Tenodera sinensis. Next base: position 722,594 of record JAUKNM010000052.1, on the reverse strand, counting down.
TCGAAAATATGCACAAGAAAGCAAAATACTTCTGCATAAAGAAACCAAAAGATGCTTCATTGTATAAAATGTAATGAATTACACAGTTTTAACTCCTCTTAGGCATATAATTTCAACTGTTTCTGTACAACGTAATTTGTAATTTTCTGGTAAAATGTTCAAGAATACTACAACTATAAACTCCATTTTAATGCAGTTTGGCTAAATTGAATGAACACTGAAACATTCAGCCCATATATTAAATTTTCTCATTTGGTATGCTGTCTTTTGTATATAAACGCAACTTGTTCACACGTTTGGGTCCGTAACTTGCAGCACAGCTCCCTCTGTGGTGTTAACGGTGTGTAATAACACAGGATGATGAAACAAAATGTGAACGAACTTTAGTGTTATTACAACAGGAGGCCTTGTAACACTACCACTTAATGTTTTCACTATACTGTTTATGAAGAGGGAAGCTTAGCGGCGATAAATGTTTCACTTGGTGCCCAGTTGTTGGCTGCTCTGCACTATGACGGCATTGTTGGGGTCGTCTGCCGGGAGGGGCTCATCTTTGGGCACGGAACACAGACAGGGCACCAGCTGCATGTTGTAGGAGGCCTGCACCGACTGCAGATTGGGCGCTGGGGCGGGGGGCACTGGAGCTCCATACTGAAACAGTTCAATTACATCATGAGGGAGAGCAGAGAAAAACAGTATTTTGTGGGATTCTGAAGTGATTATTGCGATGCTTAGAATCGTACCTAAGTGGCTGTTTATAGCATGTGTACGAGGGTCCTAGATATGTATTGAGACGGCAAAATATGAATAATCATAGAAATATTTTGTTTATCTCAGTTTCTCAAAGTATTCTCCCTGGCACTCTATGCAGCGTTCAATCCTCCGGAACCACTTCTGGAAGTGTCCACCCATTCAGTTTCTGGCACTGCAGATAACTCCTCTTCGTGTACATAAACTGCTTCTTCAGGACTAGAAAATCGGTGACCTCGATGTCGGTTTATTCACGATAGGGAGCAAGAAGAAATCACATGGTGCCAGATAGGGACTATAGGTTGGACGAGTCAATAGTTCTGCTTCCGTTCCTTGTAGAAACCCCATTGTTACATTAGCGGTGTGAGCTCATGCATTGTCATGAGGCAACAATGTGTCTCTTAGACAAAGGTGTTCATGAAGAACGGTTGAAATACTCGGCAAACTAATCCCTAATGCCAGTTCAATGTCCTTGTAGGTTAGTCTTGGATCCTCACTAATCGTTGTTTCCAAAGCGATGATATTTCTGTCAGTCACTGCTGTTGCTGGTCTACCATTCTCTTCATCTTTAGGAGATAAATTCTGCAACCCAGCGGAACACAGTGGCACGTGACTGAGAATAGTCCCTAAAAGTGTCCCTCAAACGGTCAAAGAACTGCATTTCATTTAAGCCACATTTGAAGTCATACAAAATCATTGCAGGAAAATACTCTCTCTGAATCTCTATTGTGCTTGAAAAACGTTCACACTTTCCAGACTTCAAACATAAATAAGCAAAAATGAATGGTGCAGCAATGATCTGCCTGCTACCATTCTATTAACTATGAGTCAGCTATTCTGACAAAGCAACAAAGCTTTCCGTATCCCAATACATATCTACCCTCGTACCACAAATTATATGAGAAACAGTGTAATAAATATATTCAAAAGCATGCAACATATTCATTCCAATTTATTTTATTCTTAATCTGCAAAATGTTAAAGATTTCTATCAACATCTTTATTTTCTCCATTTTGGCCCCATCGCAGTAAGATGGAACAAATGGTAATGTTTTGTATTCACATACTGTCTCTACTCACTTTTCTACAAATGATTCAAACGAAAGCTTATGCTTCTACCGACCTCTGCAACTTCCGTTGTACATTTACATATTTCGTTTTAGGTATATTAGAACAGAGCAGGATTTAGCGATTGTAAATTTTTAAAAAGCGTGTCGCTAAGTGATGGCTTTGAAATGTCAAGGTACTTGCATCTCTGCGAGAAAAAACAAATAGCGATTAACCACTTGAAAACGTATAAGTGATTAAAAAAACAGAACAATAATTATAAGCAATTTCTATCAAATAGTCAACGTCACAATAAATGTTATTTACATCAATTGTATGCTTTAACGAGATCTAAATTTTCTGTATAGGAAGGTTTAGTCTATCTCTTAGGTAAGTAGCATTCAATGCGAAAGAGGAGGACTTCAGAGGCTATTTCCAGAATATTCAAGATATGCATTTCATTTGTCATGTAAATATCGTAAGTGTGTGACATTTTAATCAAAATCCTTAGAGCCATTTATAAGATACTCAAAGTTTTCGAAAAATGTTCCATGTAAACAGAATCTGGGATGGAGGGATTTTCTTGAAGATATTTGAAAATCTTCTTTTAGTATATTTAAAGGAACTGAGCTTAAATACCAAGTTTAGTACGTAACAGACTTTTTAGCTTTGAGTTATGATGTCCACAGAGAGACACACAAAGCTTTTTCTAAGAAAAGCTTATTTTAGATTCAGAAGGTCTCAAAACGTGTACTTGAAGTGAAATGTCGGTATCGAGATTTGGGCTAGAATGCGATGCTTTCTACAGGAATAGGTAAAGTGAGTTATACTTAAGGAGCACAAAGGGCTGAGTTCTTCTTCTTCTTCTTCTTCTTCTTCTTCTTCTTCTTCTTCTTCTTCTTCTTCTTCTTCTTCTTCTTCTTCTTCTTCTTCTTCTTCTTCTCCCCCCTTTTACTTTTCTGATTCATTTTGTTTGCTTTTGCGATGATTATGGAGATATTACTATAAATACTTTTTTTCTAAATGCATACTAACCTCGTAAACATTATTTCTTTTTGTCTAACCGGGTGAAGGTTTTACCGGGAATAAGCGTTTTCAGATCTAGCAATTTACTAATGTTCGTGTGCGAGTGGGCAAAACTGGACAGTGAACAGCACAACTAAAAGGTCTTAAACTTGATTAAAATAGCACATATATGTCATGGTTTGCTATTCTCTTATTTCCTCAAAGATGGCTGTAACGATTCTGATTATAAAGAAGATTCATACTAAGTCGAGAAAAATAAAATATAAATCTTGAACAGCCTATGAACAGCCTGTGAAGTCTCTTTTATTCTATTAAACGTTGTATAAGTAAACAACGTAAAAACACAACAAAAAAGCTTAGTACAGGAAAAATTAGAGGCATTAAAGTAAACAATTTGTACCAATTTTTCATCGTATAATTAGCTTTTAGCAGTATTCCATGCTGCAAGCTTAGGCTTTTCCCCAGTGTTATCAAATGGACATGCTTGTAAACCTGCGATGTGTTTATCTTACTTTTCTTTTCACTTGTTACCATGAATAAAGGTTTGAATGGTGTTTCGCACTTCTTTACTTTGAAATCATTCTTACGCAAAAATGCATCGTGAGTAACTAACGTGGTTACAAGAACCACTTCTTATATAAATACGTACTATAATACACAACGGTTATTGATGTAACTAGTATATAATCTGACAGATTGTGACACTAGTATTTTGTTTAACATGTGAGCGAAGGTGAACGTTACGAGGTCACAGTGAAAATATTATATACATATTACATTCAACGTTTTATGCAATTTTAACGTTAAAATACGTAAAAATAATAAATTTGCTAAATGAAACATTATAGTATATCTGAGATCACAGATGCATGACGTAATATGGTTGCTAAGCAGATATCGGTTCATTTGTTTCAAAACATAGAGGAAAATGGAAGCTAATGATAAAACTATTCAAAATATAGATTGTAACGTTTTGAGCGAAGCCAAGAGTGCTGAGAGTTTATTAATTCCAGAAAAATCAAAAGATGTTTACGAAAATGGATAAGAAAAGTTTTGTGAATGGAATGTTGCTGCAATTGCAAGAGTAACTATTTTAGGTTTGCTTACAAGCTTATTGCAGAAAATTATGTTGTGGTGATAACGTCATTGCTATCTTGTTTCCACTGATGCCATAAATAGGGTAATTTCGCACGATTTATGCCATCATAATAAGTCGTTTTAATGATACAATTGCATAAAAGATATATGTGGAATATCAAAATTCTGTAAGTGTATCATATTCTTTTTCCTTTCAAACTATGAGAGAAGGGATAGAAGCCCTGAAGTGATTGTATCAGGTGTATAACAAAGAAAGTATGTGTATAGAAGTAGGAATGAAGAAGAGAATTAGGAGTAAAATATAAAATAATGTACGTAAGGCAACTTGATATCGGCTTGCAGTGGAAGCTGAAAGTGTGTTGTTTGCTGGAAGGAATGACTTCATGTGGTAGTGAAAGTGCATTCAAGTTACCTCAACTGGTTTTCACAGTGCGTGCAGGCAGTGTGATAACCTCCCCACACGCTTGTAGTCATGTCACTTTTACTATGGTATTATTGGAGATGTTATCAAGAATATCTACAGCAGTAGTTATAATCAGCAGCACCAGTTTCCGTGGTAATTAACAAGAGAAGAATAACAATAACAAGATGATGATACCACACACACAGAATAACACCATATCGCTATATGAGAGGTGGGTATATCATTTGAGAACCCAGGAATAGTCCGGAAACTCGAGTCTTTCCTATTTCCGTTGTGCATTTCATACTACACATGCATTGTACACTATTTTTGCTTGATCTCATGTTTTATTATATGAATGAATTATTAATTAAAGAAAAATAATTTGTACTGAAGTTGTCTATCATCATCTCGGATTTTTAGTAAGCAATGCTGCAAATTCAACAGCTTCAACTAATACAATGCCTTTGTAAGATACTACAACTTGGGACGTCTTGGGTGAGTTATTTGATGGTTGATGCCATTGGTAGTCGAGATTCGCTTTCTGAAGAAGAATTTGCGGTCGGAAACGTGCATTATTAAGCTGCAGATACTAAAGAAGCATGGCAAATTGAATACGCGTCCTAGATTCCTGAAAAATGTGAAGTATGAAATTTTTGTTCACCTTTGATTACAGTTAATTAGGTGGTCTCCTTACTGCAGTGGCAGCACTGCTGCTTAGTGGGAGACCTAGTTTCGATTCCCGGTACCGACCTGGGGATTTTCTATCGTTGGGAGATCTGTTCCGGGGTGCACTCAGCCTTGTTAGTCCCTGAGGTTCCAATTGAGGAGCTACTTGCTTAAGAAGTAGTGGGCCTGGTCGAGAAGACCGCATAACCGGCCGGGAGAGCCCTGGGTACAGCACCCCACTCATGTAGTGGGCAGAGGAGGGAGGTACAGCGGCAGGGCGGCAAGTCTTGGCCCGGTAAGGTTTGTTGCGTCGGGGTTTAGTTTTTTTTTAGTTTTCAATAATGTTTGAAATGGCATGAGTTATTCTGTTAGAAGTGTGCCATTTGTATGAAGAGAGCTAACATCCACATAATTTCACCTTAAAGAACACCCTCTTGTATCCCTTCTGCTAGCATGTAAGTTCTGCATGAAAGTAAGAACTATTTTCCCCTCTCTTTTACCTGCTAGAGTATACAATGACTGTGAAGCTCGGATTAAATATTGCTTCAATACTAGCCAATTGTTTTATCTCCATCCCTTTAATGTTATGTATTTCCTGAATTATCGAGAACTATCAGGTCTATCCCATCGCCTTGAGGCACCAATTTTGACGAAAAACTTATTTCTTTGCGTAGTAGTTTGCATCAGGTAGTGGTGAAGATGAGGAGTTCTGTATCTGGACTCTTAAGGAACCATTTGTCCAAAATGGTAAACATTTTCAAAGGGAACTGACGATTCGGCTATTCAGGGCACATTTACAATAAGTGAAACGTGTTGCTAAACTAAGTTATGCTAAAGGAATTTAAATAATAGCATTTTAGCAAGTCCGAGCAGCTCACTAGGCCTCATCAATTTAAGCTCAAGGTCGTCTAAAGTGATAATCCTTTGGTTCACCTTCTGCATGGACGCCTTTCGGCTTTCGTTTGGCATTTCCTACATAGACTTGATAACATGTGTTCTCTTTATTACTCTTACATAAATCAACTCTGCGGCGTCATTCACAATGACAAACACAAACATAAAGAACAACTAATAGCAAGAGAGAATGAATCTGAGGTGATACAAGTAGCCTGCGAAATGACCATTGACAATTTGCACGACAAAAGAGATATGTATGTGTTACTCACTGCAAATAGGTATCACTCGGTGGTAAAGTTAAATATAAAATTACGATTACAAAAAAAAAAAAAAAAAAAAAAAAAAAAAAAAAAAAAATAATAATAATAATAATAATAATAATAATAATAAACAATAGTAACACAATGAACATTAAAAAATATATGAATATGAATAAAACAGTTCCATCTACGAAACAGGTTACTATAGCTACCGTACTAATGGTTTTGTCCCCACCAATGACGCCTGTAGTGGGCAGAGGTGGGGGACGCAGCGGCTGGGCGGCAAGCCTTGGTCCTTCTTGGGCTGTTGCGCTAGGGGTTTAATTTTATGGTTTTGTAATATAGCAGCTAGTTCTTTTAAAATGATCAATTACTTTACTAATTTACATTCATTAATTAATTACTCTCTCAGTATAATCAATAAATTTACCACTAGTATTCACAATAGTTTATAAAATGTTAAACACACACCTAAGTAACCTTTATAATGAATTATCCAACATTTGCTCTATTTAAATTTTTCTTAAAATTCTTCATGGACAGAGGACAGTCCTGAAAGACTGTTGCAGGCAATTCATTCCATTCCTCAATGGTTCTATTACCAAAGGAGAAGTGCCTTCTGTCCCAATTTTAAACAAAGGATCGTTTCTTCCTTAATATGTTGGGTTCTCTAATCTTTCAGTAAAGCTCATCCATACATTTGAACCACCATAAGGTTTAAATAATGCACATAACCTATGCCTCTTGCGCCGGACTTTTACAGGCTGCTATTTAGTCTCTTCTCTTTTTGTGTGACCAAAATATTTAACTCTTTTTATGAATTTTATAGCCCTTCTCTGTATTTTCTCTAACGAATCAATTTAACTAACTCTATATGGGTCCGAGCATGATGTTTCATATTCCATAATTGGCTCACTAAATACTTGTAGGTAATTTCCCTGCACTTTGCACTCCCCTTTTTCAGTATCCTCATTAAGAAATATAATATTTTCCACGCTTTACTAGATGCAAAATGTATTTCATCTTCCCATGTAGCGTTACTGGCAAGTAAACTCCCAAATATTTGCAGCAATCTACCTGCAGTATCTGTGATAATTATGAAGAATTCCCCTCTTAGATTTGATAAATGCAATGGAATTACTTTTCCTAACACTATCATTTTATCTCCATCAGTCTAAATGTATTTGTAACAAAATTAATAAGTGGTATCTACCCAACTGAAGAAAGTTAAACGCACAAAAGGCGTCATCTACCTTGATAACGTGTTCTACTGCAATGTTTATAGATATATCAGTGATTCCTGAACCATGTGTTATACAGAAGGGCAGTTAGCGAGTCAACACATGGGAACAGAAAGTCTGACGTGAGATGACAGAATGACCACTTGACAAGGTGTATAGGAATAGCTCTATGATTGGCTAGTTTATTACGTTTGGTGAAGACAAACCTTTTTTAAAGTTTAACGTCATTTAACCAGATCGGGTGTTGAATGAAGAAAAGGGTTGAAATGATGGGTCTCTGAGTGGTTCTTGTGAGTTGATGATTCAGTCTGCACTGAAAGATGGCGTTGGTTGTATAGTCACATTCTATACCATCTGGTTCAGTAGCTTAAATTGAATCAGATGAACTTTTGTGATGTGTTATTCTGTTCTGTAGTCAATGTGATAGTCAACAGATTGTTTTTGTTTATGGTCAGCTGTTTGCTTGCACCTGTTTAATGTACATTTATTTTATTATATTGTTGGAACTTTGGATCTTGGTAATGAATACGTAAGTGTTCTGGCGACTGAGGGAAACCACAGTTAAGCCCCGGTGAGATTCGATGGTGCACGGGATTTGAAGGCATAACCTTCCGAGTGCCAGCCGCATGGGTTACGACACATTTCTTTCGTTAAACAGTTCATAGTTCGAAGTGACTATTGAAAACCGCTGTATTTAGATGGCGTTCACCTTATGCTACATTATCATAATGACATGGAATAAACTCGGAAGAACCGCTAGTTAAATTAAACCGGAAGCATATAACTGAACTCACTCTAATTGTTTATTCATTCAATGAGGAAGATTTCTCTTCCTATAAGAACCGCATGAATAATATTATCACATATCAATGTGCAATTAAAAAGAAAGAGTCAGTCAGTCGCCCGCCTATCATAGCAGATATTTCAGCAGCAGTAGCTTTCTAAACCGTTGTTTCACCAAGTTTCACCTTCATGCCGCGAGGGCCTTGAATTCACTGGTCCAATCCGCAATCTTGTTCATTTATAAAGGAAAGTCGTTCTCGCATCATATCAATAAACGCCTAACTAGTTGTTTACGACTTAAAGAACTGAACTTTTGACCGTCACACTTTTCTCTGACCATTCGTTATATTATCATACCCAACGGGATGAATCCGGCGGCACGTCTATGGCCCGCGTTCGGAAGGTCCTGGGTTCGATTCCCGTGGTGACCTTCCAGACCCATGGGGTTCCCGTGATTTCCCAGCGTCGGTAGGCCATGACTTTCATATCGTTCACTTCCCGTACCCCTTATTTCCTCCATTGCCATCTGTTTTAGACTTGTAGGAGGAAGCGACGGTGTTTGGGGGTTGCGGTTGGACGGTGTGCGTGTACATTGTAGTGGTTTCTTCCCTGGCGTCGTTCAGGAACTGCCCGTCTGGCTCCATCTCGCCTCCTAGTGGATATCACCAAGGGAAAACCGTGAATAGGGCGCCGGATGTGTTTGAACTTGGAACGTTAGGAATCCCGTGCAGTTTGCGCCCGTCACCATCCGGATCTGGCTGCCCTTCGGGACTCTGCCCTGGTTCGGAGGTCCTTGCGTTCATCCACACCTTTATGGCAGAAATTTCTTCTAAAGAGCAAGAAGTATATTTTACAGCATTTTGTGACCCACATACCTCATTCCCTTTGTTATCAACTACTTCAAAATAAGGTTCCTCGTCAATTAGAGTTTTTCAACAAACTAATCCCATTTTAAGCCAACCATATACAAAAAGAAGTACTGCTTTGCATACGTTTACATTTCCACAAGTGTTTTCTGTTGCTATTTCAAGCAGTTCCTTAACATTCTTGTCCTTAACAATATCGTGTTTTACAATACCATTTTGGTGAGTACATAATTGGAACTACCTCGTTTAATGTGTGATGCATTTTCACTCTGATCTGTTCAATACGTTTCGATAGTGACTTCTTCAGCTTTATAAGCTCATGTTGCATATTATCAACCCTAAAATACGAGACCTATTTTAAAAGTAAGTACCGTTTTAATATTTTGCCTGTGCAGCGCTGCAGTCGAGATTTTGAGCATGAGTGATAGCTAGCTCCATTCACTAGGAAGCCAGACAGCTGTGAGCGATTGTCAGTTTGTTTTTTCCTGTTGTTAGAGGTTTGGGAATATTCAAGCAAGCGAGCTACCCGCCAACTGTAGTCAGATCTGCGATGCGTATGTTGAAACGGAGAAATCTAACGCCAACAAACATTCGATCGGCAATGTGTGAGGTTTATGAGGGAACTATGTATAACGATTAACAATGCCCGATCAAACAAACTCAAGATATGGTCACATCATTTGGTTGGGACCGATTTCACCACCCTCCAGTCCGTGCAATTGGATTAAGCACAAGTGGTTTTCATATCATTCTTCATTTGAAAAAACTCCTTGGTCGAAAACATTTCAATCATGTGGTAATGATAATGATTATTATGACGACGACCATGGTGGTGGTGCTGATGGTGGTGGTGGTGGTGGTGGTGCTGATGGTGGTGGTGGTGGTGGTGGTGATGGTGGTGGTTGATGATGATGATGATGATGATGATGATGATGATGTGAAACAAGCGGTGCATACTTGACTTTCATCACAGGCGCAGGCATTAAAAAGCTGAATTCCCGTTACGACGGTTACCTGAATAACGCCGGTGACTATATGGAGAAGTAATGTAAGATGCAAGGTAATGAATGATAATGAAGTATTTGGAAAATGATGTTCTATTATTTTTTTAAAATTATCGGTACTTATTTGAAACAGACACCTCGTAATAATTTCTGGCATAAAATATGTCTAGCCATAATAATCCAGGAAATTTACTGTTTCTGTAATTTTTAATCCTCTCTAATTAATTGCATTTTTAAACTTATAATTCTCTGAGGTGGGACTACATTCATCGACGTTCTTCCATACAATTTCTTGTTGCTAAATTATAACACTGCTTTTCACTTAGTTTCTCCTTAAGAATCTTGGTTTCTTCCTGTTTCAAAAGTATGAGCCACGATACATAATGGGCATTTCTCTACATCCTTTCTTCTTTGGCCGTTTAGTTTCATCTCTTCATGTAATCTTCTCTTGCTCCTTTATTACACATTTCAACACAATATTCCCTACCCCAAACCAATTTGATTCCTCTATAACCAAAGAAGTTTTCAAATTAAAACTTCCAAATATTTGTTACCGTTTAATATATTCAATTCATAACCTAACTTCTTTCCAGAGACCGTTTTCTAGTGATTCCCTATAACTCCAGACAACTCCGCAAAACCAATTTTTACAATAACTTCCTTTACTCGTCTTATTGAGACATGATATCTCCTGTGCCACTAAACAATGATGTATAACGTTATCTATATTTATAATTCTAAACCAATATTTCACTACTCTTTAAAATATTTTTTCTTTAATTTCAGTTTTCCCTAATTCTACTTGTTCCACGACATTGTGTGAAGCTTTTGACAAGACCAAGATTCGTTTGCAGAAATTTCTATTTATCCTATTTGCATTTTCCCATCCTTCCTTAAAACTCAAAATCCCAGTCAATATAGGTAGCATTTCTGCCTGAACTGCTGCGATATAAAACTTGCGATTTTATTTGAATCCCTATCACGTCCATAAAATGAAAGAAGGTATTTCATTTCATGCAAAAATTCTGTACTGATATTTCATTGGAAACTCACGTTTCAACTCAAAATCCAAAAATCGGTTAAATACCAAACTTGGTATTTAAGTTCATCTTCCAAGCATTGCACACGAAAATTTTCAACAAGTTCGCCACGCTTTGCAAGGAATCTTTTAAAGAAAATTGATTTTCTCAAAAATGGCTCAAATGATTTTGATTAAAATATCAGATATGTTGTAACATACAAAATGTATATCTTGAATTCCCTGTGAGTGTGCCTAGAATTTCTGTTTATTCAAAATGACTATTGCATATCTGGTAAACTGTAAGAGATTGAAAAAATCTTACTGCATAGACGTGTAGATCTCCTTAAAGCATACAATTTATTCAAATGGTACATTTACGGAGGAAGTGAACCATTTCCGAGATATTCCTTATTATCTGTTTGAATTTTGTGACACGTGGTTTTCTCACATAGGAATGCTTTATTCCTTTCTTTTTTTATCTTTTGCGGAATTTCAAATGTATCGCATAACGAACAGGTCTTAAAAATTGACTATTGCTTAAACCTACTGTATTCCCATATTCCTGTTGCACGTACTAGAAAATTATCAATAAGATAATTTCTGCAACTGTTTATCTCAACTAACACGAAGTACATACATAGAGGGATAAGCGTTTGTGAGAATAGTTTGTACAAGAGCAGAGAAAGTCATGTGAATGCAACACAGACGTTTTCAATATGTGCTTAAATAACATATCGAGAGATTAGTTTCAGAGTGATAAAGGGTAGCAATAATAAGTAAAACACGAATAAGAAAGTATTTGCACTGTAGGCAAATTTGTCAAAATATTTTCCAGTTCTTAGCCATTTAACTTTTACTTTTTGAGGAAAAAAAGTCCTGGCTGTATGCAGTTTTATTAAAGCGTGTAAAGCAAGTGAAAGTGCTCACCTGTGACTGTGATGGTGGTGGTGCCACTGGGTACGCGAAGTGGAAGAGAGGATACTCGTGTCCTGTAGCTCCTCCAGCAGCGAAATGATGTGGCTGTCCGTTGAACGGCCTCGGTCCCTGTCCCTGGTCCCTGGAACATGGGTCCCTTTATAACAGGGTTAGGATCTGTCCCATCACTACATACATTCATGTAAATGTTGTTTCTGCCAGTACATTCATAATCTTGTGCAGAAATTATTACGTCACACATTAACAGCTCTAGCAATGGAAATTTGTGCCATTTCTCAATTTCTGTGAAACATTTACTTATTAACCACTTCTTACGCTCATAAAATTAATATTTCTGTAAACTCTTGACAATGTTAAAAAGGGTGCTTTGGATGTAAATAAACATAAGATTAATTGTATTTATATTATTTTTTTCACAGAGTGGTACATTTTATCTAACAATTGTCAAAAACTTATACACAAAATTTTCAAATACTTGCTTTGTCTTCCTTCCTACAAGAAAGCTCTGAAACCTGAATAGAATTAATATTTCACAGCCTTCCTGGTTCTGAAAGAATGTTATAACATTTTGTATCAATGGTAAACCAGGATGGGATATACAAAGTTCGGTCGGGAAACTTAGCACTTGGACCAATGAAATCTTTTGTGCGTCTGCCCCTCGGGAAGGAGGTGTGAGGTGAGAGAGTACGAAGGGTGATCTGACCTGAGGGGAAACGACAACATGGTCCCTAATGGCTACAGATGTGAACTCTCCGATGGCGACATGGGTCAGGTAGTCAATCACAGGAATCGAACCCAGGACCTCACACGTTACCGCGGAGCCATCCAGCTCAATAATCGTAAACCCCAAGAGACAGACACAAACTTATAAGATAGAAAGTGTAGATATCGTTAAAACAACACCCAATTTGTGTCCTTTTTTGTGGCATTAACTATTCCGAGCTATTCATTGTGTTGGTTTGAGTTTTTCAGTGCCTTTACGTGTTTGAAGTATTAGATTACTTTATTTTGTTTCTCATATGACACATGGAGTATGGAATTTCAAAGCAGCAGGACTGTCCAGAAATCTAGATGGTTATTATATTGGTGATTTGGTGAGCAGATCCAAGTATTCCTCTATTACACTTAGAGTTGAAGTATAACCCTCCAATAAACATATTTCTTCCACTTGCGTGTTTAGAGCGAGGAATTCCGAAGACAGCCCCGTTGGCCTTCACACGCTACCCGCATTTTTGGGATGCCATGACTCACGTCTGAGAGCTTCCGTTAATGTCGAGGCATTCTTTGGGCGCGTTTAACTTTAATTCGGAAATAAAAATATGAATTTTCTTTGGAATTCTGGCATTACGACATTAAGTACCACATAGTTTATAATTTCTCACTAGGAGTCCAAGAAGCTGTATTTGCAGTTTCAACTTGCAAGTATTAGAGGTAGGAATTAGAGAAAAAATCCATGACTGTACTAAGACTCGTTCAAATGAAATTATGTCAAATAATCTCGAAAGAAAAATTGATAGGCGTGCTGGAGAACAATAAAAAGTTGTTACGTGACTGAAATGTCATGTAAACAGAGAAAAAATGTAGTTTAAATCTATAAAACAATTGAGACGTTCGTGAATGCGAAAAATGCAAAATTTGCCTGTGAATGCCACTTTCAAATGCACTACTGCATGTTTAAATTCCGCATTCAAACCTTGCATCGCAGTTCTCTCACTATTCATATTCATCGTTATTAGTTCAGAACTTCAGATTTTCAGCCACACATATCCTTAAGGCTGTTCATATGCGAATTTTTTAAAAGTTTGCCTTTTGTCACAAAATGTTTTATTACAATTCCATAAGTATCAGGGACGTATTTTATTTGGCATGGGAATGAAAGTGACTAACCTCCAATAAATTAAAGATCTGACGTGTTATTTTCACATGAGTTTCTCTCCCCTCTATCGTCAATTAGTGTGTATACAAACTATTCTTTTGAAAACTTATCTTTCCATCTACTTGATTTTAATTTAAATAAACCTTTCCATAAATACTAAACTAAACCCCGGCGCGACAGTCCACGAAGGGCCAAGGCCTACCTCCCAGCCACTGCGTCCCCCACCTCTGCCCACTACAGGCGTCATTGGTGAGGTGCAGTACCGGAGGGTGGGACGTGGTCAGCGCCCCGAGCCCTCCCGGTCAGTTATGCGGTCTTCTAGACCTGGGGCCGCTACTTCTCCATCAAGTAGGTCCCTCCCCGGGACCTAACGAGGCTGAGTGCACCCCGTGCCAGACCTCCTATAGGGGATAAAATCCCCATGCTGGTACCGGGGATCGAACCCGGGTCCTCCGCGCCAGAGTCAAGCGTGCTACCAACTGCGCTATGGAGGCGGTCTTTCCATAAATAGCTACATTAAAAATTGCGTAATAGATACAAAGGCAACGGTGATTGTGAAATCTTATGAACTGGACGCCTTATGAACCCTGACATATATATTATATCTAGTTATCTCAAATAGTTTTCCAGGAAAATATTTAAATACCATTGTTACGTTAATTAATAAAAACTCCCAAGTTACAACTTTTAGAATTTTGAAGAAAAAATAGTAGGTAAATTATATTTTCAAATCGAGCGCCTTCATTTACTTCGGCCTCCATTTGAAGTTATGTGGTTACGTTCTTGACTTGTCACTTAATTATGAAACGGAGCTCAAAAAAGTTTCAAAAATATTCAAAGGGACATTTCGGATAAGACTCGCTTGGCCTACACTATGTCGTTAGTTGGTACGAGTCATGAAGTGTTGAGGCACGCTAAGCGAAGTTTGATACAAATAACCAAAACTATCATTTGGAATTTGTTGCACTTTTCGGACTGTTTCAGAGCTGTTTCAAGGGGAATATGTATTTTCCTTGCACTACTGTTTACCTGTAATAAGTAAAAAAAATATTGCATTTCACCCAAAAATTCAATACAAAGGGTTTTACCAAAATATGCATTTAGGCTTCTTGAATTATTACAAGAAAATGTATAAAAGCGTCCTGTGAACGTCTGTGTGTATGCCTGTAACAGTATCACCACAAAACGAAAAGTTGGTCAAATAGCAAATTAGCTATTTCAGTTCAATATCTTCCAAGGATGCAACAAAGATTTTCAAGTAAATAGCTCACCTTAAACTAACCTTTACATGGAAAATCTTTTGTTAGTTCTGGTTTTCTCAAAAATGGGTGTTAGCGATTTTAATTAAATACTACATTACTTTATCTAACACTTACATAATACGTAGAGAAGGTACTGACTCTCCACTCAAAAAATATTCACAAGATTTCAATGAAAGCACACGTTTTGAGGTCCCCAAAATGAAAATCTGTTTAGGAGAAAGGTCCATGGTGTGTAGGTGTGTGTGTGTGTGTTTGTGTGTGTGTGTTTGTGTGTGTGTGTGTGTGTGTGTGTGTGTGTGTGTGTGTGTGGTCCATTAAAGTAAATTTCAGTAAGAATCATGCAGAGGAGTGAGTAGAGAAATCCTCTAAAAAACATATCACATTTTTAGCGTAGTGTTTTAATACTTTCCTACTTAATTTGAGAAAAAGAGTTATGCTGCATCAGTCAATGAGATATTATTGATGCAAAATACACAGAACAAAGATTGAATAATTTCTGATTTTTTACTTTCTAATGCCCTTTAAGGGTAGCTGCGTTTAGTATATTCTGTTTTATAGTCAATATGAACAAATAAAAGTCGTCGGCTATTCTCTTTTTATCGGGCCCAGTAAGTATAAATGGGGATATTTAAGGGAGGGGATACCAAAATAGCTTCATGGAAAAAAAGTTGAATAGTTTATCATAAGCTTATTGACGCCTAATTTTTTCAAAAAAAAATTACATTACCATAAATTTCTTCTCCAAACAAGCAAAACAAGCTGTAGTAAATCGGTATTGTTAGATACCTTCAGACAATTAAGATGTTAGAATCTGAAAACACTTTATTTGGAACTCTTTAAGATAATAACAACATAAACGATTTTAAATTACTTAAACGCAGAAGAATTTCTAGTGTAAAAAGTGTAGAGGACTTCGTATAATTGTGGTACGCCTCTTAAGAGAGTGCGTTCTTTACACAGTAGTACGTAATGCCTTAAGTTCCTAAGGCAGAAACCTCTTCACAGAGCATAAAAGTCTTAGAGTAATTTTCTTCTTTTACAGAAGAGTATAAACAGCTGGGGAATATAAGCAAATTGTCGAATGAAACAAAAGTACACTGGCAAAATAGAAAAGATGTTGAAGAACACAATTTTCTCTCTGAAGATAAGATCATGATAAGATCATGACTATTAATGGAACGAAATTTGCACGTAAAGAAAATCGAGACCCTAACTTAAAGCAGTTTAGAAATTTACAAAGCGTGAGCACTTTAACATCGCCATATCTAAAGAAAGAAGAAACCACTTGAGGTGAGAGTGTTAAAGCTGACTTCCGCATCTCTTTTGTGCACTACACGTGTGTTGTGAATCCATTGTCCGAGCATAACAAGTCACTTCCATAGTAGGTTCACCAAACAGCTCTTGTCATACATAAGTTTACTTGTGGCATGAAAAGTTTCATAACTAGGAACCAATAGATTTATTGTGGTAAGACGTGAACTACCTTTTTTATTATTGTTTCATTTGTAAAGCCCCCTTCTCTTGTCATACTACATATCAGCTATTTTAATAAAATCGTTCGAGCTATTTTTTGGGGAAATAAAAGCTGACGAAAAATAATCTTCTTGCTTTAAAGATGATGTACTTTCGACTTCTTATTTCTGAGTAATAAATATTTTTGAATACACACATTGTTCTTTTTCCAACAAAAAAAACACTCTTTTTTGTACTCAGGAGGCTTAAAAACTCTCACTTTGGTGAATTGAAATGTAAAAATTGTTAATTCGATGCAATAAATTCTCTGCCCTTTAGCTAAATAACAAAGAACGAGATTTTCGATTGGAAAATATGGCCAGATTAGTTTATGAAATTTCACGTACATACAAATAATTCTTTCCCTTAATCACAATAGGTTGTATAATGGAATTTAGAACATGCACTGCACAGAACATTTCTTCACCTGTAGGCTTAGCCTGTCTTGATCTCTTTTAGTGCCGAACGCATTCGAGCGACATGCGTTGCGTACATTTTTCTCACTTGGCCGAACATAATAGCCGGGATAATGTTTATATTTAATGAAATTACTGTGTGTCGCCTTCTCGGGTGAGACGGATTGCGTGTAATGAAATATTCATGAGGGAGTTAGTTTTGGGAACTTGCAGCTAGGTAGGGGAAAGGTAATACCCTCAAGTATGCCCGTCTTCACTTCTTAGGATAGGTCAAGACAGCCACAAAAAACCTGCGCTCTGAGCCTGCTTTCCTCTGTTCATTGTTAACTACACACAAACCTTCTTAGAGACATCTCTATGGCTGCTTTCGGGAACATTTCCTTCTTCACTGGGAATTTTCTTCCATACTATTAGAAGCATTCACGGGACTTCCTCTACCATCAGCTTATTGGCTTTTACAATAGTTATTTATGTGACGCGTCACAATGATTATACACGTGTTACATACAACGTTTTATGCAATTTAAGCACTAAAATATGTAAAAATAACTAATAAATTTGCTAAATGTAAAATTGTAATGTATCAGAGATCAAAGGTACATGGGGTAATATGGTTGCTAAACAGATGTTTCATTTGTTTGAATACATAGAGGAGAATGGAAGGTAATGATAAAACTATTGAAAATATGGAGTAGGGTTAGGATTTAAGGGCCCGTCGACAACTAGGTCATTGGAATTGAAAATATAGATTGTATTCCGTTTGACATCTTGAACGAAATCAAGACTGCTGGGAGTTTATTAATTCCAGAAAAATCAAAAAGTGTTTACGAAAAAGGATATGAAAATTTTGTGCATGGAGAAACGAATAATGTGTTAGTTTATGATTTCGGAATTTCTTGCAGACAAAGTCTGTTGTGGCGGTGATGAGGTCATCCTGCCTTGTTGCCATGGTAATTACGCTATCCATTTTCTAGTACTGGAGCCAGAAATAAGGTAATTTCGTGTGATTTATGGCGTCATAATAAACCGTTTTAATGCTAAGTTGCATAAAGTTTATTATTAGGCCTTATTGTTATTTCTGTTTCACGTCAATTGACATAAACCTTTATAGAAAAAAATGCATTACACATTCCGTTTTAGGTACAAGGGTAATTAGAGGAAACCGAATCGATAGTCAGATATTTAAAACCACGTCTGTAGTATGCCGACTTTAAAATACCATAGTATTTCCAAGATATCGCAATAAACATTGAATACTGGCCGCACTTTAAAAAAATGACAACTATTGAAAAACTGAAACTACCAATAACGGTTATCTTGGAAATGGCTAATGCCACACAAATGTTATTTGAAAGAAAAATTATGTTTTAGAGACATCTACCTGTTTGTGCTGTAGTTGTCCATCTCTTAAGGTTTACTTGTTATACAAAATTATACAAATTTCCTCCCGAATGTAGACTTTACAGTTAATGCCCGTAAATTCAGTTTATAGTAAAGAAAAGAATGGAAATAGCACTTTAAATATCTATTTCTAAAGTGTAAATAAGACGAAACACTCGTAAGCAGCTAATCTAACAGAAAAGTTAGGTATTTGATACAATGCGAATATTAATTAGCTTTTCATTTTTCTGTAGTAGATTGTGGTATTTTAGATTTCCCAATTAATTAAAATGGCATAAGAACGAAAAGGACTTCACAGGCCATTACAGAAAATTCAAGAACTACATGTTTATGACATACCAGTATCTCAAATATATATTTTAATTATTATCGTTGAGCTATTTTTCATAAAATAAGAGGTAAGAAAATATTTTTTATGTGAAAGAGGGTTTGCATAAGAGGTAAGTTCATTATGATACTCCCCTAGTAACGTTAAAATTTCTAGGATTAAATACGAGTTTATCATTTCTTAGATTTCTTAATTATTGTGAATTAACACACACAAGTACCCTCGTAAGCATTATTTTTACTGCCTCTACTATGTACTTTCAGTAAGTAGAGGAAATATTGCATTCGTCCAAAATTTAGAAATCTTTATAAGAATAGCTTGTACAAGAGTTGATAGAGATATTAATGTGAATTCAACACATTAGATGTTTTATTGTTTTAGAGTGCAGATACACTCAAGTGTGTGTTTCTGCAAAAAGCTCTATATCAAATGTTGTGTGGAACACAATGCTTCCTCAAGAGAGAAAGTGTAAATGTAATATTTTATTAGCAACACGATATCCGACTAAGGCTTCAATACCTGACTTTTGCTAACCTCATTTTGAAGTGAATTACGAACACAACAGAAATACAGTAATACCCTGCAACTCCAAAGCAATAATCTAAAAGAAACTTCCACCTCTTAACCTCATAAGTATATGTCTCTGCGTTTGGAAAGTAAAATTGCATTTTTATGCAATTGTACTTTCTCACCTCGCCAAACCCGTATAACTTGTGGGAATACTGCAAAAGCAATACTTTTTGTTTGTCCCTCTGGGCTTCCAATCATTCAATGATTTCCTTCTAGTAGACCATTATCTTAAGATGAAGTAGTACAGAAGTATCAAAGTTTATAACAAGCATATACGTACGTCTTTTTGGACCAACTTGGCCAGAAGAATGCTTCTGAAAGCGTTAGGCAAGCTAATAGGCATCCGCACAGCACCTGGAACAAAAGTAATGTTTGTTGTTTCAAACAATATCCATATAAAGCTGATAATGTGACTCCCCCTGGTGGTCAAAATTATAAGTAGACATATGAAACAGTCTGATGTGCTTAAAAGATCACAAGGTATGTCTAGCGGCAGACCGTGCTTGTAATCACTGCTAAGTGTAATGACTACAATCATGCTCTTTAAGAGTTAAAGTGCCGTTTTAATGTGATCTTACATAAATGTTTTTAATGTTCCATTTATACGCCGCCTTTAACATCTAAAGTCATACGGCGGCTTTTTGCCTTTGGAACAATTGCTCAACATCAAATAGTGTTCACTCCTCTTACAGTTTTAATCTTTGACCTGATATTACTTTGGGTTATTACATTAAATTCACACACATTCTACTCCCATTTATACTTCCAGACTCTAAGGAGGCTGGAAAATAGTCCCATATAGTCAGGACTCAAACCCGGGACCTCTGTATTTCAAAGTTAGCATGCTAAACATCAGACCACAGAGACATTTGTTTTTCCTGTCTGACAATATTAATTAACACATTCGGATACCAATGCCTTGCATCTTCAGAAATTGCTTGTGTCTTTTCTCGTAATTATATCTTTAGATAATTACCTAAGAAAGAGCATACCTACTTTAATTTACAGTGTCTAAATATGCTATCTCTCTGTAAATAGGGATACAGTATATGCTTAAGGCATTCACTTTTGCTCACGTGCTAATTTTTACGAATGTGGCAATGAAACGATTATACACGTGCTACATACAACATTTTGTGCAGTTTTAGCATTAAAATACTTTTAAAAAATTTAAAAATTCGCTAGACGAAAAATTATAAGGTATCAGAAATAAGAGATATATGACATACAATGGTTGCTAAGCAAATGTTTCAGTACTTACAGAGGAAAATGGAAGATAATGATAAAACTATTGAAAATATGGATTGTATTCCGCTTGAAGCCAGTAGTGCTGACAGTTTATTTATTCCAGAAAAATCAAAATGTGTTTCCAAAAAAGAATATAAAAAGTTTTGTGGATGGTATTAGGTTTAAAATAAATTTAATGAGGTGATTCTTGTGTTTGAATGTTGCTGCACTTGCGATAGTGCCGATTTCAGGTTTTCTTACCGCCACATTGGAGAAAATTATATTGTGGCAATGATGTCTTGTTGCCATGGTAATTACGTCAGTCATCTTCGGTCACTGGTGCCAGAAATAGGATGTGGCGTCATAATAAGCCGTTTTAACTCTAGGATTGCATTTGAATGCATCAGACATGTTCAGAAACTTGGTAGTAGACCTGGCCCATAATCATGCTCCTGCCATACATATTGTAAATTACTGATACTTATGTTTTATAGATAATAAGTTTCGTGAGATCTATACTATTTATGCATCTCTTTGTACTTGTGCAAAGTGAGAGCAGATTTAAACTGAAACTGTCGTTACTGCCTGGGAGATGTCAAGGCGTGTAAGACTCAATGCATTTGTATAAGTAAACTGGGAGATATCAATGCAGGTATAACACGGCAAGCTGGGAGTTTCAATACACGTATAACACAGCAAGCTGAGAGATTTCAATGCACGTATAACACGGCAAGCTGGGAGGTTTCAATGCACGTATAACACGGCAAGCTGGGAGTTTTCAATGCACGTATAACACAGCAAGCTGAGAGGTTTCAATGCACGTATAACACGGCAAGCTGGGAGTTTTCAATGCACGTATAACACAGCAAGCTGAGAGATTTCAATGCACGTATAACACGGCAAGCTGGGAGTTTTCAATGCACGTATAACACAGCAAGCTGAGAGGTTTCAATGCACGTATAACACGGCAAGCTGGGAGTTTTCAATGCACGTATAACACAGTAAGCTGGGAGATTTCAATGCACGTATAACACGGCAAGCTGGGAGTTTTCAATGCACGTATAACACAGCAAGCTGAGAGGTTTCAATGCACGTATAACACGGCAAGCTGGGAGTTTTCAATGCACGTATAACACAGTAAGCTGGGAGATTTCAATGCACGTATAACACGGCAAGCTGGGAGTTTTCAATGCACGTATAACACAGCAAGCTGAGAGGTTTCAATGCACGTATAACACGGCAAGCTGGGAGTTTTCAATGCACGTATAACACAGTAAGCTGGGAGATTTCAATGCACGTATAACACGGCAAGCTGGGAGTTTTCAATGCACGTATAACACAGCAAGCTGAGAGGTTTCAATGCACGTATAACACGGCAAGCTGGGAGTTTTCAATGCACGTATAACACAGTAAGCTGGGAGACTTCAATGCACGTATAACACGGCAAGCTGGGAGTTTTCAATGCACGTATAACACAGTAAGCTGGGAGATTTCAATGCACGTATAACACGGTAAGCTGGGAGTTTTCAATGCACGTATAACACAGCAAGCTGAGAGGTTTCAATGCACGTATAACACGGCAAGCTGGGAGTTTTCAATGCACGTATAACACAGTAAGCTGGGAGATTTCAATGCACGCATAAGATAGAACCTTGGAGATTTCGATGCACGTGCAACACAACAAGCTGGGAGATTTCGATGCATGTACAACACAGCAAGCTGGGAGATTTCAATGCATGTATAACACGGCAAGCTGGGAGATTTCAATGCACGTATAACACGGCAAGCTGGAAGATTTTAATGCACGTATAACACAGCAAGCTGGGAGATTTCAATGCACGTATAAGACGACAAGCTGGGAGATTTCAATGCACGTATAAGACGGCAAGTTGGGAGATTTCAATGTACGTATAAGACGGCAAGCTGGGAGATTTCAATGCACGTATAAGACGGCAAGTTGGGAGATTTCAATGCACGTATAAGACGGCAAGCTGGGAGATTTCAATGCACGTATAAGACGGCAAGCTGAGAGATTTCAATGCACGTATAAGACGGCAAGCTGGGAGATTTCAATGCACGTATAAGACGGCAAGCTGGGAGATTTTAATGCACGTATAACACAGCAAGCTGAGAGATTTCAATGCACGTATAACACGGCAAGCTGGGAGTTTTCAATGCACGTATAACACAGCAAGCTGAGAGGTTTCAATGCACGTATAACACGGCAAGCTGGGAGTTTTCAATGCACGTATAACACAGTAAGCTGGGAGATTTCAATGCACGTATAACACGGCAAGCTGGGAGTTTTCAATGCACGTATAACACAGCAAGCTGAGAGGTTTCAATGCACGTATAACACGGCAAGCTGGGAGTTTTCAATGCACGTATAACACAGTAAGCTGGGAGATTTCAATGCACGTATAACACGGCAAGCTGGGAGTTTTCAATGCACGTATAACACAGCAAGCTGAGAGGTTTCAATGCACGTATAACACGGCAAGCTGGGAGTTTTCAATGCACGTATAACACAGTAAGCTGGGAGATTTCAATGCACGTATAACACGGCAAGCTGGGAGTTTTCAATGCACGTATAACACAGCAAGCTGAGAGGTTTCAATGCACGTATAACACGGCAAGCTGGGAGTTTTCAATGCACGTATAACACAGTAAGCTGGGAGATTTCAATGCACGTATAACACGGCAAGCTGGGAGTTTTCAATGCACGTATAACACAGTAAGCTGGGAGATTTCAATGCACGTATAACACGGTAAGCTGGGAGTTTTCAATGCACGTATAACACAGCAAGCTGAGAGGTTTCAATGCACGTATAACACGGCAAGCTGGGAGTTTTCAATGCACGTATAACACAGTAAGCTGGGAGATTTCAATGCACGTATAACACGGCAAGCTGGGAGTTTTCAATGCACGTATAACACAGCAAGCTGAGAGGTTTCAATGCACGTATAACACGGCAAGCTGGGAGTTTTCAATGCACGTATAACACAGTAAGCTGGGAGACTTCAATGCACGTATAACACGGCAAGCTGGAAGATTTTAATGCACGTATAACACAGCAAGCTGGGAGATTTCAATGCACGTATAAGACGACAAGCTGGGAGATTTCAATGCACGTATAAGACGGCAAGTTGGGAGATTTCAATGCACGTATAAGACGGCAAGCTGGGAGATTTCAATGCACGTATAAGACGGCAAGCTGAGAGATTTCAATGCACGTATAAGACGGCAAGCTGGGAGATTTCAATGCACGTATAAGACGGCAAGCTGGGAGATTTTAATGCACGTATAAGACGGCAAGCTGGGAGATTTCAATGCACGCATAAGATAGAAACTTGGAGATTTCGATGCAGGATTAAGAACACAGCCTGTTCAAAATTTAGTTTAGCATAGTAGAGATATATTAAAGAGGTTCAATTTATACATGAAAATGCTGGTGCTGGATTTTGACGTTTACCGTTCATGTTTATTTAGTAACGGCACCTACCCTTTTACAAGGTCTTCCCTACCTTGTGTAGCGCACACAGTGCAACTTAACACTCGACTGGAGTCCTTGCCATTAAACTTCCTGCACTTTCACTCGTTTTGATCGCAGCAGATGGCAGAAGTTAGTTTGGGAAAGTTCGCATTTTCCTGTTTTCTCTGACAGCAGTAACATTATACCTGTCAGGAGTATTTTATTACCCTTATGAAATGAATTTCTCAATTGGATATGAGCATGTCTTAGGAGTACATTAACAAGAATTAGTTTCTCTACTTGTTTTACATAGCCTAAGGTCTTATCTGCAGCATAATACAACTTCCTAATCATATGATGGCTTTTATTTAATCTATTATTATAAATGGCATAAAATGGAATATAAAGCTGGTATTAGCTGTCTATACTTGTTACGTTTTACCATAAGGCATACATACCCTTTGTAACAAATGCTTATCTAGGTGTTAACAGCAGGATTACGGCTACTATAATAACGTAAAGATACATTCAATCTCAACGCGTCAAAAAAATTACGTGTGAATTTGTCAAAACACAGGAAAAATTTAATGGCAATATTTTTTTTTTTTTTTTCATGCTCATGTATCCAGTGTTGCACTCAATTTATTCATTCTACTACATGAGGCAGCTTCTTTTCTAAGCCCTCATAATACGATACAAAATATAGGCATAAGAAGTCGTGCTTGAAATGTTAGACGAACAATAATGATTTTGTGAGTTTAATGAAGTTAATCTTTATCCAAAATACTGCAATCAGCAACCTATTATAAATAGCAACGATTCAAAAAGATTGAAGAAGATAATTTTGTTGAAAGTTCTGCAATTATCTATTGATATAAAAACAGCAACGAGTTAAAAGATTATTAAGGATAATTTCGTCGAAAGTAGAGCAATTGGCTATTTAATTATATAAAGCAACGAGAAATAAAAATATTATACAGTAAAATTGTGATATATCTTAATATTTGAGTGTATGGGATTACTAATAACAAATAAAACTCGTTACGAGTGATTCAGGAGACGAAATGCTTTTATAAACTTTACAACCATTCCTTACATCGGTCCTTTGAAGATCAAATAGGAAGACGACTGTAGCTATGTCGAGGCATTAAACATAAAATCTTCCATAAATTGTGCTACAGCGTGGGCCAATATTGACACAAAAGAAGGTGAGATAAAACGTTAATATATTTTATAAAATCGTTTATAAAAACACTTAAAGAGTTGCCTCAACGTGGCAGTATGGTAGTGAAGAAGGGTATGATATGCAGTGGTAGTGAAATGGATGAAAGGAAAGGTGATTATGGAGCAGCAGGTGGGGTGAATGACGTGGGAAATTGGAGAACTAGTACAATTCCCGTCCAGACGCCACTTTGTCCAGCACAAGTTCCAAATATGATTTCTTGAGACCGAATCGAGTGAGAGGCGAGAGTCTAATCAGTCGGTCAGGACACCACTCCTAAAAGATTCAGTCAACCGTTACAATTATGGGAATGGATTATGTTCCATGCTGCTGTATTGCTGCTGTCTTAATCTATTTTTGATCCTTCCAAAATTTAGTTATGTCTTCCCTCTGCAAGAATTGTCAGTGCTTAATTTCTCTTTAATAATGCAGACCTGCGGGGATCATGAATGAAGTGGTTGGAGTCACACTCAAATAACCCCAATGTTCTTTGGCTATGATGTGCGCCATAATAATGGTATCAGGATAAGAGAAACCTTAAAAGTAAATTGATAAGATAACTTATGCCCTTCAAGTTGGAAACTAGACGGTACCACACATCATGATGCAGTTCCTATTGTTGGCAGATTATGCAGTGCTATTACTATAGGTATCTAGAAACCAAACTTGACATATCTTGTTAGTGTAGATCCTACAAAACACTTCTAAGGTAAAAGTTTGCGTTCAGTATGTTAAATTATGGGGCTTTCTCAAAGCTTAAAGCAAGGAGAAGATAACTATATTCTATAAAATTCATTTTTATTTATCAAGCTTCAGTAAAGCAATATAATTAAATCCAAACTGAAGCGTCTGACTTCTTAGTAGTACCTGGGCAGGCTGCATTTACAAACTCTTTGAAATGTTTTATTACTTTAACCGCAATATATCTCCATTTTGCCCTCTCCTTATTTGGTTTAAAAAGCTCATCGAAAAAGTTGTATTGGTTTTTTATAAGCGCATAGAAATCTCTCAGATTGTTGATTCTATTTCTATTTCACCATTACTGTTTGATATACATTAATAAAATTTCAAAATAGTGAAAGACTAACTTTGATCACAGAATAAAGTCAATCACTATAAAAAATTAAGTACATTGCTATTTGCTGATGATCAAATTCTGGCAGTAGCATCTGAAGATGATCTACATAAATCAGTCAATATTTACGAATTTTGAAACCAACATCTCTACAGGAAAAAATTAAAGTTATGGCATTCAAAGGTGAATATCCCGTCCGTGGTAATATATTAATAAATAATGAAATTTTAGAGCAAGTAAATACCTCCAACAGAAATAGCAAACTTAATTTGCGTTTTGCATTGCAGGCACACAAAAAGTTGGTCTTAATTTTGTATGATCATCATGGTCTTGTAAGAAATTGTTTAATATGTGTCCTGGAAAATAAGATTTTCCACAAAACTTTCTTCTGGTTACTAAGGAATATCTGAAACAAAAAATCCTTTGACCCGTTTTGGAAGTGGATGTGCTTATATCAAACATATTTTAGAAGCTTCATGTTTTATTGGTTGTTTTAAATATAATGTTCCTTAAACTAAGACAGTTTTTTTATTTCTTGAGATAGTGTTAAGTATGAAAAATATGATTAAATTTTGTTTTAAAAGTAACGGCTTCAGTAGGCCCACAATTCCCCTTTTATTTCCGATTCCATTGTCTGAAGTAGGTTAAGTTTAAATGAAAGCATGTAAATAAACCATGTAAATGAACGTTGCAAAGATCCAAGTACCACATCAACGGATTTTGGGTTATTTTACGGTATAGAAAAGGGGCCCAGAGTTGCCATAGCTGCAGGTCTATGAGCTCGTTAGAGCAGCAGTCCCTTGAGGGGCAGAGGGGGTGGTACAGTGCTAACAACGTGGTCATTAGCTGTGCCGGGCAGGTGGCACTACCGACTTCGTACCAAACTTATAATTTATTACGGTGTTGGCTCCATTGTTCCCAACCCTACCTCTTAACACAAGAGCACTGGTAGAAAAACTATTGGGGGTGTTACGTGCCGGGGTTGAAGAATGTTGTCGGCTTATTGGTCCTTCGAATTGAGCGCATAGCTAACGTTCCCTCAGTAAAAATGTTTTACTAAGTTGTTCTCAGAAATTACTGTTATATGTAAATATTTAAGCATTTTTACATGAGTTGATGTTATTAGCCTTCGTATGCTAAAAATACATTTTTAAAAAGGCAGAAAAATCTAACATATACTTTATTATTGTTTCTCTTTGCATTTCTCTATTGGGCTTTCACTTTCTCTGCTACTTGCCTATAGTAAATAGACGAAGCACTGGATTCTCGGTTTCATTCAAATAGAGTAACTCAGAAATGAATGGTTAGTTAAATACTAAACCTGGTGTTTTTTATTTCACCATCTTCACGAATATTTTCAAGAAAACCTCCCACCGCAAATTATTATTTACATGGGAAATAATTTTTTTTTTCCAAAATGGCTCTGCAATTTTGACTAAAATACCATTGAGGTAATTGTATGAGCAATAAAAAATATAGACATATTCAATTTTTTAAAAATAGTCCTTCTTCCTGAATTAATTTTATATCAGGTTTTTAAGAAAATATGACCATTAAAAATGAAGATCTCGTTAAACCATATGGTCATGTCAAAAATGTTGTATGGCGTTAACCATTTACGAGCTATTGTTCTGTTAGTTTTAGTTTTCAAATAGCTACCTGTACTTTTTTTTCAGGTGGTAATTTCAATTCGTTTTCTCTCATGGTCTTGCAAAGACCATGAAATTTCAGTCATTATATCTATAATCATCCACATTTTCAAAATCCAACTATCGCTTCAACTTATTCTATCCTTATACCTGCAACGAAATATGTAAATATTTAATGAAAGTTTATCTATGATTAAAAAGGAGTAGACAGAAAAATAAGATTTTGCAGATAGTTGAGTAGAAAAGTCATATGAATAGAATGTGTAATTTTTTTCTTGCCAAATATACATTAAGAGATATATAAAACCATGTTAACAAATAATGTAACATTACTTAAAATGTTATTTGACCACAATTAAAACAGAAGAAATGCTTAGACTATGTACGACAGATACGGTATCAGGAATCCGGTCAGTACAATTTTATTCCTTGAATATCTTATTCAGATTAACCATCCTTTAAAATAAATTATTTGTAAAACTCAGATATAAAATAAATTGGCATTGAAATTGAGAGTCGCGGAGTCAATGATTCTTCTGAAATGGTAGGTTTGCCTTTTTGGATAGTTCATTTGCTCCGGAGGGCGAGTCTTAGAGTGCAGTTTCTGCACCATCAGTATTTCTGTCGATTTGAAGTTTCGACAAGTACTTACGGCTTTTCAAATATACTCGCAGAATTAATCTTGGTAGTCGTATACCAACTTTTGTTTTTGCTACTAGAAAATCCGAAAATTGTGTAAATCTTGGTGGTAGTACTTAACATGACTTCCGAGAACATGTTTTTTTTTTTAACACTTAAAGTTTGCAAAATTAAGGCTAGCTCATGTAGAGAGTCGCAATTGTTCCTTAAAAGACAGAAACTGAATTTAGTATCCCAGAATTTTAGATTTTTCAAATTGGTATGAAATTATGGTAACTTCTTTGGGGAAATACTTTAAAACATACTTTTTAAGCTGTTTCCCAACATCTCGATACTAAGAAAATTTGCCCATGCCACTACGTTAGCTTTATCACAAATTGAACCACTGAAATTTTACGCTGTGCATACACTTACGATCTTAGGTATCATAAAAGTAATTCACTTTCGTAGCAACAAATTGTCTCGACATATGAGTTTTTGTGTAAATGTACCTGATTAAGTTCAACAAGACACATTTGTGTGAATATAGGAATCTATTGCGATAAATTATATGTAAAATGTTAGAGTGAACATGCAAAGGATGATCAGACTTACAAATTTCCTCATTCATTGATTAAGCCACAATCTACACTTTTATAACTTCAAATATAT
Organism: Tenodera sinensis; assembly: GCA_030765045.1. Lineage (NCBI taxonomy): Eukaryota > Metazoa > Arthropoda > Insecta > Mantodea > Mantidae > Tenodera > Tenodera sinensis. The sequence continues at coordinate 693,292 of JAUKNM010000052.1, read as the reverse complement.
TCAACATTTTACTCGCATATTCGAAAAAGGTTAATTTGCGTCGAAAAAGAAGTATATGAAGGACTAGCAGTAGTAATTCTTTAGTTCGTCATTGAACGCCTAGGTATTGTTCAAATATCCCGTGTTTCACTTCTGTTCCTATTTGCATCCCTTTCTTAGCTATTTTTCAAACAGTTAAACCTGTACAAAGCAGGTTTACTTTGTCTACTGTTTACCTGTAGTAAACAGAGAAAGTATTGCATTCCGCCCAAAAATGTTCATATCGAGATTTCACCAGAAATACATGCTTTGAGGTCCCACTAATCATAAAATAAAAGCGCTTTATAAAAACATCGGTGCACACCTTTATGTGTGAATAACATAATTCAAAAAGAAATCTCTGATTAATACTAAGCTCTTGACTCTTGTTAGAATCAGTGAAAACTACTTTAACTGTCCAATACAATTTTAAACACTTCAGTTGTTTTGCCATTTATTTGTTAAAAAATGTAAATTTGCACGTGAATGTTTCTTCTTCAGATAAACGTATATAATGAAAACAAACCGTGTATGAAATGAAAAAATTAAAAATTGACAAAGTCGGGGTTTCCAAAATATTATTTTATTTTCTCTGCTGCTTGCAGAGAATATCTACCTAAAGAAGATATTGTATTCCACCGAAAAATTTAATAGCTAGATTCCACTGTTTTGACGCTCTTTCAATAAAAAGGCGCGTTTAGAAAAGGCCCAATGTGTAATGTCGTGGTGTGTATGAACAGCATAACTCAAAAACCAAACGTTCGATAAATACTAAACTTGCTATTTTCAAGAAGAAAAAAAACACCGCCACAAACTACCCTTTGCGTACAAATTTTTCAATATTTCTTTCTGAAAAATGTCTTTGGCGATTTTGGCTAAAATAGTGCATAGTTTACCACATAGCAAATAAATTATATTAAGTACACTTTTTGGAAATAGCCAGTGACGTCGACTTTACGGGGAAGAAAGTGCATTATTTTGTATGAGGAGTATCCATAAAAGATAGATAAAATAGGAAAATATCTTAAAAATACATAAAATTTCTTTCAAATAACTTATTTAATCGACCGTTTCCGAGATATCCGTTTTTATTGGCTTGAATTTGAATTTTAAAGTTTCTCATCTTTTCAAATGTTGTCACAATTCAGTTGTTTCTCGCAATGTTACAGAAAGGCTATGGAATTTTAAGTCAAACATACGGTGGCGATTTTCTACGTCTGATTAGTTTAGGTTTCCTCTCTGTCTATGTTGCACCTACAACGAACTGTGTAATGAAACTATTATTACGTATTATTAACGTGTAGTAAATAGAAATATAAGCCTTCGTAAGAATCATTCGTAGAAGTTATATAAAAGCAAACGATAGTGGCTAGAGTAATGTGAATGTTTGTGGCCACCCTAAATCTAGAACACAGCACTCCACATGTAATGCACACTCTGCACCGTTCCACTTCGAACTAAGGACCCTGTGAGGAAAGCAAGCACAGACTCACCCAGGACCTCATGGTGATGACTACACACTGTTGATCTTCACTACCTGATGTCTACACCTGTTTCGGGGGGCGCCCATCCAATCTCAGCTTTTATAAACGCGGCACAACCCCCCGTGTCGCGGGGCACCCTGGGTAAACACACCCTGCCGCTCTGGTGTTCGATTGCGTAACTACATTCACGAGACGGGTTCGAGTCCCACGTCCCACGGTGCACAGTTATGATTGGTTCCCAGTCTTCTAGTCCTAACATAAAAAACAAAAGAGTCCTGCGCCTCTTTCTGTAACGTTGATCAGAACATGCACACAGTGGAAAAACTGCCTGAAGTCCATTCATAGATACTTCGTGATCTTTATCAAACTCAATATTCAATGGAATTCCATAACTCTTGGCATGAACAAGTTTGGCTCACTGTATTTTCTTTCCTCGGCCATTCTAGAAAATATTCGTGCGAATGCTTATTTCTGTATGCTTCCTGTCAATTATGATACATACTATCTGGAAATTAGGTTAATTAAGTTTTTAATGTTACTTTAATACTCCATTTATATGCCACCTTTAACATCTAAGAACTAATCGGCAGCTTTTTACCTTGAAACAATTGCTCAACAACTATGACATTCACTCGCCGTTAATCTGTGATTTGGTACCACTTTTGGTTATTGTATTAAACTCACACACATACACACGTTCATGCTCTCATTTATACTTCCAGACTCTAGGGAAAATTTGACATAATCCTGGCTAAAGAATAATCCCACCCTCCAACCGGAATCAAATCCGGGACCTCTGGATTTGAAACTCAGCATGCTAAACACCAACTTAGGTGCAGCCTTACACTCCTGGTTTTTTGTTTAGGTTATGTCACACAATGAATGAAAGGGCTGAAGTAATGATCAATTGGACCCGGGAACCATAAAACATAGTTACCTACATTCGTCTTTTAAGTTAGAGGAATGCCCGAAAAATAAGAACTGTACAAAATTTCAAGTCTTTATGAGTAATAGTTCCTGAGAAAAAAGGTATATTTGGACATGAAATTCCCATACTGAGAAAAACTTGTTTGAAGTTTTGTGATTTCTACCTCTATTTATTCAGGATCATAGTCAATATTAACTTCATAAAGGCCCTCGAGGTATTTCTCTATTTGCCTCCTTTTTATCCTAGTCTCTTTTTTGCTCTTTGGCCACTAAATTCGATGAAACAAGCATACGAAGGGGCGCAGTAAAATGGTGTGCCTGAATTTAAAGGGCAACATTCCTCACTTAAAATCGCTTTAAAATGGTAATAATTATACAAACTGCACAAATCACATTATCATCTTGTTCAAGAAATTTCGGTAAAATTCTGTTAGACAAAAAATCTTATTTTTGACCACTTCATGCATAGTCGAGCATAAACTGCCATATGAAATTTGACTATAATGGTAAGTATGCTCTTATTACACAGTGTACTAGTGTGTAACTCCCATTAAGTGGATTTAGCACTTAGATCCCCAAGTACTCACATAACACTTAAATCCCCAAGTACTCACATACCACTTAGATCCCCAAGTACTCACATAACACTTAGATCCCCAGGTACTCACATAACACTTAGATCCCCAAGTACTCACATAGCACTTAAATCCCCCAGTACTCACATAGCACTTAGATCCCCAAGTACTCACATAACACTTAGATCCCCAAGTACTCACATAGTACTTAGATCCCCAAGTACTCACATAACACTTAGATCCCCAAGTACTCACATAACACTTAGATCCCCAAGTACTCACATAACACTTAGATTCCCAAGTACTCACATAACACTTAGATCCCCAAGTACTCACATAACACTTAGATCCCCAAGTACTCACATAACACTTAGATTCCCAACTACTCACATAACACTTAGATCCCCAAGTACTCACATAACACTTAGATCCCCAGGTGCTCACATAACACTTAGATCCCCAAGTACTCACATAACACTTAGATCCCCAAGTACTCACATAGCACTTAAATCCCCAAGCACTCACATAGGACTTAGATCCCCAAGTACTCACATAGCACTTAGATCCCCAAGTACTCACATAGCACTTAGATTCCCAAGTACTCACATAACACTTAGATCCCCAAGTACTCACATAACACTTAGATCCCCAAGTACTCACATAACACTTAGATTCCCAAGTACTCACATAACACTTAGATCCCCAAGTACTCACATAACACTTAGATCCCCAAGTACTCACATAACACTTAGATTCCCAACTACTCACATAACACTTAGATCCCCAAGTACTCACATAACACTTAGATCCCCAGGTGCTCACATAACACTTAGATCCCCAGGTACTCACATAACACTTAGATTCCCAAGTACTCACATAACACTTAGATTCCCAAGTACTCACATAACACTTAGATTCCCAAGTACTCACATAACACTTAGATTCCCAAGTACTCACATAACACTTAGATCCCCAAGTACTCACATAACACTTAGATCCCCAAGTACTCACATAACACTTAAATCCCCAAGTACTCACATAACACTTAGATCCCCAAGTACTCACATAACACTTAGATCCCCAAGTACTCACATAACACTTAGATCCCCAAGTACTCACATAACACTTAGATCCCCAAGTACTCACATAACACTTAGATCCCCAAGTACTCACATAACACTTAGATCCCCAAGTACTCACATAACACTTAGATCCCCAAGTACTCACATAACACTTAGATCCCCAAGTACTCACATAACACTTAGATTCCCAAGTACTCACATAACACTTAGATTCCCAAGTATTCACATAACACTTAGATCCCCAAGTACTCACATAACACTTAGATCCCCAAATTCTCACATACCGCTTAGATCCCCAAGTACTCACATAACACTTAGATCCCCAAGTACTCACATAACACTTAGATTCCCAACTACTCACATAACACTTAGATCCCCAAGTACTCACATAACACTTAGATCCCCAGGTACTCACATAACACTTAGATCCCCAAGTACTCACATAACACTTAGATTCCCAAGTACTCACATAACACTTAGATTCCCAAGTACTCACATAACACTTAGATTCCCAAGTACTCACATAACACTTAGATTCCCAAGTACTCACATAACACTTAGATCCCCAAGTACTCACATAACACTTAGATCCCCAAGTACTCACATAACACTTAGATTCCCAAGTACTCACATAACACTTAGATTCCCAAGTATTCACATAACACTTAGATCCCCAAGTACTCACATAACACTTAGATCCCCAAATTCTCACATACCGCTTAGATCCCCAAGTACTCACATAACACTTAGATTCCCAAGTATTCACATAACACTTAGATCCCCAAGTATTCACATAACACGTAGATCCCCAAATTCTCACATACCGCTTAGATCCCTAAGTACTCACATACCACTTAGATCCCCAATTACTCACATAGCACTTAGATCCCCAAGTACTCACATAGCACTTAGATTCCCAAGTACTCACATAGCACTTAGATCCCCAAGTACTCACATACCACTTAGATCCCCAAGTACTCACATAACACTTAGATCCCCAAATTCTCACATACCGCTTAGATCCCTAAGTACTCACATAACACTTAGATCCCCAATTACTCACATAGCACTTAGATCCCCAAGTACTCACATAGCACTTAGATTCCCAACTACTCACATAGCACTTAGATCCCCAAGTACTCACATACCACTTAGATCCCCAAGTACTCACATACCACTTAGATCCCCAAGTACTCACATACCACTTAGATTCCCAAGTACTCACATAACACTTAGATCCCCAAGTACTCACATAACACTTAGATCCCCAAGTACTCACATAACACTTAGATCCCCAAGTACTCACATAACACTTAGATTCCCAAGTACTCACATAACACTTAGATCCCCAAGTACTCACATAACACTTAGATCCCCAAGTACTCACATAACACTTAGATTCCCAACTACTCACATAACACTTAGATTCCCAAGTACTCACATAACACTTAGATCCCCAAGTACTCACATAACACTTAGATCCCCAGGTACTCACATAACACTTAGATCCCCAAGTACTCACATAACACTTATATTCCCAAGTACTCACATTACACTTAGATTCCCAAGTACTCACATAACACTTAGATTCCCAAGTACTCACATACCACTTAGATCCCCAAGTACTGACATAGCACTTAGATCCCCAAGTACTCACATAACACTTAGATCCCCAAGTACTCACATACCACTTAGATCCCCAAGTACTGACATAGCACTTAGATCCCCAAGTACTGACATAGCACTTAGATCCCCAAGTACTCACATAACACTTAGATCCCCAAGTACTCACATACCACTTAGCTTCCCAAGTACTGACATAGCACTTAGATCCCCAAGTACTCACATTACACTTAGATTCCCAAGTACTCACATAACACTTAGATTCCCAAGTACTGACATAGCACTTAGATCCCCAAGTACTCACATACCACTTAGATTCCCAAGTACTCACATACCACTTAGATCCCCAAGTACTGACATACCACTTAGATCCCCAAGTACTCACATACCACTTAGATCCCCAAGTACTCACATACCACTTAGATTCCCAAGTACTCACATACCACTTAGATCCCAAGTACTCATGAATCACACATATCTTCTTGGTGATTCATTGGCTTTCCCTTTAACTTTCTGCACTTGGTAAGTAGAGCAGGTATTTCTTTTAATTGCTCCATTTGTACCTACTCCGTCTTCAATGGCATATCGGTGGCCCTTTACCTTTGGAACTTATTACCTATTTAACATTGTTGTTAACTCATATACACAAGTCATTGGGCTTGTTACATTAGAGCTCACACACACACACACAAACACACACGCGCGCGCGCACACACACACAGACACACATTCACATTCTCATTCATAATTCCAGAGTCTGGGAAGGAAAGGAGAATAATCTTGGCTAGAGAAATATTCCCATCCCCAGCCACGAATAGAACCGGGCACTTCTGGAACAGCAGGCAGGTGCTCTACCAACAGAGCCGAAAGGAAGCATTTTATTTCATTCAAAAAGTCGATATTGAGATTTCGACGGAAGTTCATACTCTGAGGTTCAATGAACCTTCACCCCCCCCCCCCCCCCCCCGTCCCACCAAGAATCTATGGAAAAAAGAGCGCGCGCGCGTACGTGAACATAACTCAAGAACGGAAAGTCGATAAATATCAGACTTGGTATTTAAGTTGAACAACTTCCAGGAATGCAACACAAAGATTTCCAACATAAGTCCCCACCCTTTACATGGAAAATGGTGTTTCCATAGCGAGAGATTGTTACCACGAATGAACATTTAAATAGTGCTTCCGTTAACTTAACGCTTCTTTGCTTCATTTGAAATCACTCCTGAACAAGAATGCATCGTAACGTAACGGGATAAGACTCACTTTTTTACTTTCTCTAATACGGTATTAAAAAAAGGAAGTATTACGTTCCATTCAAACATTCGAGAATTCACCGGGGGCATACCTTTTTAGATTTCCAGAGTAATAAAAAGGAAAAAAGAATTATTTTATACAAAGATATGTGTGCGTGTGTAACAGCAAAATTGGTTAAATACCAGATGTATTATTTAAGCTCAGCACCGAGCGGAATGGCTCAGGCGATAGTGTCTATGGCGCGTATTCGGAAGGTGTGGGTTTGATTCTCGTGGCCGAACTTCCTGAACTATGTTACTGTTCCAGAGTTTCTGCGGGTCGCTATGCGAATTCTGGGAAGCATAGTTTCATCCTCCTAATTTTCTGTCCCTCGATTTTATCTCACTTCTCATTTGACATCACCTTTCATCTGGTTGGTTATTTCAGGGCTCTAAATACCGGCGGAAGCTTCAATTCGTAGCTATTAGGGATCCCTGCCCTATGCTGTCTCCCTCCTTAGCTCCAACCCCCTAGTGTCCTCTTACTTCACTTCTAACTCCCGGGAGGGCATAAGCACTGTGCCGTTGACCGAGGTGCTAAATCCCCCTTCCGAAACTTGTAGACTCGTAAGTTCAGGATTTTCCAAGGATGCGATACGAAGTTTTCATGAAATCACGCCTTTAAGAAATGTTCATCACAAATCAAATATGTATTTTGAATTCTCTGCGCAAAGGCTATGAACTCCTCTTCATTCTCAATAAGTTACATTTTTATAACTGGTAAGAGGACTTCCATCTCCCTCTGAGGTTAAAATTAGAAGTAAATACTGATAGGAAGGAAGAATATAATTAGGGCCCTATCGATTTGTACAAGTTTACAGATGGAGTGAAGAAAAGTTTGTAATATTTTATAACGAATTAAATTCAAGAAGAGCAAAACTACTACAGGAGAGGATAGAGAGCTTACTAAATATAGCACCAATTTAGCAAGCGTTAGCCGGGTTCGATCCCAGGGACCCGCATGTGGTATTCGTGGTGGACGAAGCGGCGTCTGGGCGGGTTTTCTCCGGGTTCTCCGGTTTCCCCCGCCATCTCATTCCACCGGTGCTCCATCTTCATTCCATGTATCATCAGTGTCACCGCCTGTGGTGCCGTAGTAGTAAAAGTGGGCGTTAAACACTACAAACCAACCAGCAAGCGTTAGAATTAGTAGAATTTAGCTTAAAACACGTTGGTGGCAGAATGAAAGTTGAAAGTTAAAAGTAAAAATACATTTCCATATTATATATGAAAAAGAATGTTAATTATAAGGGGAAGTGTTAAAATAAACAACTCCAAGAGAGGGGAATAAATTGTACTATTGGTATTTATGTAAATCTGAGAGATGAGAAATTAATATTCATTCATTTATATTTAGACGAGCTTCGAAATGTTTTTGAAGACACTAATGTTCCTAGGTTAAGCGGTCCTTTATATATCCTCTCTCAGTTTTGAGGAGGTTCAGAGTTCAGCGCTTCCGGTTTCTAGAGGAATCTAGTAAAATATGATTAAGTAACGTATATAATGCGATCTATATGAGGTAACGCCCGATAGGTATGCAACATACCAAACGTACAGGTAATGCGGGCAGTTTCTTAACTGACCAATTCTATTAGGAAAACTACCGTAGTCTACATTTGGTTATGATAGTCTACGATAGTCTACAGTAGTTTCACAACACTAACCCCAGCTTTAAGTACAATGTCGACGGCCTTTCCTTTGGAACAACACACGCACGCGCTCATTGACACCTCCAAACTCTGGGGAGGACAGGGAATAATCTTGACTAGGGAGGTGCTGGGTCAGCCTGAGCCCTCTTGAACCTTCAATGAAACGTCTAATAAAAGCAGTTGTGCAAACATTTATCTCGATTAACAACAAATATGTGGAAGTTTGCGGAAGATTAACTAGAGATGCTCTTATGAATAAAACATATAAGATGTTTCTGGTATTCAGTACGTGTAATGCATAAACAAAATAGTTGCAAAGTGCCAATTACTTATCAAAACAAAATATGTTTGTTCTCTTAACAGAACTTGACCATTAGTATTATCAGTTGAAGCACCTCTCTTATTATACACAGACAAATGTTTACCTTACCTATTACTTCTGCAATACTTTTTTTAACTGTATTGCAATATCACGTCTAAAATTACTGCTGAAAGTTACGCCATAAGCTTATTTTTAAGCCTGAAATCACAGAACATTAATTGCTAATTATGTGTACTTGGCATAAATCAGCTGTATATAGTCGTATCTTTCTGTTTACAGAAAACCTCATGTACAGCGCAAAGTGTTTATTTCTTATAATAATACTGTTATAGCAAAATAAACACAATGATTATACTTATCATACTCGCCATTGACTGTTCACATTTCTTGGTACAAACGCAGCCTCAGGCTAAAGGCGTAAACTTGTGTTGCTCTCTTTGCTTTCTGTTAGTAAATACTACGTCACATGAAGTTACTTTAATTAGGGCTTACGTAAGTCAATTTTCAGTCTTATTTTCTGCAATTAACATTAAAAAAACCTACCGCGGGGAAGTTACTGCCTCGGCCATACGTTAACCAGGGACTCTATATGATGAGTGTAACAAATATATTCAATACAATTATCCGTTTCGCCGAAGAAAAAATAATTTGTGTCAAATATCTGGAGCCATCTAGCTTCTTGACGAATGGATGTAAATTATTTATTATTTCACTGACGGTCGCACAAACATTGTGTGAATAATGCTGTAATGCATTTCTACCTTAATTCGAATGAATTTCGTCACAATTTAATGCTAACTTGACGTTGCTAACTCTTTCTTAGAAATTATTCATTTGACCAGGTATAAAACGTTCTAAAAGATTATTAATGGTAAGCTAGAGAAAAATCCTTGCAACTGAAGTATTTTGGTTTTCTGTAAAACCTTCTCCCTGCTTTTCTGATTAATTTCATGTATGGCTTACACTTTTAGATAATGTATAACTGATAAAAAGTATTAATGAAAATAGTTCTACACGGTGTTTTGTTAGGTTAGTTTGATTTTTAAATCTCGTTTACCAAAAATTACATTTTTTTTTACTCAAAAGAGTCTTTCTTCTTTAAAACTATCAAATGTACACAATAAGTTTTAGTATGAGATACACATTCTGAGATGGTCGTTTTGAAATATTTAATATAATTTAAAAATTATAGGCTAATTAACTATTTTTTTAATTTAGGAATGCATAATTTAAATAAGTACAACTTACTAACTATAAGTTATTTAAGAAAACAACCATATTAAAGTGTGTAGGAAGATGTAATTTAAGTGCTGTTAAATTTTCGTTGTGAAATATTATGTAGTTACGACAAAAAGATATCTGAATTTCATTAGTTTAACATTTCGGTCCCCATAATGAGAATTTCTACACTGCATACTCTAACATTAATAAAGATTTATACCGTGTAAAATGAAAATATTCTACATATGTATTGTATTTCATGATTATATTGTAGGAAAAACCCTTGTGTGTCTTTTTCTACACACTCTTGTACAAATATTCTTACAAATGGTTATTCTTATATTTACTTAATATTAATCGAGATAAACATTTCTAAAAATTGTCGTTCAGTATTTTCTTTTATGCACAAGGGATGTTAATTGACAGTCAAATCTTTTAAGAGCTGGTCGTTATGTGATGGCGTTGACATTTAATTTCCTTTCTGTGGTCAGGGTATAGAAAGACTAATGACTTCCTATTCCAGAAAACTATATTTGAAAATTTAAATAAATGGTAAGGAATATCTCAATAATGGTTATAGCTACAAAAATGTTATTTGATACCAATTGCGTGTTCTAACGAGATCTAGATTATTGCTGTAGTAAGAGTTTGTAGGAAGATTTAAATCCTCCTTGTGGTTTACCCCGAAAAATGCGAGTGATTTCGAGAATATAATGCTGTTCCGGCTCGTTGTCATGGTAGCTCAGTGAGTTGGAGTAAGAGCTGTGGTTCAGATTTGGCATTGAATTGTTCAGTCTTACTCTACCCTTTCCAATCCTGTCTTACACACATCTACTGTGTAGAATAACAATTAATTGCAACCTTATAGTTGGTTAACTAGAAACACGGGACTTAAGCACTTACAATATTGTAAGTCATTGTTCAGGTATGTTATCTCATAAGAATTTGAGATGTCCTTGTGTGCCTTACCGGAAAGAATGCGAGTGAGTTGGAGAAATTAATGTCGGGTCGCCATGTTGCCATGGTAGCTCAGTGGCTAGATCGGCCGGATGGAGACCGGAAGATCCGTGATTCAAATCCCGCCTATGACATGGAATTTTTGAGTCTCGCTTTATCTATGCTTTCCAAGATTTTGTCTATTGCTTGTGGTTTACCAGATACATAAAAGTCATCCAGAATGAAGAGGTCCACAGAGGACATTCTCAGTAAATTCAACATACTCATTTCATTAATTCTCATGAAAATATTTTAAACGTGTGGTATTTTAGTCAAAATCGTTAGAACATTTTGAGTTAATTATAAAGATAAACGACATATTTTTTATATAAAGGATAGACTCGAGTGGGGGGATTTTCTTGAAAATCTTTGTGCTCTATCTTTGGAAAACGCTGAACTTAAACACCAAGTTTGGTATTTAATGAATTTTTGTTTTTGGGTTACACTATTCGTGCGGGCGCGCGCGCACGCACAGACACACACAGAAGAACCTTTTACTAAAAATGTTTTTGGTTTCAGGTAGCCTCAAAACGTGCATCTGTGGTGAAACTTCGTATGGAATTTTTGGGTGGAATGCAATACTTTTATTTTCTATAGGTAAGTAGCAGAAAAAGCCAATTTACTTGATTATTTTCTTCAGTCAGAGATTACATTAAGGGCAGCTTGGCACAACTTGGTGCCTGAGCTTCAAATGTTACGACAATTTTCATGTATCAGTTTGCAACATTAGCATTGAAGTTAGTTTATGATAGAAGTCTATTTCTGAACTATTCTGACACGTGCTTAGGCCTAGCTGTAAAAACAAAGGAAGCCTGTTTGACCATTAAATATTGACAGTAGCTGTTTGCTTGCATACTCCATACTCGCAAGTGAGTCTGAGAGGCAGGCATTTCAGCTGAGTAAAGGCAAGGGTTGCGTAACCACATATTCTTTATGATTCAGCACCTTCTTTGTTTGCTGCACTTATACCAAAAGGGTGGGCAGTAACTGACCAAATAAAATGAATGCTATTTAATGTATTTACTCTAAAAATAAATAGGTACCTTATTCCATTAAGCAGGGGAACAACAATCACATAATTTTTTGTAGTAATGTGAAAACTGGTTCCATTACAAAGCGACAAATACGAGGCGTAGACGTTTTAAAATGAACCAGTCCATGGTAGCCTATGAAGAAGAGACATCATCGAAAAACTGAATTAGAGTTGAAACATTCAAATCTGGGTTCGAACACAGTACGTTTGCGTCATTCTATTGCTGCTCTTATTAATGGTTTACGTTGTCTGAATTTCTAAACCCAACCACGAAATTCTCTCATGATAGCTGTTTATTGTAACTATCAAATAAAAAGAAAGAAAAGGGAATATTCCCAAATTTTAAATGTATTACATAGATGATATACTAAATTTACAAATAACTAACCGTCTTATGTACACCAAAGTACATCCAACAGTACTTAACTGTTATTTTTATCTTAAAATTTAATTTGTCTTCATAATTTTTATAAATGGATCATTTATACCAGAAAATTTAATTCACGGAAAACTAAGGAAAATAATCTTTAATGCATTTTCAGAGAGAGAGAGAGAGAAACCGCATGACTTGAGCTCACAGAAGCTACCTACTTAATAAGAGTGCAATTTGAACATCAGAACTTTCCCTTACAGAAGGGTTAAACTTTATCTCCCTACTACAACCTGTGTAAAAGTAGTTTTTTCTGGAGTGATGCAGAAATTGTTACCACATTCGCCGTTGTGTGAATGATTTACTCCGTTTTTACCCAGAATTTCAAATCCCGAGACAAAACAATAAAAAGGACTAAAAGATTAGACATGCCTAAGATTGTAATTTGAAGTTACATGTTCGTGTATTCCCATAATGCTCCAACTGTTTTGTAGAACGCTGTTATTTTACATTAGGTGTTATTTTCTCAATTTATTCTCTGTAAGTCAGTTTTACTGCTATAAAGAGAATGAACGGCCTTTTTAGTAGAAGAGTTGTGTCAATAAATCCGAAAGACTATATAAAAACCTTTCAACTATTTCAGTTACCTATCACTATACATGCTGAGATGCTAGTTGAAGATGTACGCAAAATACAAATACTGGAAAGGTACGATACAAATCCTCTTTCACTAACATGATTTTGGACCTGTTGAATTCCACCCCTTATACGCAAATTTCGTATATGTCAGAGGCACTGGTGATAAACTCGCTTCAAAGTACTGACGTCATGAGCAAACTATTGACTGGTGGGAAAGGCTGAATAAATCTTAAGATTGATGTTTGGATATGGACGGACGGGCAGACGAACGGATGTAATTAAAGAGGAAATTTAAATTAATAATACTACACAACAAACTAAAAGAAGTCATCTTCAGGCAATTTTCTCCATTTAGTCTCTCTGTAAGAGAAATAACAAAAATAAATTCGAGTATTAAGGCACATTCTGAGATTTATTGCCCTCTCCTAATGTCTCAAATGATCTAGAAGTGTTTTAATCCGTGACTGTCATTTGTAACAATTTGGAAGAGGACGGCACGGCTGCTGTGTAACGGTAGACGTGATCCAAGTCACGTGGGACTCTCGAGTTATGTTAATTCTCTTCTTTATCGGGCCAGCCGACCCTCTTGACAGTTTCTTCCTTGCCTCATAAGCCGCCCAGGATTTTATTTATTTACATTTTGAGAAGGGCAGCTAGAGTGCGGGGCCTTTCTATGGGAACGAGACCAGACGGTGCACAGATCATATGGTGACTTTTGGGGAGTTTGCTTACGTGTCAGCAGCTGCATATTAAACATGCCAAAGAGCGTCTTTATTTAAATGTTATGGTCATGACGATGTACTCTGATAGATATAAACAATTAATGGTCATCTTGGGGCCAAAGACGTCACGCTTCCATCTAAGTCTGACATCGGTTATTTCTCCAGGATGGAGCAACTAGTTAGGCTGTCGTGGTATTGGTTTGGTTGATGAAGTAGGGTCAAATTCTACACCATGCCACATTGTTGAGTAACAGCATCCTCCGAGCATTCATTAACATCATCTACACCGTATTATATAGTATGTTTATGTGATGTTTCCAAAATCGATAGCAAAACTGATTTTAGTAATATCTTAAATGAAAAAAGAGGATTAATGTGTTATACTCACGCGACTTTCTCTTTTACAAATTATATTATAAGCGTATTACTCTCTGGGTATCTGAATAAGTAGAGGAAGTATCTGTACTCAATACAAAAATTCAATATCGAGAAAACACCGGAAATGTAAGTAAAAACAGAAAACGGTTTGTGTGTATGTGTATATCTGTGAACAATATAAATCAAAAACCAAAATGTAAGTTGAACACCGAACATGGTATGTAAATTGAGCATCTTCCAGAATGTGACACGAAAAATTTCAACAAAATCTCTCCATCCCAATCACCTTTTAAGTGAAAGCATTTTCATTCCTTTCTTTATTTTCTCGAAAAAAACATAGATTTTTTAAATGTTACATTTTAAGGTGTTTGTATAATAATAATAATAATAATAATAATAATAATAATAATAATAATAATAATAATAATAATAATAATAATAATAATAATAATAATAATAATAATAAACACTAATAATAATATATTTTGAATTTTCTGGGAAGGAATAGTCTGTGAATTGCTCTGTATTCTAAGTAACTTATGTAAAATTGGTAAACAGTAAGGGACAAAGTGTTACTTCTCTAAACATTTAGATATCTTTATTTTCTGTATTATTTATTTACTTTGTACTCTCTTTAACTGTTGTGGTTCTGAGCGTCCCGTTTTATACTGGGCGTGAAAGGTCACTTAATTTTGTTCAAATTCCTTCTTATCAGGTATGTCTTTTAGGTGTCGTAAATCTATATCAGAAGCACCAGTTTTATTTTTATACCGAAAGAAGCCATGCTAAACATTTTACGCCTGAAAAGGGATGGGTTTTTTGGGAGTTTCTCTTGGAGATCGCTGGGGAGGATAACTACATCTTCGGGATTTTCCATCCCTTCATCCTAGTTAGCAATTTCAGGACTTCAAGTGTGGGCAGGGATTTCGGCGTGGATCCTGAAAATCCTCCTCCTCCGGATTGGAGGATACCTCCTGTTCCAGGGCCTCCAAGGGATGTGTAAGCCTACAGGGGTAAAGGGAGCCGATTTTGTGAGTCACCACCGGGGAGTTTCGATCTGTAACTGTTAGAAGCCTTGCCCTCTGCTGTCATCTCTCTTTAGAGCAACCGTACAATATCAGAGCATCCGTGGTTCATATACCGGCCATGATCTTGAAGTTTTTAGTCTGATCCTACCTTTAAAAGAACTTACGTGTTTAGATGACACTTGGTTTTATAATTATCCGGTTTAAAAATCCACACCCTGCATCTTTTCTACAACAAATACAGTGTTTGGATTCAGGGGATCTCGAAATCTTCGGTGAAATTTGGAAATCTGGTTTTGTCTCGAATACAATACTTGTAAACATAATTAAAGGTATAACAATTAAAAATTAGAGCTAAACTATATTTTGTAAAATACGGGTGTCTAGAACTCAAATTTATTATACCCTCTGCAGCGACTAGGTTGTAGGTCTTTTTTCAGCAAAGGCATTTAAAAAACTGAGAGAGGACCAAAAACAACCACCCTTCAAGGTAAGGTTTCTAGTTTTTATGCCTGTTTCTTGTTTCCCATCCCATTGCTGTTAATCCTTCGTTCCCTTTCTCTCAAAGTGGTATGATAAATGCGGTAGGTACTGTGGGAAAGTGGAACCACGATGTTCAAATGTCACTCCTACATATATTGCCATTAGTGTAATAACACTGTTGGACCATCAGGAGGCCTTGGCTTATAGGTATGCTGCTCAAAACATCTAGCAACCTGTCAGCGCACTATACAGGCTGGGAGATCCAATGCAATAGTGACATCATTAACTTATTCGAGTTGCATAAAGACTCATTGACCTGACCTTCTAGTATTATATATTTTTATTCCTGTATACGTACTTACAGCACGTAGATGAAGTATTGCATTCCAGCTAAAACTTCCATACCGATATTTCAATCAAGATACATTTTGGAGGTGCACTGAATTCCCCTGTCCCCAAAAGAAAAATTGGGAAAATATGTATCCGTCTACCTCTCTCTTCCTATCTGTCTGTCTGCCTGTCCGTCTACCTCTCTGTCTGCCTGTCTGACTGCCTGTCTGTCTGCTTGCCTACCTGCCTCCCTGCCCGCCTGGCTGCCCATCTGGCTGCTCGACTGTCTGTGTGTCTGTCTACCTGTCTACCTCTCTGTCTGTCTGCCTGTCTGTCTGCTTGCCTACCTGCCTCCCTGCCCGCCTGGCTGCCTATCTGGCTGCTCGCCTGTCTGTGTGTCTGCCTGTCCGTCTACCTCTCTGTCTGTCTGCCTGTCTGACTGCCTGTCTGTCTGCTTGCCTACCTGCCTCCCTGCCCACCTGGCTGTCCATCTGGCTGCCCGTCTGACTGCCCACCTGGCTGCCCGCCTGTCTCTCTGTCTGTCTACCTGTCTACCTGTCTGTCTATCTGCCTGTCTACCTGCCTGTCTGTCTCCCTGTCTACCTGTCTGTCTATCTGCCTGTCTACCTGCCTGTCTGTATACCTGTCTACCTGGCTGCCCGCCTGTCTATCTGTCTGTCTGTATACCTGTCTACCTGGCTGCCCACCTGTCTGTCTGTGTACCTGTCTGTCTGTATACCTGTCTACCGGGCTGCCCACCTGTCTGTCTGTGTACCTGCCTGTCTATCTGTTAACAGCATAGCTCAGAAACGGAAGGTTGGTCAGATACCAAACTTGGTATTTAAGTTCAGCATATTTCAACGATGCAACACGAAGATTTTCGATGAAATCCGTCACCTCAATACAAATCTACCTTTTACATGGAAACATTTTTGAAAAAGTTGATTCTTCCAAAAACGGACCTGAACACATTGACTAAAATAAAAATGTGTAAAATATTTTCACGACAAATAAACTGTACATACAGGCTGGAAGTGAAACCTTTTTCTAAAAATGCTTCTGCTCCTGGATTCAGGGGGCCTCAAAGCATATATTTCCAGTGAAATCTCGACATCGAATTTTTGGGTGGAATACAATACCCATTGTTTGGAAAATATTAATTAAACAACATAAAAGTAGCGCTATATAGAGAAATAATTGCCGTGCTTATAAGAAGAAAGGATTCAACTTCGCTGCGTCTCTAAATTTCTGAAATGTTCCTTTTACAGACACACTCCTCCTTAAGTTTAAAGATGATTGCCCTACAGGAATATGAGACCCTCGTTGTCCCGTGTTGCACACAGAATGCAAGCATGGGAACAATTCTTGAGTGAACCGTGTATTAAGATCACTTTATTATGTAAATTATTAAGAAATTAATGGTGAGCGTACTCGACGACCAAAATTGTCGTGTAATGTATGGTATTGCTTTAAAGCCATAGGCAGATAATCATTCATAACACTCATTAGCTCGCTGGCTGTTAGGGTGGTGCGTGAGGTGGTAATACAACATGCCTGTATCGCTAGAAACGTTATAATTTCCATATTTCCTTAAATTCTTTGTTTAACTATAATGGCATGCTTGTCGGGGAAAGGAATGCAAATTAATGATGCACTATTCAGTAATTGACTACAGAACACCACGAATGTGCACTGAATGACAACGACTGTGATTTAGAACCGTACCCACACTTACTAAGGAAGGGCCTCGGTTCGAACCACAGTTCTTCTTCCATGTACCTAAAGATAGTATTCTATACCACAAATACGTTTTGAGGCTATTAATGTTAAAAAAGCTTTAATATTGTCTGTCTTTCACTCATTATTTATCTGTCTGCGTGTGTGTCTGTGAACAACAAAACTAAAAAACGACACGTCGGATAAATATCGAGCTCAACATTTACTAAGTTCAATATCTTCCAGAGATGCTACAGCAAGATTATTAAGAAAATCCCCCATCTGAATTCGAGAGGTCGTGGATTCGGTTCCGGTAGCCGACTATAGCTTTTTTCGGGGTTTCCCCGGGACGTTAGGCAAATGCTGGGAAGGATAGTTACATTCCTCGAACTTCCGTTCCTTCATTGCGCCCATTTCTCATTTCACACCACCTGTCATATTGGTTGGCAGGGTCCTAAGTGTTGGTGGTAGTTTTGGTGAGCATTTATTTGCTGTAAATCTTCGTCCTCCCAATTGGAGGAGGTCTCCGAGACCCCAGGATATGTGTAAGCCTGGCAAGGGAGCGGAGCTGGTTGTAACAGCCGCCACCGAGCAGTTTCAGTGTGTACTAGCTCTTAGGGACCCTGCCATCTTCTGTCATCTCCCCTTAGTTCCGACTACCCTTGGTATCCTCTCACCTGATCCCTCACTAAATGGGCGCCCCGTTAGGGACATAGGCACAGAATATTTCATAAGTGCCAAATCCCCCCTCCGAATATTGTCATAGTCATATCTTGAAACTTCTGGAAATAGCCTGTGAAATCATCTTCATAGAAAATAGATTTTGTATAACTGATAAACTTTGAGAGAGAGAGAGAGAGAGAGAGAGAGACAGAGAGAGACAGAAAGAGAGAGAGAGAAGTAATACACAAATACATGCATTCCTGTAAAACACAACATATATTTCGAACAACTTATTTGTGTGTCCACGTCTCACATTTAAGCATCTGACTGTTGGTTTACTTTTCTGGGGCAATGGGCACTGAAATTATTCCTGCAAAGATTCATCTCGATCATCATGTAGTAGATAGAAAAAGAGATTATAAGGAAATGTTTGCAGCAGCTATGTAACAAAATAATAAACAACAGTAGGTAGAGTGGGTTTTCATGTGAATGAAAACACTACGCATTGAAATAATAGTGAATATTCCAAAGAGTACCAACTTCTACTATACTCGCAGTACGCTGAGCGCTTGTCATTTCTTTTTACTACGAGTTCATACAATATATTGAAGCTCGTAAAAACGTTTTCCTGTGCTTTAAATATGGTTCAAGCAGCTGGGATATGAATTCAAAGGTTGTGTGGGTCATTCAGAAATATTCTAGCCAATTTTTCTTTTCAAAATGAAAACGAACTATGCATTATATCCATCTTTGCTTTTTTCTTTAACCCAACTTGCGTTGTGTGGTTTCGCCTGTTTGGTTTGTAGTTTTTGTTGTAACCGTCGCGTACGCTCCTCCCATTTTTCCTGAAGGAGCAATAAACTTTCTAGAATCTGGTGCAATAATCGACACAAAGGGGGCCGCTTTTATCATTTCCATATCCTTTACAAAACCTTCGTTTAAGGAGAAATGAAATCGTAACAATTGCCATAAAAACTACAGTTTTTGTTTATTTGTTTGTTCGGTCTTTCTTTTTTCTTTTTCTTTGCTCTTTCTACTATGTACTGACAGTAAATAGACAAACAGAGAAATTATTTTCCATCCAAAATATTTTACTATCTTTTAGGTCTACTTTATTCTCCTATTTCCATTGTACGTTCAAGGAAACAAAGTAGATATGAGAAGTAGTTTTGTAAGTATAAGCTTGTGAGTTAAATATTAAATTATTCTGTTTTTAACGACGCTGTCAATTAGCAGGATCACATCAGCGTCTCCGGTGTGCCGGAACTTCGTCCCGCAGGAGTTCTTTTACATGCCAGTAAATCTACTAACATGGAGCTGTCGTTTTTAAGCACACTTAAAAACCATCGGTTTGGGCCGGATTTGAACCCGCGACCTTGGGAATAGTAGGCCAGCTTCTAACCAACTGAGCCACCCAGACCAACACATAGCTTGTTGAAGAATCAGTTGAGAAAGTAATTTGAGTATAACGCATTAGTTTTGTTTTAACTAGTTGCAGATACATTTATTTTTATTATTTTTTATGTTACGAAAAATTGCTCCAGACAATGAAGCTACTTTTCAAAAAGTTAATGTTTTACAATCGAACTGTTTAATGGCATATAAGTAAATTGCACAGCCACGCTTTTAGTTTTTCTACTATTTGGGAGAAAATAATTAGGTAATGTTAAATATGAAAATTGAAACGTTTGCTTAAAAATGTTACACAATATGAATATCAATGTTTAATAACGTCACAAATAATTTAGTGCATAGAAATACCTTTCTTCCGTGTTTATCTGCTAGTCTGTAAGATTTCATATAGGAATCTAGGCTTACAGGTAGACATATAAATTACTATATTACATATTTTAAACGTTTGTGCAGTTATAAAAATTATATGGAACTAACGTATAAGCTTTTAGAAATCCATATTAATGAATTTTAGCAATGTTCTACTTTTTCCACCTACATATAGATATCCCTAAGGGCGATTCACAATGTTAGTTTTGAGTCGGTGCAAACAGTTAATAAATATTTGGAAGGTAGGCACACAAGTCCCTTTCAACCGTAATGGTGCCGCCTATCTTGAATCTGAAAGAAAGGGTTTCACTGTAAAGCGCCTCTCCCCTCGAGGAGTCAGGTAGATACGTCATCAAATAAGTCGCTCAAGCGTTGCTCTCTTGTTTTTTATGTTAACTTTAACCCCTGCCCTAAAAGGAAGCAACTCCTTCCCTTCTACACCTGTTTCAATGAGGAATACACTTGACCAGACCGCCATGATGCCGGGAATCATTCATTAACAACGTTCCTCTAACACTACCGCTGGCTGCACTGATTAGACCAACGCACGCACTTTACCTATATATTCCTCAATATTATTTATTTTCTTAAAGATGGATCCAAGGATCATGATTAAGCGATTTTCAACACTAATTAAGTATATCTATATCTCGACTTTTTTATGATTACCATATGAAGTCCTCTTCATACTGCATTAGTTGTTAAATAAACAGAAAATTGAGTTTCTATTTATGCACGCCCTTTAACTACTATGGTTCTCAGCGTTCCATTCTATATTGGGCATGAAAGACAGCTTAATTTTCCTCACAGGCCTCTACACATATTAGTCTTGGGGTTCTTTTCTTCTCTACCTGATTATCCTCCCCTAATGGAGGACTTACAAGCCAGTGCCTAGGGTCAGACGCCTGTCGGGGAGCTCAGGAACCCATGGAACGGACAGAGTGAAGACCTGGAAGCGGGCGGTCAGCCAAGCACATCATCTAGTGAGGAAGATGATATGAAATGTAGGCGAAATGGATGATTTGAAAGATGATGATGGAAAGAGTGACGGAGGAAAACCGGAGAACCCGGAGAAAACCCGTCCAGACGCCACTTCGCCTGTCACCAATAAACATGCAGCCTCTGGGATCGAACCCAGGTCGCCTAGGTGGTATCGAACACTCTAACCACACGGCCACGATACCGTGGTGTTCTAAGTGCCGTAAATCTACGACACAAGACTACTGGTACTGTTTCCCTTCCGAAAGATGTTTACGCCCGAAAAAATCCATCACTCTTTGAACCCGCGACCTTGGGAACCAGAAGCTACTATGTTACCCATAGATCACGAGACATGACTAAACACATGAAAGAGGTAAACACTTAACACATAAAAATCTAATGTGTTGCACTCACATGACTTTCTCTACTCTTGTACTAACCATTCTTACAAAATCTCATTCCTGTATCTTCTTCGCGTTAGTTGAGATAAACATTTGCAGAAATTATCTTATTGCGTATTTCGTTATAGGTACAAGGGGAAAATGGGAATACAGTTGGCTTTGACCGACCGTCAAATCTTTCAAAGCTTTGAGATTTCGTTCTGTTTCAACACTTAAATTAAGCCCAAATGCTTTTTTGGTAAAGTGAACCATTTCGGAGATATTCCTATTTATTTCTGCGGGTTTTGGAATACTTAAACTTTTCTCAAATGAACGTCGTTATTCACTTTCTCTTGTCCGTACAAAGAGAACGGAATTTTAAAGCTTTCATACAGCGACAGCTTTGAAACATTTGACTATCGCTCAAAGGCTACTGTATTGTAATATTCCCCTTGCACCTACAAGGAGATTAGTGATAAGATAATTTGTACAAATGTTTATATTAACTAACATGAATATATAGGAATAAGAGTTTGTAAGAATAGTACAAGAGTAGAGAAAGTCATGTGAGTGTAACACATCAGATGTTTACAAATACTTATTTTTCTATATAAGAGATAAATGTTCATTACATATTTACATATATTTTTTTAAGGATTTATTAGGCTAAAGCTACAGATGACTCAAATTCTTTAGTTACCGAGAAAAAAATTTGATTACATAATTTTCTCTACTTACTCTTTGTATAAATTATAACAGTATAAACTATTATTACGAATGCTTATTGTTCTATGTATTTAAGGTTAATCGAAGCAAAATTTGTAGAAATGCTTTTATCACACACTTAATTTTAGGTAGTGAAATATTTTAAGACCTAATTGCTATGTGAGGACTTTGAAATTCCATTCTCTTTGCATTACCAGGGAAAAACGAATGAAAAAACTGAATAACAACTTCACATTTCCTATGAGTATAGGACAATTCTAACCAATAACAAGGAATACTTCAGAAATAGATAATGAAAAAAACTTACATAAGTTGTGTGCTTTAAACGAGATATACCTACATCTTTTGTATAGTAAAATTTTGTCTTTGTCTTACAGTTTACCATTTATACAGAAGTAAGTCAAAATGAAGAGGACTTCGGAAACTATTTCCAAGAAATTTAAGATATACGTTTTATTTAGCTAGCGCTGCTGCTTACCAAGCGGGAGCCCTGTTCCGGGATGCACTCAGCCTCGTTATGTAGCTAAGGAGCTACTTTATTGTTAAGCAGTGGCCCCTGGCACCGAAGACATTATATAGCGATTGGGAGGTATCTTAGCGTTGGCCACGTCCCACTCTTTAGCACTGCACCCCACTTCCTCCGGTTGCCCTTCACACATATGCGTTGACATGTCATCCTGCTCCCTTCATGAAAACGATCCACAAGGTTTCATGACCGCCGATATCCCTGGAGTACCTTCTCAGTCATCTTGCTCCTGGCGAGTCCAAACACAACCACCTCCAGGATCATCCTGCCGACCATAAGAGTCGCGCTGGGGCTCCGGAGCGTTAACTCGTGTTGCCCGACTTGCAGGACCCTCCTCCTCGTGGCTCCTGAGGGCATGCAGTCCCAGTATCACTTCCTCGCGAAGAACATGTACAGACCCATAACGCTCTCCCCCAAGGTCAACTCCAGCCAGGCCTCCTCCTCCACAGGTAAGGTGTCACCCGATGCCGCCACTATCTCGTAGGGTCGATCTAGTTCCTCTTAGGCATGTCCTCCGCCACATACGATCCAATCACGGTCACGGCTGCGCTCGTGCCCATTAGTACTCGGCATGGTTTCCCCTGTATCTTGCCGTCCACGATGTCCACCAGTCTTCTATTCACGGCACTCAGCGTCACCTGTTTGGACGGCTCCGTCGGTACCTCCATCACTCACGCCAAGTTGGTACTTATTTGTTCCTCGCTAGCTCGTAGACTTCCCTGCTGACAGTGCTTCGCGTATCTTGTTTGGCTACACACTCTTGTAGCTGATCCTTGTCGACGTCTCTTTGACTTCATCGTATCGTACACTTCCGTTCTCCAATGCGGACGTAACTGTCCCTTCGGGCAAGCCGTACTATTCCGCCCACCTCTGGCTTCTAGCTCCTTTAATGATGCTGTCGACTCTTCCTTCCAGGCTGTTAAAACATTCCCCGATGTCCTCTACGACGTCCACGTGCTAGCAGAGGAGTTCCACCTTCCCGTCGAGTTGTTCCGCGTCTTCCTTCACGCCGACCAGTTCCCCGTCTATCTTCGCCAATAGCCCCATCTTCGTATCGATCACTTCAGTCATATTTCCCATTCCAGAGCTCATTTTTGTCCTCACTTCTTCCTTTACACTCCTTAACTTCACCTCTATCTTCTCTTATAGCGGAATTCCCTGTTTCTTCCTTTCCCATCTTATCAGTATGCATTTCATTTCTTCCATTCCCTAGTTTACTTTTTCCATTCTTTCACCATTTTTTCCATTCCCGGTTTCAGGTTCTTGATATGGGCTAGTAGGCTACTAATTCCTTCATCTCTTCCATGTTGACATCCATATACTACTCCTGACAGCAATGTAGCCAAACGGCAATTCGACGAATCCCACCTCCGACATCTCAACTTCGCCCTCGCAGCCTATCAGCCTCGGCTCATCGCTCCAACAGTCCCTTCCGCGAGATCAGTCACGAAGTCGCTCCCGAGATCAACGAGGTCCCTCCCCCCGGTGTCACCAGCGGTGTCCAACTCGGTGTCGTACTCGGTGTCGTACCCGGTGTCGTACCCGTTGTCGTACCCGATGTCGTACTCGGTGTCGTGCCCGGTGTCGTACCCGGAGTCGTACTCGGTGTCGTACCCGGTGTCGTACCCGGTGTCGTACTCGGTGTCGTACCCGGTGTCGTACTCGGTGTCGTACTCGGTGTCGTACCCGGTGTCGTACTCGGTGTCGTACCCGATGTCGTACTCGGTGTCGTGCCCGGTGTCGTACCCGATGTCGTACCCGGTGTCGTTCCCGGTGTCGTACCCGGTGTCGTACTCGGTGTCGTACCCGGTGTCGTACCCGGTGTCGTACCCGATGTCGTACTCGGTGTCGTACCCGGTGTCGTACCCGGTGTCGTACCCGGTGTCGTACCCGATGTCGTACTCGGTGTCGTACCCGGTGTCGTACCCGGAGTCGTACTCGGTGTCGTACCCGGTGTCGTACCCGGAGTCGTACTCGGTGTCGTACCCGGTGTCGTACCCGATGTCGTACCCGATGTCACACTCGGTGTCACTCTCGATGTCATTCTCGATGTCACTCCCGATGTCACTCACGATGTCACCCCCGATGTCACTCCTGATGTCACTCCCAATGTCACTCCCGGTGTCACTCCTTATGTCACTCGATGTCACTACCAATGTCACTCTCGATGTCACTCTCGAAGTCACTCCCGATGTCACTCCCGATGTCACTCCCGATGTCACTCTCGATGTTACTCCCGATGTCACTCTCGATGTCTCTCGATGTCACTCCCGATGTCACTCCCGATGTTACTCTCGATGTCACTCGATGCCACTCTCAATGCCACTCTAGATGTCATTCCCGATGTCACTCTCGATGTCACTCTCGATGTCACTCTCGATGTCACTCCCAATGTCACTCCCGATGCCACTCATGATGTCACTCTCGATGTCACTTCCGATGTCACTCCCGATTAACTCTCGATATCACTAGATGTCACTCCCGATGTAACTCCCGATGTCACTCGATGTCACTCCAGATGTCACTCCCTTGCCTCTACCTCATTCCAGCTCTCTCACCCTCTCACTCCCGCCAGCGAACCCTCTCACTTGCCCTCGACCCCTCTCACTTGCCCTCGACCCTCTCACTTGCGCTCGACCCCTCTCGCTTGCCCTCGACCCCTCTCACACGCTCTCGACCCCTCGACCTCTGCCTCGGCCACGCTCCCTCACCCTCAACCAGTTATCGTCCCTCCTCCCGCCTTCCCTGTCCCGCTCGATCTCTATGTTTCTATCTCTCCTCATCGCTCTCCGTCTCGCCCCATCCCTCTCTCCAGATCTCTGCATCTCTCCCCTCTCTCGTTTCATCTCTTTCCCAGTCTCTCTACCCATCACACTCCCCGTCTCTCTGCATATTCCTTCCCCATTTCTCTCTGTGTATATACAGAGGGGTATATCCCTCCTTCTCTAGATATCTCTCCATCTCTCTAGATCTATCTCTCTATCTGTATGTCTATATATCTGCATGACACACACTATCTCTCACTCACCCTTGGAATCCGTGTCTCGTCGTCCACACGCAGGTACACATTTTCCTAAACTGTTAATATATTATTTAATAATTTATTATTCGAAAATCTCAAAACCAATATTTCCGAAGAAATGTGTCAAGTTTTTGGCTGAAAAAGTAAGAAAGGTTTGTAAGGTATGGTTAAAATAAATGGTATTTTCAGTATATTTAATTTTATTATAAAATTAGAAAATTTAACTATTATTAAATATATTGTACGGGTAACTGATTTTTATGGTTTTGCACAAAATATTTAAATACTTCAGACTTAACTGGTTCAACTGCAGATTTCTTCGAGTTGCATAAATAAAGTACAACATACAGTTTGTTAGTTGTAGTATAAATAGATATTTGTATTGGTAATTGAGGACAGTTTAACGAGCAATATTACATCAATATTTGCTTCATTTGTGGACTTATAAATTTACTTATTAAGAATAGCATGTTTTCAGGTTAGTACCTCCCACTAAGTACACAGAAGTTATAGGATTTATTTTCCCCCGAGAGAGCTATGAAATTCTTTTCTATTTGTACGGCTGAGATATAAAAATTAAAAACGATCTTTCATTTGAGGAAGATTTAAGTATTCCAAAACTCTCATAAATAAGGAATATCTCCGAAACGGAGCTCCACAAAAAATTCGCTTGGACATAAATTGTGTATTTTAATGAGCTCTACATTTTTACCTACTATACTAGTAAGTAGAGGAAGTGTTGTATTCCACCCAAAAATTCCATGCCGAGTTTTCACCGGAAATATGTTTAGACGCCCCTGAATCAAAAAAAAAAAAAAAAAAAAAAAAAAAAAAATCTGATGTGTTGCACTCACATGACTTTACTCTTGTACTAACCATTCTTACAAACTCCTATTCCTATATCTCCATGTTAGTTAAGATAAATATCCGTACAAATTATTTTATTGCTTATGTCTTTGTAGGGGCAAGGGAGATATTAGAATACAAAAGGCTTTGTACGACAGTCAAATCTTTTTGACCTTTGAGATTCCGTTTTCCTTGCACGATTAACATATAAAAAATGAACAACGTTGTTGCATTTCGCTAAAGTTCTAAGTTTAGCTATTTTCTTCAAAATTTTCGTGTCACATCCTTGAAAGACATTAAACTTAAATACCAACTTTGGTTTTTAACCGACTTTTCGTTTTTGAGTTATGCTGTCCACAGACTGACACACAGACTGACACATAGACACACAGACACACAGATTGACACACAGACTGAGACACAGACTGACACACAGACACACACACACGGACCTTTTTCTAAAAATGCGTTTTTATTTATTCAGGGGGCCTCAAAACATATTTCCGGTAAAATCTCGACATCGAATTTTTGGGTGGAATACAATACTTCCCCTACTTACCAGTAGAGAACGTAAGAAATGAACGATGATCCATTTCACGAAAGTTCTAAGTTTTCCGAAACTCACACACATAACAAGGAAGATCTCCGAAATGGTTCACCCTACAAGAAAATTTATCAATACATAAATTGTGTATTTTAGCAAGATCTATATTTTTTGTATAGTACGATTTGGTCTATCTCTAACGGTTTACCAGTTATGCAAAAGTCGTCCAGAGTAAATACGACTACAGGGGCTATAGCCGGAAAATTCAAGATATACATTTCATTTTTCATCAAAATATCTTCAACATATGACATTTTAATAAAAATCGTTAGAGCCATTTTCAAGAAAATCAAAATTTTCGAAAAATTTTCCATGTAAAGGGTAGTTTAGGTTGAGGCTATTTTCTTCAAAATCTTCGTGTCGCATCCTTGAAAGACATTAAACTTAAATACCAACTTTGGTTTTTAACCGACTTTTCGTTTTTGAGCTCTGCTGTCCACAGACTGACACACAGATACACATACAGACACACACACACGAACCTTTTTCTAAAAATGCTTTTTTTGGATTCAGGGGTCCTCTAAACATATATTTCCGGTGAAATCTCGACATCGAATTTTTGGGTGGAATACAATACTTCCCCTACTTACCAGTAGAGAAAGTAAAAAGTCGTATGTGTTGCATTCAATTCACTTATTTTGTAGTAAGATGTGTGTCTTGCGGTTTAACAGATATACAAGTCATTGAGAATGAAGAAGACTTAAAAGGTTATTGCCAGAAAAATCAAAATACGCATTTTATTTCTCATAAACATGTTTTAAATATGTGGTATGTTAATTAAAATTATTAAAACCGTTTTTGTTTGGGGTGGGCGATTTTCTTGAAAACATTTATGTCGTATCCTTTGAAGGCGCTGAACTTAAATACCAATTTTCGTATTTAACCGACTTTTCGTTTTTGAGCTACTCCGTTCTCTCTCTCCCTCTCTCTCTCTCTCTCTCTCTCCTTCTCTCTCTTACACACACATACACACACCACTCACACATATACACAACAGACATTTTCTTTAAAATATATATTTGTTATTCCGGGAGCCTCAAAACGTGTATTTCTGGCAATATCTGGATATTGAATTTTTTTAAGGAGTGCTAGACTCCCCCTTCTTACGATACTAAGTGAGAAATTAGAGAAACTAGAGAAGCTAGAGTGGAATAGTTAACAAGATATTGTTAAAAGATTCAATTTATATTAAATGAAAATGTTCTGGTGCTATTCCCGTAATATTCGCTAGTATCTAATAATTTGTCATACGTTTTCTTAAGCACTAAATTATACTTCTAATATCATGTAGAGTGTGGAATTTTAAAGATACCGCATAGCGATCCTCTTTTTCAGTAGTTGATCTTCACTTTAAAATGCTAATTCGCCCTTAGACTTAAAATCACATGAGTAATGGGATCATTTATAAAAATATTAGTCTCGAGTTATACAAAGGAGGCAGAAAAAATAGATTTTGTAAAAAATGATTTGGAAATAATAAATGAAAGTGGTATGACTTAACATAACTTATTATGAAAAAAGGAATAATCATTCTACTTTATCAAGTAGATTATAACTTTCCATGTCCACGGTCATTTCCGTTGATTTTCTTCAAGTGAAGGATTTTGGCATCAACAATGTGGAAAACTGCCTGGAATTGCAATAGAGATAGCTGTAAAGCTGCAGTGTAATTTCTATACCTCTGCCACAATCAACAGAATCAGAATTTTCAAACGAATAAAATCTTCATCAAGCTGGGCATCAATACGACAAGCCACAAAATCTTCAGCAGCCGTATCCAGCTGCCATCAAGTGCAAGGTGCGGTAACAGTCCCCCAACTGTGCCGCTTCCGGCCGCAAGGGTCACCTTGTTCCATTCATCCAATCAGTTGGAAAAACTTAATGTGGGAGAACACAAAAAATGAACCACTCCAGGAACTGGAGCCAGTGACCCTACTCTTGAGAAAACTTAACGTTTGGATAGGGCTCATACAAAATTACACGAATTAAGTTATCTGCATATTAAAACAGCTATGAAGAACATGAAAACGAGGGTGAATTGATGTACGTGATGATGTGTAAAGTGAAATCTATCTAAAGGTATCAGAAACAGAGCAGAAACAGCTGAGCAAGCCTTATCATCATCAGCATTATCATAATCATCATTTTATGGCTTATCACTAGGGCTCGGATATTTGTTACCTAAAAATTCTTGAAAAATATATATACATGCATTTATGCTGTAAAACTTACCAAAATGTGCTCTAAAATGCTAAAGAAACGACCTTAGCAAAATACGAAAACTGCATTTACTTTTAACAGTTACAGATGAATATAATTCATGCCTATCTTGACCCCAACAATACCAAGGGAGAGGGGTACTTTATCTCCAACTTCTGTAATTTTTTTAAATTATGTCTTTTAATTTTTTAATTAAAGGCATGCAGTTAATAGTTATTGTCATCACTGTTCCTATTATTTAATCTGCAATTGTTTCAAGGTTTTCATTGTTGGTCTTTTTGAGAAACCATGAAATGATGTGAAAAAGAAATAATTAAACAAACTTAAATATTACCTTTATAAACATGACTAGATATAATACTCAGTTTTAAAATAAATTTGTTTTAAAAATTCCTGTCATTTTGTTATCAATGGTAGTCAAAAAATACCCCCGTCCCCTGTTGGTAGTATAACTTCTGTAATAACGATTGTCATTGCAGTTAGCAGAATTGCACTGGTTAACGACATGAAGTTTCAGATGGTCAAACTTGAAGGATCTGAGGTTGTCAACAAGCAGACCCTTATACTTGGAGAAACTTTTCTCTATATCATATGATGTAATGGGAGCAAACTTGTAAAAGGGGAAATCATTAGTAGAAAGTTCTGGTTCATTTTCATCGACTTCTTTGTCACAAAGAATGTCTCCAGTTTTACACTATGTTGTATACGCACGATTTCTTTGAAGCGCATGACGTAATTTTTCCCCAACCTTGTCAGCTACTTCGCCCTAAGCACTCAATAAGTCACTTTCACAATGCTTAATGCACCAAGTATTCGTTGAATATGAATCACTTTCGTCAAAGTTATTGAAAATCTTCACAATCTCATTTTAGTCTATACAATGGTAGTTTGCAGTATCAGACCAAGGCCCCCTTTACAATGGGATGAGGAGAAAGGGGAAAATGTTATGAAACGATGTTCTGTCTAAAATATAACTAAAATAATGCTCTTATTCGTATATTTAGCCAAAATATGATCTAACACTAAAATATGGTCAAATGTGTATTTCTATGACCAACAAAGCTGATCCACTGTGTTCAGAAATGTTGGAAATATGTTTAAATTAAGTTAGGTATGAAAAATAAGCAACGTTAAAATGTGACGTCATAAAAATCCGAGTCCTCCATATGACTCACATCCCCTTGATATTGCTCGCTTTTTAAACTTACTCAAAAATCTGTTTGCCTTGGGTATGAAAGCCAGATTACGGCATGAGATAGACGTATCGTATCAGTCTATGATATAGTCACGAAACCGAAGGTGCTGCTTATGGGAAGAGGGGGGCAGCTGGTGCGATTACAGCGCTCCTAGCGGTGAGTAGGTAACTAGCGGAATGGCTTTCACTAGCCAATCAACTGTATTAATTCGTAAAAGTGATGACTTGGAGATATAAGGGAAACTTATTAATTTTAACACTTTATTGTAACTTTTCGTTCGTTGCCTCAAAGACCTAAATACCTAAGCTGTTTCACTTGTTTTAGCAACAAAAACTTGAATCTAGGAAAAGGAAGTACCAACTTAGAAAACAAAAAGTAGTTAAGCCCTATAAAACATGCCAATTCGTACAAAATACATACTACGGACATGTATACTGTTACAAATTTTTCTAACAGTAAAAAAAATGAACTATTACATTCATATATCTTTCTCTACCCATTCTTGTACAGACTCTTCTTACAAAAGCTTATTCTTCTAATTCATATCTACCAATCGAGATAAAAATTTGTAGAAATTATTTTATTACATATGTCCTTATATGTACAATCTTTAAAGAGCTGGCGGTTATGTGATGGTTTTGAATTCCCGTTCTCTTTGCATGAGCACGAGAGGGGGAAACAAATAACAATTTTGCAGTTGACACTTCAAATCTACAATAAAGAAAATGGTTAACGCCACAAAGATTGTATTTGATATAAATTGTGTGATTTACCCAGAGTTTCCTATTCTACGTAATAAGTTTTTTGTCTTTCTCTTACAGTTTAGAACTTTTAAAAATGTATTCAGAATGAAGATAACAGGTTTCTAAGACAGTCAAGATATATTTGTCATGCAAATATCTTAAACATACGGTATTTCAATTAAAGTAGTTTAGATACTACTTTAAGTGTAGTGAAAAGCTTGTTCTATTGTAAGTAAGCAGTAGAGAAATCAGAAAAGAAGCCATATTTATCTACTTTCCGATTTTTGAAACATCCATTAAAATATAAACGTATACATAAGTATTTTAACTCTTTTTGACCGATATAATTTATTAATCAAAGTAGCAGTTCACGACTGCAGTACATACGTGTCATGCCTGCACTCTTAAAAATAACAATTATTGCTATTATTTCTCTTGTCTTTGTGTTCATGGTGTAACTTAGTATAGTTTATTAAAATATTAAGTGTAATATGTTGTATAAGGTTTAAAAAATAGCAGTAAAATGTTTATTTTTGTAAAAGTACACGATAACGAAAATATATTTTGTCGTCCGCTGAGATGACCTTAGTAACTACCAACCAGACCACCAGTAGCGCTAGTATCTAATGGATTTTAATTATTTCTGGGGCTTGGTGACTGTATATAATAGACTATGATGTGTACTAGAACTGCCCAGTGATAAACGCAACCAAGAAAAGTTCATTTATCCATTCCCTTTCTTTCATTTCTATTTCTTTGTTTCTTCCTTTTTTGTGTGGAAGGGTTGTAGTTCATACGATCTAAATGCATTGCACTGTGAGCTTCTAAGCGGATAAACTTATCAAAACGATTTTGATACAAGGGTATTTTTTTCTTAATGTGTTTCCCTACCCCGAAAACTAGGGTTATTTCTTCAGTACACGATATACAGTCCAGACTTTTCTATTTCTTTCAACTTAGTTTTATTATTTTGACTTTTTCGTTTAATCATCTTGTGAATTTGGTTCAGATTTCTTGTTATACCATTTTAGGAATTGCATTGGTGGGGGCGGGGGGGGGGGGGTAGTTTGATAAAATATTTCGCTTAACGAGCGAAATGGCTCAGGTGGTAGCGTCTATAACTTCCATTCCGGAAGTAGCGGGTTCAGATCCCGTGTACTGACAACAGTTCCCTAGATTGTTTCTGGATTCCCTTAGCTCTCGGGTAAAACCCGGACTGGATATTAAATACCACCATCTCTCGGAGAATGGTCTGTAGTTCGACGATCTTAAAGTCGACATTTCCATAAAACTCAATAGCAAAAACAGATACAGGAAGGCGATTACGCAACGAAAGACATCTGATATCTAAGACCATGACAGATCTATAGTATCAAATTGATCTAGTAACAGTCGCTATATCATCAAGAAGTAACAGCAACGTTAAACAATAAGAAAGGTGGGGGGGGGGGAATTTTCAGGTGTATAGAATGCCTTAGTTTATCATTTAGACGGCTAATGAAAATCATTAGTGTGTAATTAACACTGAGTTTGAACGTGCAATCTGAGCGAGAGATTTTTTGAGGAGTTATGAGTCAATGGAAAGCTTTATTTGGCAAATTTGCCAACACAAACAATGGAAGTGAAAATATCCTAGCGCTTCGCTGGCGTAAGAGAAACTTTCTCTATGAATTATTTGCCGAGAACAAATTGGAACAAGTCATACTTATAGAACAAATAAATCTTTTAAAAAGCCATATGTTGCGTCCACATAATTTTCTCATCGTTTATATTGATATCCATTACTACAAAAGCTTGTTTCTCTATCTACTTCATGTTAATCCAGATCAATGTTTCAGAAATGTTTAATTAAATAGTTCGTTGTTGGTACAAGTGAAGTACAGGAGGCTGAATCAATAGTCAGGTGATAAACATTAGGTCTACATATGTTTGCTATAAAATTGTATACTCTTTGCATGACATCTCCAGAAACAAAAGTGGTGGCCAAATAGCTCAGAAGATATAATTTCAAACTGAGAGCAAACAATATCTCGCAAATAGCATATGCCATGAAAAATTAATTTGCAACAAAATGTCTTTCTTAAACACGTTCTTTATAGTAACTGTTTGTCTATTTCTTATGGCTTACACTTATGCGAAAAATAATACAAAAGTCCTTCCGAATGAAGAGGACTTCACAGGCTATTTCCAGAAAATTAAAGATATAAACTTGTTATTGAGAAAATCAACATATCGAAAATGTTTACGTTTTAAGGATTGCTTGGGCAAGAGGATTTTCTTGAATAATTTCATGTCCATGTTTGGACAATATTGATATCAGAGTTTTCGTGTTCGTGTTATACTGTTGTCTCTCTATTTCTGTCTCTCTCTCTCTCTCTCACTTTCTCATTGAAACACGCATATTTTTCTAAAAATGACTTTATTTTATTGAAACTGCCTCAAAACATGTATTTCCAGTAAAATATTTATGTAGAATTTTTGGGTAGAATGCAATACATTCTCTGCTGACTAGGTACGTGATAGAGAAAGTGAAAAGAAGAAAGGGAAGTAAAATATTGAAAGCAGAAACCAAAGTTACCTTAGAGATCACAGAGGAGCTGAAGATGATGGAACTATCTGGAACTGGAACATTAACTTTCCCACGGCGTCATCAGGGTGCAAGTGCATGTCTACCTCCCATTTTCTTTGCTATCAATCTCGTAATGTGCGAGACGTTTTAAGCAAGAAGCTGCAGACAGAAAATGATATTTTTATCTCCAGACGTTTCAACTAGAGAAAAGTAACCCAAGGATAAAAGAAACCCTCTCTACGTTGTAGAGTTCCTGATTTCCATTTGATAAATTGGCCGTCCTGCAAAGTTAAAATAGAAAGGTCAGGTGTCAAAAAACGTAGATCACATCTCTCACACTTGAACAGTGTTGCCAGCTTTATACCTGATCATGACCTTAAGACAGTTAAAATTAGGAATACTCAGCAGTATCGAAGATCGTGTAATACTTTGAAATAAACCTTCGATAATAATCTTAAGGCGTTTAATTTTTAAATTATTGAAAGTTGTGTTTAAACTTATGCTAGATGAGGATTGAAAGGAGTTGAGAATTCACGTTATTGCCTCGCACGCGTCCCAAAAGAGTTGCTCAACTATAGTTGCTGATAGAGTTGACTGCGCTTCCTGTGAGTAAATAAATGCAACATTCCATAGACTCTAGTGTCTAAATGAAAACATACAAAACAATGGGGGTACTCGTGTAAACTGCGGTCTTCAATCAGTTGTGAATGAAGCTTATTCAACTGACGTGCTAAATCATGTTTCTGCAATAGCCTGGATTGGTGTCTCACTGTCGGCCATTACATTTACTTACCCCGATGAACAAAATCTGACTGTTTTACAAGTCAAAGTCGGGTCACGACCGTATCTTACAGGTATACCTACAGGTGTGTGACTAATTGTTTTAACAGCTTACAACACTGATATTGAATAAGATATGGTTGAAGTGCGGAACTATTTGAAAGTAGAGCATCATTATGCTAAAATATGCATAAAATACTTTTACAGAGTGATGTCACATAAAACAACACATTTAAAGAAGCATGTTACATTCATGCAGTGAGTGGGTGAATGAATGAGTGAGTGAGTAGGGAGTGAATGTGTGAGTGAGTGAGTGAGTG
The DNA here is from genome assembly GCA_030765045.1 of Tenodera sinensis. Classification (NCBI taxonomy): domain Eukaryota; kingdom Metazoa; phylum Arthropoda; class Insecta; order Mantodea; family Mantidae; genus Tenodera; species Tenodera sinensis. The sequence continues at coordinate 658,049 of JAUKNM010000052.1, read as the reverse complement.
AGTGAGTGAATGAGTGAAAGAGTGAGTGAGTGAGTGAGCGAATGAGTGAGTGAGTGAGTAGTGAGTGAGCGAATGAGTGAAAGAGTGTGTGAGCGAGTGAGTGAGTGTGACTAAGTGAGTGAGTGAATGGATGAGGAGTGAGTGGGTGAGTGTGCCAAAGTATAGGGTTTAGGGGTCCGTCGACAACAAAGTTTCTAGCGTCCACATACAGCGAGTGACGTTTACAGAATCTTCATTGAAAAATTTGATGTGTTGCACTCACATGACTTTCTCTACGCTTGTAATAATCATTCTTACAAACTTTTATTTCTTTATCTTCGTGTTAGTTGAGATAAAGATTTTTAAAAATGACATTATTTATTTTCTTGTAGGGTACAAGGGGAATATGAGAACACAGTAGGCTTTGAGCGATAGTCTGTCTTTTAAAGCTTTGGTATTCCGTTCTCTTTGCACGGTTAAGATATAAAAAATGAATCACTATCTACCATTTGACGAAAGTTTGAGTTTTCTAAAACTCACACAAATTGCAAACAGTATCTCTGAAATGGTTCATTCTGAAAAATATATTTTGATATAAATTGCGTGTTTTAGCAACATCTACATTGTTTTAGTAAGATTTGGTCTATCTCTTACAGTTTAGCAGTTATTCAAAAGTCATCCAGAGTAAACAGGACTACATAGGCTATAGCTAGAAAATTCAAAATATACATTTCATTTGCCATAAAATATCTCAAACATATGGCATTTTAATCAAAATCATTAGAGCCATTTTCGAGAAAATCAAAATTTTCAAAAAATGTTCCATGTAAAGGGTAGATTAGGGTACATGAATTTTCTTAAAAATCTTCGTGTCACATCCTTAAAAGATATTAACCTTAGATACCAACTTTGTTTTTTAGCCAGCTTTTCGTTTTTGAGTTATACTGTCCACAGACACACATACACGCGCACACACATACACACACTCTCTCTCTCTCTCTCTCTCTCTCTCTCTCTCTCACACACACACACACACACACATACGGACCTTTTTCTAGAAATTCCTTTTTTTGGATTCAGAGGGCCTCAAAATATATATTTCCAGTGAAATCTCACCAATTTTTGGTGGAGTACAATATTTCCTCTACTCTTCCTTATTACTTTACAGCTTTTTATACAGAGAGTGTCGAGTTTGGAACAATAACGATATCGTTCCATCACTAGAGTCCTGCGTAAATCTTAAAACCATTATACAGCAGTTGTTAACTGTATTCAGTATCGTGTATAAGTGACACTTCATGATACGAATAAATAGCAGTTCAATGACATATTTCTTATATTGAATATTCGGTATTCGTGGTAGCCGTGGCTTATAGAAGATAGTCTTTTTTTCTGAGCAACAAAAATGCAAAAAATCCCTCTACATTATAAAATATAGAATACTATGAGCTCAACTTAGCATGTTGTGCTGATAATAGGCTACATCATAGACTGCAACGCCTGCTCAGTTCTCTCCCAGAAATGGAATGGACGCAAGTAGCTATCTTGCTTAGGGTTCAACATGCCAGGTGATAAACAAATGAGGTGCAGGGATATACGCTTATGTTTCATCTACGGACATACCAAGAAACTCTCGCTTATGCCAACTATGGGTGTCGAATTATTTTATATATTTACTACAATTTATAATGCTAGCATTGCAGAAAGTGCAGTGTCCAACTCGTGAATAATCTTGATATTACACTCGTAAAATAATCAGACCAATGACAAAGAGCATGACAAACATTTACTCATGCCATTATCATCAAGATTACCCATTTGTTGCATAACATGCCAATGAAACATTTCTATTTTATAGTAATTGCATTGCTATCCATAGCAAAGGCACTGACCACGTTATGTAGCTGTGAACCGCGATCTGCGAATGATTCTGACTAATCAGAAAAACAATTTTACCGAATTCTATTTGCATGAACTCTAAAGTTGGATTTCGGATTCAATACTTTATTTAAACGTATTAACTGGGAGCATTGAATGTGTGATATTTGACAACACTGTAACGAATATTAATAACATCCTTTAAAGGAAGAATCCTCTTATTTGTAGAAAACATTTACAGTCCCACTAGAACTTCTTAATTTGTCCTTTCCTAATCGTTTTCAATAGCTAAGTAGTTGAAATATTGTTTTCCAGCCAAAAACTTCGATTCAGAGATTTCACCGAACATTTTTCTGAAGGTGTGTTCATGTGTGGGCATGCATGATAGAATAGGTTTTTAGTAATCAACAGCCTTTTTCTTTTGATATGAACTTTTTTCCCAAACTAAAATTCCATATAAGAGATAATACCGAGAAAATCCGTAAAAAGCAATTAATAAGGCATTAAATGGGAAATTGCTTTAATCTTCTTAGCAAAACAAAATCATTTTAGACAGCTTGTACCGATGGAATCAACCTGCCTCTTTCATGTAAGCTTATTGTCTAAATTAAAACCTAATAATTTGGTTGATAACCTCGGTGAAAAGACTAAAAGCAATATACGAGTTTTACTGACCTTTAAATTCAAACCATTGAACTAAACCATTTAAAACAACTTTTAGTGTCGTTCATATCTATAATAGGACCCTTAACCGCTTTAAAAGAAAATAACAAGTGATTGTATCGTGTGTGGCAACTTCTAGATCATTAAAAGACATTCTAAAAAGAAAATGACGTAATATGGAGCCCTGAAGGACCCTAACGACTGGTTTAAATTAGGAACAAATGTCATTTATTTCAATAGTTTGTTTTCTATTTGAAAGATAAGATTGGATAATGGCAATAATTAACACCGTAATGCATATTTTTTTAACATAATGTCACTCGTTGGACAATCAAAGGCTTTGCTGAGGCTCACATAAAAATGGCCATACTGCTTTTCATTTCCAGATACATTTATCACCCATGTGATAGACATTCAAAGAGTAATGTTGCAGGTTAATTCCAAATCTAAATTACAGATTATATTGTAAATTACTGTCTTCAGAATAATTCGTTTAAGCGCCATATTTTCAAATACTTTGCGAATAACATGATCCAAAGAAACAGGTTTGTAGTTAAGTCTAATCAGGCCCCTTTTTTAAACATCATAATTACTTTTAATACCTTTAATTCCCCTGGAAAATATCCATACCAAAGAGGGCTATCAAGTGTCTGTTGGAAGTCGCTTGACTTTTCTCCATTTCCCGTGCACCGAAAGGCAGAACGCCCGTGGAGAATGTGTAACTGCCATTTCGGAGAGGGGGGTGTAGCTCTTCATTCATAACGATGTTCTTGGCCCCAGATAACAAAACAAAACAGAAAAAGGTACCATTGTATTTAGTTGGGCACAATCTTTATTTAGTATCTGCTGCCTTTAGAAGTCTTGACTTGTTTATGAGGTTGTCTTGTGGGAGGGTAGAAGTCACCTCCGGGGGATGGAACTTCTGTAATTTATTCAAAGTTAAAGGTGAGTTTCCGTAACTGCATTCCCACGCTGTCTCCATAGCTGGCAGAACTCTCACTTCCCAGGGTAGGAATCTTAGCTTTCTGCACGTTAACAACTTGAGGAGGCTCATTGGCCTTCAACTTGAAGAGTCCACTGAAGTCAAGTAGGAAATAAACAAACTGAAGTATTTTGTTCACTATGAATACTGAGGTGACTCAACACTACAGGTAAGCGATACCTGAGTGTTGGTGCACAGTGTGAATGTTTACTGCAACCTCGTAAGGTGACACTCCTAAAAAAATGTTATGATTACCTATTTATTATTACTGTTCAATAAAGCAAATATGACCATACGTCTTTAATTTGTATTCTTTTTTACTTTCTCTACTACGTATAGCAGAGGAATTATTGTATTCCACCTAAAAATTGAATGTCGAGATTTCACCGGAAATTTATGTTTTGAGGCCCCCTGAATAAAAAAAAGCATGCTTTATCCATTGTAATCTCAACCGTTGTTATCGCATTATTAGTCTCGTAGTTATGAGAGATTGAAATCTGACGGTATTTAACATAAACATAACATAAAATAACGATAATATAAAATTTGATGTGTCACTTCATTAACGAGCAAATATACGTTTTCACGACAAAAACCTCATGTGTGGCATTTACAGAACTTTCTCTACTCACTTTTCTGTAAATTATTATTTTCTGTATTACTTGCTAATTGAGACAAGCATTTTCATTACACATTTATACTTTTTTCCTATTTATATGCCACCTTTAAGATCTACTATGTAGGTTATATCGACGACTTTACCTTTGGAACGATTGCTTACGACTTATTTACTGTTGTTAATCTTTTGGTTGTCTTTATATTCACATACACACATTCACTCTCTTCCACACTTCCAGACACTAGGGAGCATGAAGAATAATCCTGGCTATAGAAAAATTCCCAGCCTCCAGCCGGAAATCAAACTCGCGAAATCCGGATTAATATTTTCATTTAAGGTGTAAAAAGAATGCATTGTCTAAAGAGATAATAATATGTTTACATTCACATAACTTTTTCTACTAATTCTTTAAAATTAGTTTACCCATTTCATGTTAATTGAGATAAACTTTTGTAGAAATCGGTTTATTACATAGTATTACTCGTATTTCCTTAAAGGTACAATAAGTTTGAGCGATAGTCAAATCTTTTAAGATCTGGTCGCCATATGATAGTTTCAAAATTTGCTTCTTTTTGCAGGACCGGAAAAATCCTATTTTCGAAAAATCTAAGTATTTGAACGTTTAAATCAGTAACAAGTAATATCTGAGAAATATTGTGCTTTATTGTGTAAATTGTGTGCTTTAACGAGATCTGCATTTTCTGTACAATAAGATTTCGTCTCTTTTGCAAAAGTAATTCAAAATGAAGGGGACCTCAGAGGCTATTCACCGAAAATTACACATATGTATTTCATTTGTCATAAAAATATATTTTGTGTACGGAAAGAGTGTGTACAAAAAACTTCTCCCCCGCAGAATGCAGGAAATCATAGCTCCATTGACCATCCTGTTGCCAAGAAACCCATTCCGCATTTTCGTAGAAAAGCTCGTTTTAGGACGACTAAGGTATATTTTACGTTAGAATATTGCTTAGCCACGAGACTTTTGGCAGGAAGAAACAAATTCCTGTCTTGTTGCCATAGCAACGGTGTCGCTCCTCTTTCCATTCAAGGCGGACTTGTTGGCGGGACTGGAGAGGATGGAATGATAATGGGATTTAGAGGTAACTTGAAGGGCGATAGAAAACACACATACAAAAAACGCATTCCCTTTCGCCCCAGGAATCACCGGGGATGTTATTGGGGCCGACCACGGTGTCGGCACTGTTCAGAGGCACGCAACTTGGGCTGTCAGGTGTATGACGTAAGCTTGCTCCTAACGTGTGCGCTCAAAAATTCGAAACACGCTAATGCTCCTTTCCCTGAGAACTAGACCAGATCTGTTTCCACCTCCCTTAAGCCTTTGACAAGCTTTTAAAGTATCTGTCATGTTTTCGATTATTTCGCGGCCCAGAAACCAATATCCATCCATTTAGGTGCCTAACCTCAACACTGGTTGTTTTACTAAACCTTACATTTCTGCTATTTTAATCCTTTAAAACGCCTAAAGGATCATTGTTAGGCCCTGCTTATAAAATAGCTTCAAAATGCAGTTTTTAATTCTCTAATCTATAATACAATTGAAACTTTGTGCCTCCAAGCGCTATGACCCAACGGCTTTCAAAAATACCATTAGTTGGAAAATGTGCCAATAACGGCCAAATATAAAAATGTCTCCATATCTTCGTATTATTAATTTTTACCTATTGTAACATATAAATAACCGTAACGGACGTTAACGGTCAAAACTTCCACAACTTCTCTGCTTCCACATTCAAACACTGACCAGTGCAGACGGAGGATCGTGTTACCCTGATGATGCCAAGCGCAGTACTTGGCGAAACGTTGGTATCTACCATGCCTTCTAGACCACGGCCTACAAGCCCGGAAGAATTACATTTCGAATAGTCAAGACACCGGCCGTGAAAGCCTAAATACATACATTTTTGTGAAGTTAATATTTATCGAGGCAGTTCTTGTAATTGTTTTGAATTAACTTTGTACTGTTATATTAACAAATAAATAAACTATAAGAACCATTTCAAATATACCCAATATATAATGAGGTAGCTAGTGAAAAACAATCATATTCTCGCTAACTACTTTATTACTTGAGATATTAGCATGTCGTTTAATTTTATCAATATATTAAGAATTTAAGTTAAATAAACTACCACATTTTTCTCAAAAAGTAGTCATTATTTGTTATCTTTTTATATATTTTGGCCATGCAAAGAGAATGGAATGCCAAAGCCATCACGCAGTGACCAGATCTTAACAGATTTGACTATCACTTATATCTGCTGTATTCTGCTATTCTCATAAGGAAATGTCTCAATTAACATGACGTACATAGAATAATAAATAATTTTAAGAACGGTTTTCTACTCTTGTACTAACCATTCTTATACACTCTTATTCCTGTATATTCATGTTTGTTGAGATAAACATTGCAGGAATTATCTTATTGCTTATTTCCTTGTAAGTGCAAGGGGAATGTGGAAATACAGTAGACTTTGAGCGATAGTCAAATCTTTTAAAGCTTTTAAATTCCGTTCTCTTTGAGCGATTAACATATAAAAATGAATAGCGATTTTCCATTTGACAGAAGTGTAAATTCTCCAAAACTTAACAAATAATGAGGCATATCTCTGAAATGGTTCACTCTACAAAAAAATTTATTTAGACATAAATTGTGTGTTTTAGCAACATCTACATTTTTTTTAGTAAGATTTGGTCTATCTCTTAAAGTTTAGCAGTTATTCAAAAGTCATCCAGAGTAAGCAGGACTACATAGGCTATAGCTAGAAAATTCAAAATATACATTTCATGTGCCATAAAAATATCTCAAACATATGGCATTTTAATCAAAATAATTAGAGCCATTTTCGAGAAAATCGAAGTTTTTCATGTAAAGGGTAACTTAGGGTGAAGCAATTTTCTTCAAAATCTTCGTGTCGCATCCTAGACAGTCGTTACCAACTTTGGTTTTTAAATGACTTCGGTTTTGTTATGCTGGCCACAGACTGACACACACACACACACACACACACACACACACACACACACACACACACACACACACACAGAGAGAGAGAGAGAGAGAGAGAGAGAGAGAGGCATAAACACGGACCTTTTTCTAATTTTCTTTTTATTCAGAAGGCCTCAAAACACATATTTCCGGTGAAATCTCGCCATCGAATTTTTGGGAGGAATACAATACTTCCTCTACTATTCGTAGTAGAGAAACTCAAAAATGTAAAATGTTTAAAACTTACAGCGCCGGTCGACTAACTTTTTGTGACATTGACTATTTCTGAGGTATTCTTTGTTTTTACCAAGGTATTCATAGTTTACTTGGAAACATTATTTTTATTTGTTATTTTGTATTTTCAAATACTTCATTGTGTTTTATAAACGCTTAGTCGTCATCCATTTGTTTCTGATGGTCATGCAAATGGTGGAATTCTAATAAAGTCATGTAAATGTAACCGTTGAGAATGTTGTGTTTGAATCATGTTATAACGGATGAACAGGTAATGGGGTGGAGAGAATAATGTGTGGTGCGCATCAGATTATTTAAAATCTGGATTGTGTAATCCTGTGGTTGTAAGAGTCAACTGCTTGGAGGAAAGTTACCATCAACAATATAAAAGCAAAAGTTGTGGTCATGTCATGTGTACATAGAACCCGTAACAGACCCCGGGGGACCAGAAGAAAGTTTATTGAACCCCGCGTACAGGTGTATTGAACTCAGTCTTGTTGCAGGAAAGTAACCCCATTTCTATTCGGATCGCGTCTGTCCATCGCCTTGCCTCCAGGTGTGGTAAGAATTCCAGGATCGAAGCTGGAGATAACGCGAGGGGCACGCTTTACATCGTCGTGTGCACTCATTTCCTTCCGCTATCTTCCTCCCTCTTACAAACATTTCACATACATATTTGTGGTTATTACTAGATAACGGATTTGTATGCACTAACATTATTTAAAACTAGCTGAAATATCCGCCATTGCCCGTGGTTGCAGTTGTCCAATAGCTTTGTTGTTTTGGAGACATTGAAAAATACTACTTAACACATTTAAACTAATATATAATTAAAACTCTTAGGATACTATAACAAATAAAATATTAAATAAATAAATAAAAACAACGGGAAAGCACTATGCAAAAGCAGTATTGAACAACTGCAAGTACCATAGGAACAAAAACCAGTAGAGAAAACCATGTGAATGTAATGCGTTGCATTTCTGTTTATATAACATAAAAATGTGCATGAATTGTTTGTAGAACAGCGAGAAGAAAAATACATATTAGTGTATTACGTAAAGGAAAAGTGAGCAGAGAAAGACATGTGAATGTAAAACGTTGCATTTTTATTTCAAACATATCGGAAATTATGAATTGTATGTAGAAGTGGGAGTAGAGAAAGAAACATAAATAAATATGTATAACTACATATATGTACATGTATTTATGTGTATTCATGTATGCCGTCATAATATTAAAATTAATATAATTCATAATATAATTTATATATAATTTCGAAAATGTGCACTAAAATTATTAACTTTAGGTCTATAGTTCTTACTTTCTCTACTATGCATGGTAATGGGGAAATGTAGTTCCATCCAAAAATTTGATATCGAGATTCTACCACAAATACAGACTTTGAGACTCCACGAATTCAAAAGATGTGGGTGTGAGCGCATATCTGTCTGTGAACAGCGAAAGACAAAAGCAAAAAGTGGATTATATGTATACCAAACTTGGTATTTAAGTCAGAGTTTTTAAAAGGATGCGACACGAAGATGTTGAAAATCCCACCCACACCGGACTAACCTTTACATGGAACATTTTTCGAAGTGTTATTTCCTCAAAAATGACTCTTAACGTTTTTACTTAAAATTTCGTATGTTTAAGATAGTTTCATAACAAACGAAATGCATATCTTGAATTTTCTGGAAATATTCTCGGAAGTTGTCCTCGTTCTGTTACTGTTATAAAGCGTAAGAGGTAGACAAAATCTTATTACACAAGAAATGTAGATCTCGTTAAAATATAAACTAAAGTCAAAAACATGTTTTTGTGAGCCATTTCCGAGATATTCTTTATTGTTTCAATTTTCTAATAGTTGCACTTTTCTAAAATGGGAAGTCAATGTTAGTATCTGGGCGACCGAGCTTCGCTCGGCTTTTCTTTTCCTTTCCTTTTTTTTTTTAATCGTGTTTTTCTTTCTTTTTTTTGTGGGGGAGAATATACTTATTTATATAAAATTGAAAAGCGAAAATTTAACTAAATATAAATTTTCATCGTAATTGTTGACGAGACCTTTAATATCCTGGCTTGTTTGTTGAAATTGGCTTATTAACATAGACACTATGACCAAAATAAGGTTTAGAGTAATTGTGACTGTTACGCGTAAAATCGCGTTTTTTTTTTCTTTTTTTCTTTTTCTTTTTCTTTTTCAGGAATGGCACCTATATAGATAAACTTAATAAGCAAAACCCTAACTGAATACAAAATTTGATTGAAATCGTTAGAGCCGTTTCCAAGTTGCGTGGAATGTATCTATACAAGAATTGCTCATTTAAATTGTGAGATAAACTGTTTTCTAGTGACAAGGAACATTATCAAAATCTGTGAGAAAATGTTAAACATTATCTCTGCATCTTCTTTTCAGAAATGTGTAATTAAACTTAGGGTATATTTTGTGAGCATTCCTTCACATCATGTGTGTGCACTTGTTGAAGTGGACAGCGATTAAATCTGGACTTCAGTGGACATAACTCAGTGAAGTAAGATTATTATGTGAGATAATTTCTAATATATTTTCTTGTTTTTAAGGAATGATTATCCTCTACCCCTATTCGTTCGTCTTTTTGTTTCTTACCATGAGTCCCTATACATTTATCCTTCATTTTCTTCTTGTTTCTGAGTTTTCTTATTTTTCACACAGCTCATTTGCTCCTTCTCCATAAGAAAAATATAAGAACTTGCTAACTTAGGGGAAGTATTACTTTCAATCAAAAATTCTACTGCATTGATATTTCATTGATAAAATATAGAAGTTTCGAGCCCCCAACACCAAAATTAACATTTAAAAAATCATGTACGTCTATGAGAGCTTAACAACTAAAAAAAAAGACAAATAACAATATCATTAGGTATTTAAAGGAACATCAACGCGGAGTTGTAAGCTGTGAAACATAATGAATATGTTACTATAATTTAAGGTTAACTAAGTGTTTGAGTTAAAAAACTGAAATTCTGCATCTGCTGGTAAGTACTGTAATTGTGAAGTATTCCTCAGGATTATGGTTACTTTTACAAAAAAAAAAAAAAAAAAATGAATTTGCACTTGTAAGAAATTTAATAGCTTTATCATCTCCTTTAAATATAATTGCGGACAAAATGTCCTGTTTGCCAGCAGTTTAAAAGAATATGCGGACAAATTTTGGTATTTCCAATTGGTCTGGCATCGTATAAAAACGTAAGGCGAAGATTTTCAGGAATTTTATCAAGCTCTTGCACAGAAAACTTTCTGTAAAAATAAGTGATAATTTTTATTAAAAAACCATTTTGATATTTTAACAAAAAATATCTAAACAGCCTTTGAACTAGTCACAACTTAACAAGTATCTAGTAAATCATAAACCATAAACTTCAAAATTAGCTGACTGGTTGCTATGATAGACATTTTTCTAGCTTAACCATACATAATTAACTTATAGACATGAAATAAATATATAGAAATAAATTAACCAAAATTTCGTCTTTTTGATATATAATTTTTTTCTCGGAGATAAAGTCTAAACAGATAAGTGTTTTACGCAGTTACATCTACCTACATACGGTACCCTAAGATGAGATGACATACGGAGGGGACACCTGGTATCTGGACCGCGCGATTGTCTTTTGTGCATATACTCTCAGAAGGAATGGATGAGATGAATGAACCACAGAAGACATATGGGCTGCAGGACGAATAACGTAGTCAGTAGAGACGCGAAGAATTCCCTAACAGTTACTGGCTTAACCATCCGGTTGTGGGGCGCTCTACGGCGACCTACCTAATCGAGTGGAAGGCGACTCAGTCTCTACTCTAGTGGGAACCGGGGAAAGCTCGGCTCGAAAAGCCACCCTCTAGCGGAGTCGAAAAGAAGTTCTAACTTGCAAGCCTTTGCGCCATCTGTTTACCGTCAATCGACATCCAGCCCCGAATTAGTTTTGTAACATGAAAGGAGATGAAATGAGACGGCGTGGGAGAGAGGAGAGCCGTGATAAAAGACACCACCCCAGCATTCGCCTTGCCAACGAGGAAAACCCCAGTGAGCAGCCACCAGGAATGCAACCAGCGACCTTCCGAACGCAAGTCTAGCGCGTTAACGCGGAGCCATGTCACTCGGTATCCTGGTCGTTAGATCACCAAGAGGACGAAGTAGTCCTCCAACTTGGATTTGCCCGCCTCGGTAGCGTGATGGTTAGCGTGTCTGCCTCACGTTCAAGAGGTCGCGAGTTCGAATCTCGCTTAGGGTAAGTTACCCGGGTAAGGTTTTTCCGAGGTTTTCCCAACCCTGAGAAGACGAATGTCGGGTAACTTAAAGCTCCATGGACCTCGGGCTCATTTGAGCATCATTTCACCCATTTCATTTCATTCATTCGTCCGATATGACACAATGTTGGAGGACGTTAATTTAAAAAAAAAAAAAAGAAAAAAAAAACCTTGGAGTTCTTTATAGCTATGGTTAAGCCCAGACTTCAAGGATTTTTGTTACTATAGGTCCCAAAGGCGCAACTTAATTTTAACACAAAATAAAGTTTATAAAAAGTATGTAAACACATAAACATTTTAACTAACATAAGTACAGAGTTCGCAGAAAAAAGAAAAGAAAAATATACATTAACCGACGTAGTTGTACCAACTAACCGCCCGTTATTGCTTATGTTCCTAACATTTTGAACACCTAAACTAACCATGTGCCTGACAGCACTACATGTGAGATCATTATTTAAATGTGAAACAAACATATAATAAATCTTTCATTCCTTAAAGTATGTATACTTTTTTGGCGGAGTCTGTATAGTATATATTTATGCTCGACCATACCCAAATTTATTAATTATAAGTTTGATAGCGATCCTTTAATGGACCTCCTTAGTTCAAGCTTTCATTAAAGGACAGTGAGATGCAACTTACACAAAACACACAAGTTAACTTCAATACAGCATCAACTTCCAAGCACAGTCCCGCAAATTAATTTCACTAATTGTACAATAAATATCTTACACATGAAATAAAGTTTCGTCTGAAAAGCAATATAATCAATTTGCCTTCTATTTTTCAATGTTACGTAACATTCCAAGGTTATCATTTTCGTCATGCAGCTATGACGTGGTGGGAACCAATCGATCGTTTAGCACCTGCGCAGAACTCTAAATATAAGCTGATGCAATATGTAGGTCATTGTCCCTGGTGAGTGTAAATATTACAATATTTCAACTATAAAATTAGGCATATGGTAGAGCATAAATTGTCGTATGAAACTTAACTGTAATGCTAATTAAGACGCTGGTATGAAAATTCGGAAACTCGCGTCTTAATTATTACCATTATAGTCTCGTTGCATAATATACTATTAATTCATCCGTGATAATTTGGAAAACGACATCAGTTTTGTTTGGCGTGAATTTGCATCGTCGATTCTAATATAATATGTGCGCATGCACATTAATCTGTGCACCGTTTTAGTAAAAGGTCGTGTGTGTGAACCGTATAACTAAAAAAATGTGTGATGCGTTACATTCATGTGACTTTCTTCAACAAACTATCATTTCACGCTAATCGGGATAAACGTGTGTAGAAATGATTTTATTACATATTTCCTTGTAGGCTTAAGTGATACGAGTTATCAAATATTTTAAGAGCTGGTTACTGTGTAATAGCTTTCAAATTCTGTTCTCGTTGCATGACCAGGAAGGGGGAAGCGAATATCTTTCCATGTGAGAAAAAAATAAGTATTTTAAAATTGAAACCAATAACAAGAAATATCTCGGTAATAATAACAAAACAGATAGGTATTATATATTGAAGCAATTTGTTGCTTTAACCAGATCTATGTTATGTGCAGCAATATTTTGTCTATCTCTTACGGTTTAGCGGTAATGCAAAAGTCATTCAGAAAAGAGAACTTCACAGACTATTCCTAGAAAATTTAAAGTATACATTTCTTTTATCATGATATATCATAAAAGATTGTATTCCAATCAAAGCGTTCAAACCATTGAGAACATCGAAATTTTTGAAACATTTTTCATACTAGAAGATGCTGAACTCAAAATACCAAATTTAGTATTTAACCGACTTTTCGTTTTTTATTTGTGCTGTTCACACATACTCATACACAAACATACACACGCACACACAAGCACAGACAAACACACACATGCCGCGCAGACCTTTTTTCTAAAATGTTTTAATTGAAAGCATTTATTTGCATTAAAATCTCAATACTAACTTTTTTAGCATAATTCAATGGTACATTTTCTACTTATTCTGTACGAGGTATAAAAACAAAAAACAAAAGACCAAGACTTTACATAAATACTTGTCAACTTACAATTATTTGACACGAAGACATTCAAGAAAATGTCTTATCCAATTTAGCATTTACATTCAGCTTTTTATTTTATTTATTTTTTAATGTTCTATTTATATACCGCCTTTAACACCGAAGATCAAGTGGGCGGTTTTTAACCTCTTGGAACAATTTCTCAACAGTAATGGTGTTCGCTCACTTGTGGTGATTTTAAACTTGGGTTTTCTGTTACTTTGGATTAATTTTTACATTAAATTCACACACATATATTCCCACTCCCATTCATACCTCCAGACTCTAGGGAGCAGAGGGAATAATCCTGTCGGGAATCGAACCCGGGACCCCTTGCACAGCAGGCAGGTACTCTACCAACTGAGCTACGGAGCCAGCTAACTTTTATTTTCTTAAAATTAGTTCTTTCGATTTTCATTAATATGCCATAAGATACTTGAATGGCAAATAAAATCAATACATGGAAATGTTTTAGTGTTTTCTAACTAACGGGTGATCCCAAAGACTGTGAACCGGCTGCACTATGTTTTTTCTGTACACTTCCTCGGCGCTCGTGCACATCAGCTTCTGTTATCGTGTTTCCGACTGCGCAGTGCAAAAACACCGCGCAGCCGTTCTGATGTTTTGGGGTATTTCTGTACCTACATATATTAGTCTGAATGGTTATGGAAAACATTAATTTCGGAAATCCTACCTTTTATTAAATGTTTTACGTTTGAAAGAAAAATAAGTTATGATGGTATAGTTTATGTTTATATAAACGACTTTTGGTGACTACAAAATCAGTGTATTTGACAGAGGTATGATGAGTTCCTTTCTTCCTAACAGAAATTATGACACATTAGAAAGTATTAATAATTCCATCATGGTTCAAAAGAGTAGAGAGGTTGACACTGAAGTTAACTTCACTTTTTGCAAACAGCTTCGTTTAAAACACACAGCGTAACACTGTAGATGCGGCTGCATGTCGTCCTGCAGCTGTTACATCTCCGCTGCTCCTCAAGTTCTGTTAATCTGAGGATACTCAGTCGTAGTTGAAGCGACGGCCGCCGTCGAAACGGTAGCCATAGGCGGCTGCATTCTTTGCGTGGACCAGTGCTGGATTCCGATGTGAGAAGAAACTGCCGTGCCCATGAGCAGGACGCGAGGATCCGTTGGGGACGTTGTCCACTTCTGGAGCGTAGAAGGCCTCGAAGGTTCCTGCTGGAGGTAACACTGTATCCAGCTTCCGGTCATCAGGGTCGTAAGGTCGGCAGCTTACCCCGACCAGCAGGACTAAGAAAACCCACGTACTCACGTTCCTGCAACAAGAAGGACGTTATCGGATGGGGTACAAACGTGTCAAAAAGATTAATATACCAATCTTATAAGGACTCAGGTCCAGCGAATGAAAACCTGGCGCCCCAGAATGTCACACACACACACACACACACACACACACACACACACACACACACACACACACACACACACACACACACACACACACACACACAGAAAGACACACATCCACCCCCCACATACACCCACACCCCGCAGCGTATTAAACAAAGGTTAATGGCCAATACAAAAGAAAGCCGTACTCAAAATCTTTAACAGAGAGTTTTAAGAATTTGTAATCTCTGTTCAATTTGGCCAAATTTAGGATGTACTGTCAATAAACATAGGCATAGGTCAGGTGCAATACCTAAGTGTAAAACAGGAGAAGTAATGTATGCACTATACATTGTTTGTTCATTAGCTATAATTATGTATTCTCTGTATTATAGTAAGTCTAGCATGTAGTATTACAATTAATGCAATGGAATATGTTAATAAACTGTTAAAAAATACAGACTCATAAAAAACAGACACCACACAGACACACATAACGCACACTCTCAGAGACATATACACACAGAAGACACACATCCACACCCACAGAGACAGATACACAGACACCTTTTTCTAAAAACTTATTTTGGATTCGGGGACCTCAAAAGATGTATTTCCACTGAAATCTCGGCACCAAATTTTGGGTGGTATACAATACTTCTCTAACTTCTACGTAGTGATAGCGAAAGTAAAAATTAATTGTTTCTTCCCATTTGAGAATAATACAAAAATTGGAAAATTCAGACAAATAACAACGAATATCTCCGAAATGATTCTCTCTACAAAAAATGTATTTGACATAGATTATGTGTTTGTACAAGATCCCATTTTCTGTGTAATAATATTTGCCTAGCTCTTACAGTTTATCAGTTGCAAAACCTACCCACAATAAAGAGGTTTTCTGAGAGCGCTCCCAGAAATTCCACGAAAATGCATTAGATTATAAATTGTAACTTAAAGTGATCTATATGTTTTATGTACTAAGATTTGTGTATCCCTTAACGGTTTACCAGATATGCTAAATTCACTCAGACTGTAGAGGGCTTCTGGGGACACTCTGAGAAAGTTCATGATAAGCATTTCATTGGCCATAAAGATATCTTAAACATATGACATTTAATTTAAAATCGTTAAAGCCATTTTTGAGAAAATCAATATTTTCGAAAAATGTTCCACGTAAAGGGTAGTGTGGGTTGCGATGACTTTCTCGAAAATCTTCGTATTGTATCCTTGGAAGATCTGAAGATCTTGAACACCAAGTCAGGTATTTACTGACTTTTCGTTTTTTAAGTTATGCTATTCACAGACACATACAGCGACATCTTTTTTTAAAAAAATGCTTTATTTAGTTTGAGAGGGTCCAAAAACATGAATTTCATGTTTAGAACACATGGTATCATGTACTACCTTGGTCTCAACATTGCAAGGCAAATCATTGATCACTACAGTAAATAAAAGTGGAGACAGGCTAGATCCTAGTACCCAGTAGGGCCCAACCTCTCCTCCGATCAGAAACTGACGTCACCTACCCCACCTCCTTCGTTTTATGCATGAAGCATTTCCCTTTCTCTCACTCAGGTAAACAAGCATTAGAGAGGTTTGTTTTTGAGTTCCATGAATGCGGCGACAAATAGGTGGAAGCAAATCCGCCTTCCCTTCTTTCGCACAAGGTTGGGCATTGCTGCTTTACTTATTAGAACAGCTCGTTTGTGAAGCTTTACAGCTACAGAATAAAAGGAGCTAAATAGTTGAAGTTGAGATCTCAGTAAAATTCTGGAAAGGACACCCCTGATGTTAATATTCACATGACCTTCTCTATCCACTGTTCAAGGAACAGTTCATATAAATTCTTATCCTTCTTCTATCTACTTCATACTAATCGAGAATAACACTTCCAGAATTTATCTTATTGCTAATTTTCTTTTAGATATAAGGGCAATATGGGAATGCAGTAGTCTTTGAACAATAGTCAGATCTTTTAAGAGTTGATCGCTGTGTGATGTTTGACATTCTGTCCTCCTTGAATGACCAGGAGATTAAAAACATCTAATGTGTTGAATTCACATAATTCTTTTCTACTCACTCTTGTACAAACTATTGTTACAACCACTTGTTATTATATCTAGTCCATGTTAATCGAAATAAACATTTCCAGAAATTGCCTCATTGCATATTTCCCGTAGATGCAACGGAATTAGGAGAATATGGTGGATTTTAAGTGATACATCCTTTAAGAGCTGGGCACTGTGTGATGGTTTTAAAGTGCCATCCTCTTTGTGTGACCAGGAGCTGAAACAAATAATGACTTCCCGCTTGAGAAAAGTATAATAATTGAAAATACAAACCAGTAAGAAAGAATATCTTGGAAATTGCCAACACCGCCAAAAAAGACAAAGCCAGTTCCAGGCTTCTGGAGCTATTGCCACAAAATTCAAGACATAAGTCTCACTTTTTTATGAAAATGTCTTCAACATACGGTATTTTAGTTAAAATCGTTAAAGGCATTCTTTTGGAAAATCTAAATTCTAGAAATGATGCATGCACAAAGTAGTCTGGGGTAGGACAATATTCTTAATAAACTTTGTGGCTTCAAAACATATATTTTTGATAAAATCTCAACGTCGAATTTTTGGATGTACTTCCGCTACTTACTAAACATAGCAGAGAAAGTTAAAATGATACAATGCGCAGGGTAATGCTACCAATATAATGTATAAGTAATTGCAGTCTGAGAACAAATGAACTTGCAAATGCCGGTAAAAAAAGTCCTCTAAAAGTTAAAACTAACTAAAATGATTAGTCTAAGCCTAACTGTCCTTCCATGCATTTTCTTTTTTTCTAAATTTAAACTGGCACAAGTCAAAATTTCCTACTGGTCCGTTTTGAGCAGCAAAGTCCATTTAATAAGATGCGCTCGATAGGCTGATTCACCTACAGAAATCACCTTCCGTCCAAGCGTTCGCAGGCTGAGGACAGCTCGAGGTGTGTCTGCCCTTGTCATTATAAAAGGTGATTGAATTTGTGTATCTATAGTTTAATGTTTATGAATATTTGTAAATAAATAAACAGTTATGTAGAGAATGCTGCAAGATTAATAGGGGTAGAAATTTAAGTCGTTTGGAAATATCAAAATGACCCCATTTATCCCGTGGGTAAACTTTTCTTCAACGGATATTTAGATTCTTTTTTTTTTTTCTCCCCTTTATCTGATTACCCTCCCCTTATGTAGAACGTATACCCCCTAGAACAGTGTGTATCACCTGAGTTGCTCACCAGTGTGTAACCCAGAAATACTATAAATATCAAAAGCTCGAAAATGTATATAGATATGTAAATTGTTACTCCTGCAAGCCGGGTCCACTGTACCGGCAACAGGAAAAAAATAATATAAAATAAATAACCCTTCTACTGTGTACTTCATAGAAGCATCACAAACAAAAAGGTCAAATGGTATTTTGTTCCTTGATCAGCCGATTTCGAAAAAATAAATAATGTTTTATCCAAATTGCATGCGTAATTCCACAAGAATGTACCATTGTTACTTGTAAGATGCGTAGAGTAACTTATTGCTGACATGGCTTCGGTAGTAATTATGGGGCATAAGACAGGGTTATGAAATAATTAACCACTTAAAACAAGCGAAGGAATACCCCGAGCTGCTCTTTTAGACGTGCAGTAAGTCGACAACGTTGCGTTGAGGTTGGTCAGGGAGTTGACCTGGTTTGTGAATCTAAATAGGTCGGGTGCTTCCGCTTTCGTGTAATGTTTTGAGAGCTAACGCTTGTGATTGGCTTACACTCGAACAGTAAACACGGAAGGACAAGGCAGGGTATGAGTTTGTTTTCAAAACACACCGTTAAGGTATTTGCTTATGTACTGGGCTAGGGAAAGTGATCAACACAATCTGTAGTGTTGCCAGGTTGTTTTCAACAAAACTAAAATATCTCCGTAGGAAATGGTCAGAGACCAAACCTTAAGATACAAAAGTGTTCCAAATACCAAGATCTACCACTGGTATAAATTAATGTAATGGCTTCCCTTTCATCCGGTATATATAGGGTGTCCCAAAATTAGATCGACAAATCTTGGGAGCTGATAGATTAAATTATTTTAAACATTTTTTGTTAAGAAATTTTTTTGTTTTTTGTTTGTTTCCTGCGATGTCTCGTTTAAGCGCTAGACGAGTTAATGTCATAGATTACTGCCTCCCACCCAGTTTAAGTATTTACGGCAAAATTAACAATGCAAATTAAAAATTGCATTTATCTTAGTAAGCCACACAATCTTAATCCAAGAAGCAAACACAGAGCATATAAACAAAACACAAACATCTCATTGTTTACAGTTAATTTACAGCTTTACTAATAATGCACCTTCACTTAAGTCTAATACATTTCAGATCTCTGTTAATAGTTTCACTCCAAAAATTATATGAAGAATTAATGTCAGCTAATAAATTTACATGCATACTTAGGGTGAAGCAGCATATTTAAACGTTACTATGGCCCTTGACACTTTATTTTAAAGAGTATTCAAACAATTATAAGTAAAATGTAATGTTAAAGGATACAACCTAACCTT
Source organism: Tenodera sinensis (assembly GCA_030765045.1). Lineage (NCBI taxonomy): Eukaryota > Metazoa > Arthropoda > Insecta > Mantodea > Mantidae > Tenodera > Tenodera sinensis. The sequence continues at coordinate 638,385 of JAUKNM010000052.1, read as the reverse complement.
CCTCTTTCTGCGATTCTCACCTCACAATCGGTTCTCATGGCCTGCCTCACTTCTCATTTCATTCATCTTTCATCTGCTTAGATCGCTGTTTCAGGGTTATAAGTGTCGGCGGGGGTTTCAACATACATGGCAGGAAATTTGTTCTAGTCCTGGGCCTCCCAGGGGATGTATGTATAAGTCCGTAGAAGGGGAGTCAGTTGTACGAGCCGCCGCCGGGGAGTTTCAATCTGTAACTGTTGTGAACCCTGCTGTCTGCCGTCATCTCTCCTCAGTTCCGACCACCCTTAGTAATCCCGCCCCTTACCCCTCCCTCAGTGACAGAGGGCACGGACTCTCAGTGCGCATGTGCGACAGAAGTCCACAGATTCTGCGTGTCCTTCGTGACTGACTCCCCTCTCATCCCCTTGCCCATAAATCCTTTTAAAATCAAAGTATTCTACTCATTCTGCTCTTCTAACCCTGGACACAAGGACAATTTGTTCTGACCCTTCTCTTCTCACACACCCCAATAATTGTATTCCAATGAGAAGGCGTTTAAACCGCGCGCTTCTCTTGTGTACGACAATGCAGATGCTGGAGCATTCAAGGTTTGCGTCTAAAACTCTTAAACATTGTTTCAGTTAATAATTTAAACAGAAATTATACAAGCGTGTACTTGTGCCCTCAAGCGCGAGCCGCCACTGCTCTAAGTAGTGTAAAGACATGTGGAGGTATAACTAGGATCACTTGATTTTAAATAAAAATCTGAAGCATATTTAATGGTATGCCAAATCATGTGTTTCTGTTTTTCTTCTAGTGCTTCTCCAACATATATCACAAATTGTGGTTCCTGCGCTTACTTCTGTGTTAGATTCAGTGTGATTGTATTATACTAGTGTTAAATATAGAAGAGAAAGAAATGTAAAGTAGTTACCTACCTGATGTTCATATTCAGTGCCTGCAACACACAAACTGTTGTATACAACTGCCAACTCAACAACTCTCGCTTTCTCCTTGAACTGTTGCGCAAAGGTACACGACACGGCCATTGTTTTGTGGGTAAGGCTCCTAGCCTGTATTTATGTCAGGGGCAAAGCATTAAATTAGCGGTTTATGACAATTTTGGGTGTGGGCTTCATTTAACACAAAAGTACCTGGAAACAAAGCTCGTTATGGCAGTACCTATAAGATTTAATGTTTAAAATTGTTTCATTTGTACAGTTTCTTTTAATATCTTTGGTTCATATCGGTGGCTTTGACTTGAACAAAACCTTATTACTCGTTGAACTGTAGGGTTTCTTAACATTGTCTTTTATTAATTTTAACATTAAACACGCTCAGATTCATGGGCGTCGTCAGACTTTTTTTCAGGGGGTGCCACATAGTGGTACTTTGCTTTAAAACAATATTAATTCATTATTCTGTTGTCAAAAGTTAAGAGTATTTGTTGCGGATAACCGTACTAACTGGTGCTAAATAAAAATTATTCTTTGCATCAAATTTAAAACAATAATTTAATAGCACATTACATTCATTAATTTCCAAGGATTGGTCACGGCTCCACTTGCCCACCCTCCCCCCACCCCCTTCGCGACGCCCATGCTCACATTCCTCCCACATTCATACTTCCAGACTTCTGGGGGTAGGGAATTATTCTGGTTAAAGAAAAACTACCAATCCCAGTCGGGAATGGAACCTGAGACCTCTAGGTTGAGAAGCAAATTGGTGTCAAGAGTGAAATTCCATTAATTTCATTACTTTTAAACCAGAGGTTCGGGATTCGATTACGACTGGGGCACGGCATTTGTCTTTAACTAGAACTATTCACTACCCACAGAACACCTAGTAGATTCACTACCATAGTGTGGAGATGGCGCAGCTGTAGTGCGTGTGACTCGCATTCCATTCCCACAGCTGACCTTTCTGACCCATGGGTTTTCCGAGGGTTTCCCTAAGTCGCTAAGCGAATGCTGGGAATATAACTTATATTCCCCCAAGTTCCTGTCCCTATATTTCTCTGCACTTCTCATTCAGCTTCAGCTTTCATCTGCTTGGCTGCTTCAAGGTTGCAAGTGTCGGCAGGTGTCGCGACGTCGCATGGTAGGGAAAAAGGATGCTCTCTATAAACTCCTCCCCCAGAACGGAGCTGGTCTCTGCCCCTAGTGAGACGTGTAAGCCTGCAGAGGGGAGGGGAGCTGGTTGTACTAGCTGCCACTGGGGTGTCCACCACTTTCCGCGTAACCTGGAGGTATGAATGTACATAAAAAGATTAGTAATATCAGCCTTAAAAAGAGCTACAATCCCACAATTTGTAACATCATCAAAGGTTTCTCAAATCAAAGCCCCCCGATATCACTGGCGGCTCGTGTCCTAAACAATAGCTGAAGCTCTTTACAACCAAAAGCAAACTAACATATATTGTAAAGTTCTTATCTTATGTTAACTTGACTGCCTCTCTTATCATTAGGCTACCGTATTTCTCGTAATGTTGTCGTGAAATGTCTGTGTCCTCATGTCCTGCAGTAAGTTTGTGAAAATTCAAGATATCAGGAGTAAGAGCGCGCAGATTTCACGTAATGGTAGATTCACATATGAAGAATAAGGAAGTCAATAACAAATTCATCTGTCGTGAAAGCTAAAGAATTATTCAATACATGATCTCCGTGTCCGAAAACAGAGGACTGGACAGGTTTTGTTTACTAATCGGTTTTCACAACCCCATGCATGTGTTCAAACCTACAACGAGTGAAAGTCCAAAGTAGGCCAGGGCTCGAAAACTGGTTACGTAAGTGCCTGTGTGTTTGTTATCAGCTACTGCAAGTAACAAGGAGAGGGATGTTCTTTACGAGCACTCACACGAGACCTGAGCAGCTAGTGTTTACTGTCAACATTCCTGACCTTCCGCCTTACACACAGGCCAAAGTTGCGCGATTGCTAAGAGATGTTCACGAATCAATTCCAATGGACAGGCAGGAATACAATCATTTAATATTTTGTGGCTAAACGACTCATTTTAACAACAAATGGAAAATAGGTACTCATATTTTGAAGCTATACTTCTATGCTAATTGCAGAAGTAAACGATAAATAAGTGATTCCATGTTGGCATCCAAACATTCGACCAATTTTATTTTTATTTATGGAACCATGCACTATAAAGGAAAAGGTAGAGGAAGTTATGTCTTAGCTTATTGTCAAGAAGTAGTCGCCGTTAAAGTTTGCACCTTCATAATCCTAACACCTTGTATAGTTTAATCCTTTCATTATGATTTCAATACATTAGTTATTCATTAGGTTTATAATGTTGAGATATTGGCCAAAGCCTTGCGTCGTTGAACTGCGGAAATAATTCTTAATGCGTCTGAGAGTAAAGAAATTCCCTGCTGAAATAATCCTGACGGGACAGTGTTAAAACTAGCGAAAACAGTTTCTATGCTAGTTGAAATATATCTCTTTTTAGACCATTTTCATTGTTTGCATAATGGCAACATTTTGCTGAAACTCAATTCCTTATAAAATCCCTAATCCTGTTCTCAAAGGAAGTATTTGAACATTTTTGTATATGTGTAAATTGATAAACTATCCATCCATATTCACTTATAGTAGCACCGCAAATTGGTCATCGCGATTGCAGGACGTGGCTCGCGCGAAATTCACGTCAGCCTCGTTGCAGGAATAGTGACGCTACGGAACCCAACCCGGCATGCATGGTTCGAAGGATCCCCTTCTTCGAACAATGACGGTGTAGAAACTTCTCAAATGCGCGTTTGATGTTACATTCTGAGAGAGCTGTAACATTATTACCTACTTTCTTTACTACGTATAATAGAGGAAGCATTGTATTCCACTAAAAAATTCCATGTCGAGATTTCACCGGAAATATGTTTTGAAGCCCCCTGAATCCAAAATAATCATTTTTAGAAAACAGTCCGCGCGCGCGTGTGTGTTTCAATCTGTGGACAGCATAACTCAAAAAGAAAAGTCGGTTAAAAACCAAAGCTAGTATTTAAGTTTATCTTTCAAGGATGCAACATGAAGATTTTGAAGAAAATTCCTCCACCCTAAACTACCCTTTACATGGAAAATTTTTCGAAAATTTTGATTTTCTCGAAAATGGCTCTAACGATTTTGATTAAAATGCCATATGTTTGAGATATTTTTATGGCAAACGAAATGTATATTTTGAATTTTCTGGCTATAGCCTATGTATGTAGTCCTGTTTACTCTGGATGACTTTTGTCTAACTCGTAAACCGTAAGAGATCGATAAAATTTTACCGTACAAAAAATGTGGATCTTGCTAAAACATGCAATGTCCAAATAATTATTTTTTTCTAGAGTGCCTATTTCGGAGACATTCCTTGTTATTTGTGTTAGTTTTGGAAAACAAACTTTCGTCAAATGGAACATCATTATTCATTTTTTATATGTTAGCCGTGCAACGAGAACGGATTTGAAAGCTTTAAAATATTTGACTATCTCTCAGAGCCTACTGTATTCCCATATTCCCCTTGTACCTGCAAGGAAATAAGCAATAAGATAATTTCTGCAAATGTTTATCTCAACTAACACGAAGAAGATAAAGGAATAAGAGTTTGTAAGAATGGTTAGTACAAGAGTAGCATGGGCGTCGCGAAGGGTGGGCAAGGGATGGGGGGACGGGGGGACTCCCCTTGGAAATTAATGAATTTAATGTGCAGTCAATTACTATTGCATTACTGTTTTAATTTTGATGTAACGAACAATTTTATTTAGAACAATTAATAAGGTTATCCGCAGCAAATACTATAATTTTTATAGCAGAATAATGAATTAATATTGTTTAACTGCAAACTTCCAACATGTAGCCCTCCCCTGAAGAAAGTCTGCCGACGCCCATGAAGAGTAGAGATAGTCGTGTGAGTGCAACACAGATTGTTTTATCTGATTCTTTACTTCATTTGGAGAGTTACATTTTTGCATACATCTAACGTTAATTCACAAGTAGTGAGTACAATAGCACTCAGGTTTTCATCTGTCACTCGCGATCTACTTTTAGATTTTACATTCTGCAGTTTAGAAGAAGGAAAAAAAAAGAGATTGCTCAATATGTTGAGCCAAACATAGCACTAATACGCACAGCAAATGAACGGAGAGACTAAGTAAATCTAAATCAGCCTTCTCCTGTAGTTGTGAATTCAAAATTGCCCTTGTCTGTAAATTTATAAACTCAATTTTTAATTTTGGTTTTACTGTATGAATCTCCACAGCGAAAGTTACAGCTCGATTCGAGTTCACCTTTCCAATCGATTTTAATTCCCGTTGGAAACGTAGTCTAATTATTGTGTGAATTCATTGCAAATCGTCAATAGTTACAATGATTTTAACAGCTATTTGAATATAATTCTAAGCAGTTACCACAAGTAAACTTGAAAGCATTCACTTCTGTGGCATGCTCACTATATCCACACGGTGCAGACGGTTCCTGCGCATCAACTTATATTTTAGGTACCAAGAACTTGAACAGAGATTTGGAAGAATAAAAAACATTTCATTACCTAAGGAAAGAGATGTTTGCGGCGTTTACAAACGATTTCAGAAGTGTCAATGATTACTGAATAGCCTCTTCAAAAGGCTTTTCTACCCCCCTAAAAATGAGGTCCGTGAGTTACAAAACAGATAGTAAATGGCGCTCTTATAGTCCACCCAGTCTGATTGGGTTGTCATGGCAACCAGGCATAAACATGGAGCTGTAAATCAGAGAGCCGATAATCAACTCTCTACCTGGTCTTGGACGTGCGGGTTTTACAATCAGCTATAACAAGTTTATTTCATCTTGTTTTACTTACGTTCAATATGGTTATGTTCTTAAAAAGGGGGATACCGTATATCAGGAGTCGGCAAGTGACGTCGGAGCAGGCGAACGCCAACGGAGCACTGTGTGAAGAGCAGTAGTCACGAGTAGTGCACATGAATCGGCGGTAAGCGCGTGTAATGCTGTAGCGCTTCTTGTAGTACCGACATTGTGTTTGCTTATTGACTTACACATTGAAGAACATTTACACCTTATGGCTGACGTAGTAGAATGCAGTAGTAAAACACCATCAATACCTAGTACATTTGTATTCATGTGGGAAACTTTCTACCTATTTACAGAGTATGGAGCTGTAGCAAAATGTTTAATTTGTCATAAAAAAGTTCAATTTAAAGTGTCATTATTCATCACGACATACATCACCATTTTCAGTTAATGCAGACCAGCGCTGTCCAATTGATGTATTTTTCTGACGCTCTTTATAAGCAAATTTTTAATCTGATGATTCTAATATTAGTAAAAGTTTCAAGACAGAACTATTTTCTGTGGAATATCTTCCTAGTACACACACAAGAAGTATGTTCTTGTACACCCAGCACTGTATTGATTACTTCCTTAACCAGTGCTTTCCTCTCAAATGAAGGGAACTTGCCCTAATGATGGTTGTGATGGCACCTGCACCTCCTTAGGCATGAGTTAAATGTGCCGGAGCACATAAGAAAGTTGGATAGCACTGATGTAGACAGTGCTCCAAAGACATTACAATTAGGTATTACTGCTCTGCAAAATGACATGGAAAGAAAAGACGCATTCCAAAATAAACGGATGCATGTACCTTTTACAAAAACTCTCCATGCACAAAATTTCCTCACTTGCATTGATTGTTTCTAGGCTGTTCAGCATGTTCGGTTCTATGTATAGGTATATGTGAACATTCTTTTCGTGCATGAAGCTACATGACAGGAACCACATTTAGTGGTGCTTTACAAATGTTCATTTGTCTATTGTCAGACAATGACCCGAACATGGACAAATTAGTGAAGGAGAAAAGAGTGAAAAGGTCCCAAAAAGCTGTAAGCTTGGAAAATGCAGTAGCTTAAACATATTGATACCATATATAATATTCCACATTTAGATTAACAATTTCTGAGTATCCTCGAAAAACAGCAGTTGCAACCTTCAGGTTGATTACAGGACATGATTGTCTGGCAAAACAATTAAACACTCTGTCCTCTATGTGATCTGCAAGAGGAAATGGATCGAGACCACCTTCAAATATGCCCGGCCACTTCTAGTGCCCCATCCATCAGTGAAAAATATTGGAGAGCAAGAGGATTAATGACTTCATTGTCAGAAATCCAGCATTAGCTAACAACAACAACATTTAGATTAACTAACTTAATGCCAATAAGTGTTATTCTGCTTTGAACCTGCAGAATAAGTTGTGCCACTATTTACCCATTCTAATAATGAGTCATTTTTCTGACTAACTGAATAAATGAATGCAAATGAGTTAGAGAATTTAATGTTGTGTCAGCATGTTGGCCATGGTAGCTTGGTGGTTAGAGCAGTTGGGCGGTAACCAGAAGATCTGTGGTTCAAATCCCAGCTATAGCATTGAATTTTTCAGTCTCATTCTACTCTTTCCAATCCTGTCTTACACATGCCTGTTATGTGGAAGAATGATTAATTGAACTGAATAAATGTTTGACTGAAAGCTTTATTTATTATATATACTGCATGTGATGAACTGTACTTATGTAAAATCTAACTGTTGATATATAGCATTCACAGTACTTCAGGGGAAAAGCTGCCAGAATTGTAGTTGGGACCTTTTATTATATTTACTTCATGTTACTGTGAATTAATCTCAATTATGAAATTCAGTTACTTTAAATTCAATGAAAAACTGAAGCTGTTAACAGTGAAGCAACAGAATCTAAAATAAAAACAAAATTAGAGACCTAAAGCTTCACTTATTTTAGTATTTGCTGCAAGTTCTTGAATTTGTGTAATATTTCAAATCCTTGAAGCAAATACTAAGATAAGTGAAGATTTTAGCCTCTTTGTTTTTATTTTAGATTTAGTTCTTTATTTATCGCTGAAAGTAATCTAATTCAGATTCCAGTATGCACTATTAGTTTTTTGGCTATACACACAAGATGTAAAAATATTTAAAATGGTGTTCCACAGGGTTCAGTACTCATTACTGTAATATAAACAAATGAACTTCCACTCTCAAATAGTGGGCATCCAATATTTTATGCAGATGACACCACAGTCATTCTAAGTGGTTCAAATATTGAATGCACTAGTTAAAACTTGTATAAGCTATCTTGACAGATCACTTACCTAAGTGATGCTTAATGTTTAAAACACAGATATGTGATATTCATATGATTTTCTCTACTGACTATGATTTATTTTCACATTTCTTCTACAAACCATTGAATTTGAAGCTTGAAAATTTGAAATTTGAAGTTTTAAATCTGCATTTGCATATTTATTTCATGCTAATCTAGTTAAACTTTTACAGAAATGGTTTTATTAAACATTTTATTGTAAGCACAATGGGGATACAGTAGACTATAGTGATATTCAAATATTTAAAATCCTATATGCTGGTTTTTAAGTCCTATATTTTTGGCATGGTATTAAAACAAAAACAAGAGTGCCCTAGCACTTCAAATAAACAATTGGAAAATTTTCAGAAATTGTTAATGACACAAAAACTTGGACAAATTTTATGGGTATGAAAATTATTGAGTGATTTTTGAGTCCATAACAACTGACACATTTTTGCATGTAAAGGGGTTGTTGTTGTTGTTGTTGTTGTAGTGTTTAACGCCCGCTTTTACTACTACGGCACCGCAGGCGGTGACACTGATGATACATGAAGATGGAGCACCGGTGGAATGAGATGGCGGGGGAAACCGGAGTACCCGGAGAAAACCCGCCCTGACGCCGCTTCGTCCACCACGAATACCACATGCGGGTCCCTGGGATCGAACCCGGGCCGCCTAGGTGGTAGGCGAGAGCGCTAACCGCTCGGCCACGGCGCCGCCGTGTAAAGGGGTGGAAGAATTTTTCACTCTGTCCAATCTTTGGAAGATGAACTAAATAACAAGTTTGTATCTATTGATATTTATTTCTGAGTTGTGCTGTGCACAGACACATCCATTGTTTATTTTGTAACAAATATTTCTTGGAGGAAGGGGTTGCTGAAGGGCCCTAAAAGACATTCATTTCTGACAATATTCTCATATCAAATTTTTGGTTAGAGTACCATACTCTCTCTAACCAAGTAATATGGCTCTGTGGTAATGAGTGAGACTCACATTCAGGAGGTTGTGGGTTCAATCCCGCTGCTGATACATGGGTTTTTTCAACGGTTTTCCCAGGTTACCAGGCAAATGCTGGGAAGGATAATTACATCTCCCAAATTCCCTATCTCTCCATTTCACCTTCCTTCAGTTCAGTCTTTCAGAGTCAGAAGCACTAGCAATGGCAAGTTTGCACTGCCATGTATGGGGTTTGTGCACTCTAACTGCTGTTCTGGATGGATAGGTAGCCTTGTAGTTGCCAGACCTACTGGAGGGGATTGCTGTCGAAATGCCTGCAGCTGATGACTGCTTGGTGAACCCTGTTGTTAAGATGAAGAATCTCCAGCACACATTAGGGACCCTCAGGTCAGCTTGCTGCTCACCCAGGTTCCCTCATACCCATACAGCACTCTAATTCCATCCTTTCCTCCCAGGGGTCTGCATACAACAGCCAACTTGGGTTCAGTGTGGAATCCCCTTTGTACGTACTCTTTGTACTTCCACTATCTACCATAGGTATGTAGTACAAGTGTGCAAAGCCGTCAATGCCAGTTTTTAAGGTTAGTCCACAACCACCTGGTAACAGTAACCAGAACAGAAATGAAAATGGGAAGCAAGGCAGTACACAAAATTCACAACAGCCCAGGAACCAGAACGTATATTGTAGATAGCAAAGTGGAGGTAGATATTGCACATTGGGAATTCATTTGTTTCTAACTGACCAATGATATTTTTTTTTAGGTTGCAACTAAAGAGAGCTCTTGCGGCTGTTTCATGACGAGGCTGCCTTGAATAATTTCCACAGTGAAAAGTCTAATACAGACAATATGAATCTGGCAAGAATGAGAAAGTTAAAACTTGGCCATGTCTTCCTATTCTCGAGGCTCGGGAAACCTTCTTGTCTGTTGTGAACACTCCCATTTGAATACATATATTTCAACTTTCTTGTTCTGGTTATCGTTACTGGTGGTTATGAACAAGCCTTTAATATGTTTTACATTGTCACCAATATTTATATGGTTCAAGTGTGGCAAGGGTGTCGGTGGCTTAAGCAACATTAAATTTTTTTGCTTAAACAAATTTATTTGATAATGATTACATAAAAAAGGGACTTGACAATGTTTTTGTACAAGAATCTCAAATTTACAATGTAAGGAAAATACATTACAACAGAGAATATTACAGAAATAATATAAATCTGTGTATATTTGCACTCAATAAATACAAGCTCAAGAATTAAACATTTGTGTAATACTAAGTACAAGCAATCATAAATTATATATAAAAACATCAAAATCAATGGTAAATGTGATGTTGATAGGCTGCTAACACTCTACCCTTAATATGACAAACAGTAACATTCACAGGGCACTTGGTGAAAAATATGCACACAGAAAGCACACACTTCTGATATATCTTGTTCACTTCAAAGGGTGTTTCATTAAACTGGAAAACTATATCTGAAATGTAATAACTATCTTCTAATGATAAAACCAGTGACTATGAATAACAAGTTGTTAAAACTTTCCAAGTTCATTGGAATATGAGACAATGCATATGAAGTCATATGTTAACATTTAGGTCAGCATGAGATACACGTATGAACGAGAAGGAACTACTTAGAGGTAAAGTGGAGTTGTTCATACAGCGATACAGACGGGCAATGTGTACAAGATACTGAATGTTAGTTGTTTGGGAAGTTTGGCTGCCTGTATTTATTTATTTATGGCAAAACTAAGGTTATTTGGCCTTCTCTTCCATTCCATCATAGAAAACTCCCAGAGGCAGCCAATGATCACATGCTAATATGCCACAGCACAATGTAAAAATTGCACCAATATTACACTTATTCTCTTAGAGTGTGAGGTGTTATGTAATCAAACGAGTGAAAATATATTTTGTAGCACTCTTTCCGGAATAACATAACTGCCATAACTAGAAAGTATGTTGTTAAGTCTGAATGGATTTCAGCTCCTATTAAATTGCTTATTAAACCTACTGTTTATATTAGGACATACATTAACCACCAGTGTTCGTTAACTGCCAACCCAATCCCCTCCATTATAGCAGTTAAACATGATTCTACTCTAAATCACATCCAAATGAATAGAAAACAGAAATAACACAATAATAGTAATCACCTGGCCCACTTCTGTGGGTTATATGTCTGCCTCACATTCAAAAAGTCCCCAGTTTGAATCTTGGTTAGAATAATTTTTCTGGGGTTTTCCCATGTCCTGAGAAGATAAATGTTGGGTATCTGAAAGCTTACTGACCACAGGCTCACTGAAGCACCATTTCATCCATTTCATTCATCATCTAATATGGCCTACCAGGTTAAATGACAAATTTCAAACAAAAAAAATACTATGGTAGCAGCCGCACTTCAAAGGAGGCTCAAAGTCAGCTACCTCATACCACTAAGTTGCTAGGCAACACACGACAATGTTGGCTAAGATCAAGTGCTGTTTCCTGACAGTTTGAGAAGCTTTGATTGCCGTGCTTATTACAACAAGCTTCACAAAACATCGATTTTCAGAAAAATCGCCAGTACCTAATTCTCAGCTACATAAGCAAGTCAGCATAGACAGAGCAGGCAGTTTTAGTGAGTTAGTAGAATTGTCAGAGCGAGCTGTGGACGGTTGAGCAGTGTTTTGTGTAAAGGTTATGCTAGAACAAAACACTGTGAGTTGCAAGGTCAAAATTGTGAATTGTGATTCAATTTTAGAGGAAATAAACTGAAATAAACAATAAATGTACTTGTCATTTGTCACAATACATTAGTAAACAAAACTATTTCAACAAACTTAACTTAATTGAAAGTATATAAAAACTAAGTTTAAAATAATGCATCTCTACATGTACAATGAAAATGCATTTTAAGTTTGACAGCTCCTGACATTCTGTAGCAGGTAACTCCTGCAACTTTTGCAGTGAAAGATGATGAATATAATGGTGCTCATGAAGTGATATTGAAAGTATGTGATGATTTTCTGGGCATGTGTGAAGGTTCTGAAATGAAAGCAGCTGAAGTATAGTACAACATGAGATCATTCACATACTTCATGCCATTGCCTTCTGACAACATTGTGATCAAATGCAGAGGTTACACAATGGAACTGGGCACCTTGAGTAATGACAAAGCTTATTACAGTTGTGCAAATGCATCCCGTTTAGTAGGATAACATAACTCTGAAGATCTGGGCAAATTAAGGAAGGGAATAGTTTGGAGCTAAGGTGAGGTGCACTCTCACATGCTGGTATTTTTCTTTAGGATGGTGACAATGTTTTATTAAGTTCTTTGAAAGAGCTTGTTGAGATTTTCAAGCAATTGAAAAATTTCCTTCAATTATCATAGATCTTCATACACAAGGCTATCCAGACGTACCCGACCTAACAAAGAAAGCACAAAAATTTTGGGAAAAAACATTTTTATTTCTCTGTATAAACCCCTTGCAACTCAATACGCTTTTCCCAGTGATGGTCATTAGCTTCAATACCTTGTTTATTGTGAGAATTAATGAGCTCTGTAAAATAGTAATCAACTACAGACTCCATCTCTTCATTGCTGGCAAATTTTTACCACCAGGCAATTTCTTCAAGTTTGGAAATGAAAAGACCAGAGAGTGCTAAATCTGGCGAACAGGGTGCATGAGGAAACAATTCAAACTTTAATTCATTGATTTTGGCCATAGTGATAATGGACGTTTGAACTGATGCATTTTCTTCATGAAACTTTCTTTTTCGCTAAATGTGGCTGTTTTTGCTCGATTTCACCACTCAAACGTTGCAACAATTTTGCATAATGCTCTCTATTGACTGCTTTTCCTTTTTGCAAATAATCAATGAAAATTATCCCAAAAAACTGACATCATGAACTTGCCTACAGATAGAACTGCCTTCGCTTTCTTTGTGATCAATTCTTCCGTTTCAATCCAGTTTTGACTGTTCTTAATCTCAGGTGTGAAGTGATGGACCTCTGTTTTATCCATGGCTATGAATCGACACAAAAACTGTTTTATTGTGACGTAACATTGCCAAACCCTTGACTGAAAGATCTTCAGGATGTTGATTTTATTCTATTGTGAGCAAATGACCCGACACCTAACGGCAGTAGGGAGAGTGAAAGAAGTGAGCAAATGTGGCACCCATCTTGCAAGCAGCTTTATCACGTTCAAATTTTCAGTCAGTATGTGATGTACAGCACTTTTTGAAATGCCTGCAATGTGTGCTATAATAGCACTTTCAGTTAACGGTCATCCAGTACCAGTTGGTGGATTTTCTTTACAATTTCTGGTGTGGTCATCTCATTTGATTGACCACTACGATGTTTGTCTTGACAGCCCATACTAAGCTTAAACTCTGCCAACCAATATTTTACTATTGTAAACGAAGGAGCAGATTCCCCCAGAAGAGAATCTAGTTTAGCTTTAATATTAGTTGGACTGAGACCTTTCAAATGAAAGTATTGTATCACATAAAGATGACCAGTTTTATCAATGTGTACAAATTCACTGGGAGCATTCCTGCTGATGGCTGCCAAACAAATACTAAACAACGTAGCATCATGAAATTTCAACTTAAGGTCTATTAGGTTGGTACTTTCTGCCATAGTCATTTGCTTGAAATAATAACCATTATTTATACGTCAGATCGGGTACTTCTGGAAAAGGCCTCGTAACAAAACAAATTAATAATAATGAATTAATAGGTTTAACCAACATTTGCATGTAATGTTGTTCCTCATTTATCTTTTTTTCCCAGACACTTCAAGCTTTTATCCATGTTAAGAAGAACACACATTAATGAATATAATACAAGCTACATGTCTACATGAAAGAAGAGGACAATAGGTACAGAAATATCTTTATATGTCATTTGTATCATATGCGTATTGCATACAAAGTCTTTATCTGGGTTCATTTTCTGACTAATCTGGGCTAAATCTAAACAGACTATACAATGACTCTGGAGTTTGAACACACCAAAATTTGTACAATGCAACATGTATAAAAGTAGTGCTATAGTAATAATTGGTAGATCTAAGGCTCCCGTTACTTGAATGTACAATGAATGTGAACAAATGTAGTTTTAACGAATGCACAATAGAATTTTATTTATTATTGTGTGTGATATGCCAGGAATTTGTTGAATAATCTTTCCAGCTCCAGCGACAGTTACAGATGACAAATCTGATGAGTCAAGTATGTTAAAATAGCTTTTTCTTTTTATCTCCATTATCATTCTGGAAGTATTGTAAATGAACTTTTGTAACACAAATGAAATCAAGGAGCCCAGCAGAAGATCCAACTGGCAAAAGTAACAATAAACAGAGTCTCAAATGTTTAAACAGTGAACACAGAGAACACCACAAAAAAACTGAATAAACAAAATACAACATAAATCAACAAATACTAAATATTAGTACCTAAAGCATACTAATTCCTTTGTAATTGTATGTTAAATTCCAATTCCAACAACTGAGGCTTTTAGGCTCCTCTCTGAAACTAGTCCTGTTGAATTTTAAGTAACTGGAGCAACAGTGTTTTTAAATGTTGAAAAATATTTTAACAAAGACTTTAATGTTCACTTAAGTTTACTTCACCTTTATTCATTATTTCCATAGAAGCTATACTGCCAACATCCTGAAATTAAAACTTGTAAAACTTTCCCTCCTCTAGCAAAATGTAATAATTTTGGGATGAAATGAAATTTAGAATGCATAAAATGTTGACATTAGCAAATGTATACAAAAATTACTTACAAAATATATGGGATTCTGTTTTATAAGAACCCTTAAAGACCTACTAGTACAGCTTCTTTCTTACTAGTAATCTTCTTGGTACTACAAATAAGTATTAAATGGTAGCAAAGAGCACTTCCTAGGCTATATAAAATTTCTAGTCCAAAGTATACTCTCAGGCAAGGCAATGTGCAATCCACTTTCCCCATTTCTGGCATACTTATGCACGAGTTCTTTGGAAATACATGTAACAGAAGCATTTCTGCAGCCACTGAAGGAGGAGCATCATGAAGGATAGCCACACATATACACTTGGCAATGTACAAGAAGTGTCTCAAAAGTAAGTTACACTATTTTTTTAAACCCACACAGTAGGCACCAAAAGTCCAGGAGTTGCCTTGAACCTTGGTCTGGGTGTAGTGGCAGCACTGTAAAATGCCTAAGTGCCTACCTTTAACCCTTGGACATTAAAAAGGGCAGTAACAATGGAAACTCTACTCGCTCCTAACGTCGATTGCAAAGTTCACACTGTAATCTGTTTTTTGACAGCTAAAAATAAATGTTCAGTTGAAATTCATCATGAGCTGTGCAGTGCATATGGTAAAGATATTACGTTGAGACCGATGGTTTCTTGTTGGCATCAATTGTTCATTGAAGGTGTGGAAACAAAAGGATGAATCAACATAAAAAAAAAGGCAAAAGTTGAATCAGCTGGCAAGGTCATGACAATGATATTCTGGGATTTGAAGGGAGTACTATTGATTACCTGCACCATGAGATCATGATGACAGCTGCTCGCTATTGTGAAGTGCTGAGAAAACTCAGAAGGGCGATTCAAAACAAAAGGAGGGGAAAGTTGAGCAAAACAGTTCCTCTGTTCCATGATAATGCTCGCCTGCATGCTGCTTGTAAAACTCAAGCCCTGTTTGAGCAGTTTCAATGGGATGTTTTCGATCATCACCTTACTCACCTGACCGTGACAGCTTTTTCCAGAGCTGCAGCAATATCTCAGGGGAAGGCGCTTTGTAAATGAGTTAAAACAAGAAGCAGAAAGATGGCTAGCCATTTAGACAGGAGAGTGATTTGACACTGGATTAAGAAAATTGTTATTGCTGCATCAAAAATGCATTGAGATTCAAGAAGATTATGTAGAAAGATAGTTACTAAATGTAGCTTTCAAAATATATGCTTTTTAAAATATTTATACATTATATTTTAAAAAATAATGTAGCTTACTTTTGAGATTTCCCTGTATATTATCAGCATGTGCATTCAGGCTGCAATCTTAAGTTGGCAAGAAGTTTTACATTCACTATTATAAAAATTATTAGAACATAATGCAATAAAAATTCATGTTTTGTCATGCCTATGATGAAGATATGCAACAGTTTGAATCAGCACCCCTCCTGCCCCCAAAAGGTGTAAGAGGCATCTAGTCCTGCAAAGTCGTAGAAAGTCTCCACTTCCATATATTTTAAGGACCAATAAAGTACAAGGTTAATTGGTAACCATTATAAGGTCAATCAATGAATAATTGATTGTTTTAATACTCACAAGCCATGTGTGGGCAAAGTTTGAGAGGTTGAATCAGGGCTGAAAAATTCAACGCTGTAGCCAGGATTTGAACCACAGATTTTCTGCCCTGAGCTACCATGGCAACTTGCCAGTATCACATGAAATTCCCCATCTGATTCATATTTTCCCGGTAGAATCTCAAATTTGAGATACATACCCCGACTTACAATCTTAAGTACTTTAAGTCCCGGGGTTTTAATTAAATAACCTCTATTGGTAACCATTTATAAGGCAATAAATTAACAAATAACTGATCGTTTTAAAATACACAAGCTGTGTGTGTACAAAGTTAGAGAGATAGAATCAGGACTGAAAAATTCAATGCCATAGCCAGGATATGAACCATGGATATTTCATTCTATGTGCAAGCTACTCTACCACAGAGCTACCCTGGCAACTAGCTGGTACAAGCGGAAGATACATGGTTCAAATTCCAGCTATGGCATTGAATTTTTCAGTCCTTATTCTAGCTCTCAAATATAAAGCCATTTTTGGTATTTACATTAACGTAAAAGGTCTAATGAAAGATACTCCATAATTCCTTTACCTACCTTGACTTAAAGAGTATCCAGCTGAATGCTGCTTAACCAATAGAATTTGTACCACACTTAAATGCTGTTTAGCTCACGTGTCTAACATTTCTGTACTACACTTCAGGATTAAAAATGAAGTCATAATTTGGACATGTATATATGGTCACACCTAAACAACAGCCACTGTCCTTTACTGTCACTTCTGCTAACTAGAACATCACAAATAGGAATTCTACTAACACTGATTTTACATATAGCACCTTTGCCACCTATGGAAGATGCATTTATACAAAGTAGTATGGACGAAAATGTTGTTGAACATTAAAATGCAAGCATATTTATGTATTATATTATCTTCACCAGCAAAAAATGCAGTACTTCAAGTTTTATAACATGATTCTAATTATACTTGAAGCAATGCAGCTAGAGGCGAGAAATATTGGTTATTCTTCAATGACAGTTCTAAAATAACAGTCAAGAATGTCCATGAGTGTTTCCACATAACCATAACAGCTAGTCATATTTATTCATTCCCCCTTCTCTCTTCTAAAATTCACAATTTCTTAATGCACAGCTAAGAATGCATGCACATGCATGCCCGTGCCAGACACACACACAGATATATAAGGTTACCAGATTATTTTGATGAAATACACGCTGTTCCAAAGGTAGGACAAAAGATATGTCAATGTCAACGTCCAAGTAAAAATTTAACCAAACACATACACTACTGGGTGTTCATTTTTATTTGTTCCTTTGATGGTCGCACATGACGTCACTGCTGTCTGACAAACTTTAGTTGCAACAAATTGGAAAAAAAAAAAAACAGGTATGACTACATAGAAAGCACCTAAGACGAAAGTTACAGGGGTGCTTAGCTTGACTATTGAGGCCTATGCTTGGTGTTCACAAAGCTTATCATAGAGCATGCAACAATAGTTTCCTCCAGGGGTTTATTGGAAGACTTTCTGACTGCAAAATTGAGAAGTAAAGTACATGTGCATACATACTAGGGCAGTGGCTTGGTTATTTGTACTGTTCTACTACCAACAATATGCTACATTGAACTGTAAGCTCTGAAGGCGTTTCCATGAGTACGGATAGGTTCAAAGGATGACCTCATCATACAGTCATGTTGTTGTTGTTAGCTAATGCTGGATTTCTGACAATGAAGTCATTAATCCTCTTGCTCTCCAATATTTTTCACTGATGGATGGGGCACTAGAAGTGGCCGGGCACATTTGAAGGTGGTCTCGATCCATTTCCTCTTGCAGATCACATGGAGGACAGAGTGGTGAAGAATATATCCCAATTCTTCACATATTTATTGAGTCTGGTATATTAGTTGTATGTAGTGAGGGGTCTCCGTCTAGGGGATATGTAAATGGCAACCACAAGGTACCCAAGCTGAGCAGAACATTACTTCCACTTACTGGTGTTTTGCTCCTCACTGTAACTTTTCTATCTGACTTTACCCTGGTCATCTCTTGTTCTCTTCCGACCCCGATGCTATTAGGGTTCCCGAGGGCTAGGGAGTCTTTTATTTTTCCAACCTCTCCATTTCTCTAAAATATTAACCCCTAACATGCTGACCTGCCATGACATGTAATACGTCCTCTGATTGGTAATCAGAGGACATGGTCGGTGAATTTATTTTGATAATTCTCCCGGTCAGGTCGGTGAGACCCGTAAACCAACAACAGGTGTGGTCCTCCAGACATTCTGGGTGTTGTGAGAGAGCGATGTGACCGCCAAAACATAAAAATGTGGTGCTCTCTAAAAAGCAGTTACATTTACTGCTAAGTCTCATATAGTCATGTAAGTTCTGCAAATAGTCGCCAGGGCGCAGCTATAAAAAGCTCACCTGATACCAGTCACTGATTCAGCTACCAAGGCTGATAGAAATACCACAACTGTACATTGTTAGATGGCACAAAGTGGAGGTGCATTTCTAGATAACCATAGACTCAAGGAGTGAAGAGTGACAACATAGATTAGAAAATGAAGGCACAAATAAAAATGAACACTGTGTATAATCTGTATACATTGTATATTTTCATAAAAATATTCAAACTGTTTGATTCAAATACAAATAACACTAGCAATCAACTGCATTTTTCAGAGGATTTGATCATAAGGAAAACTTCAGGCTTATGTAATGTAAAATTGTTCACACAACTAAGTTTTTAAAATCATATTTCACTACAAACAATATCTTTGACAGAATTAGTTAATTTATTTCTTTGTCTGTTTTCCGTGCAGATATGAAAGAAAAAACCCTCTCAGCATTAGCATTGTGTGCAGGAATAGTTTCAAAAGTTCAAAATGATAGCTTTCATACTTGCTAGCATTGAAATAACATAAGCCACATATTAGTACTAGACAAATTTTGAAAGACTGATCTATGTTGTTGCACGTCCTTTTATTATTGTACTGCACACATCCAAGCTTCCTTTCTTGCTCTCTCCAGCATGACTTGACGATGGGGCTTGTAATTATTTATGATGTTAAAGGGTACCTACATATAGGTGATCTTTGATAACAGCCATGTACAGTGAATTTAGACTATTTTGCAATTTTCCAAATTGCTGATCCACTTAAAAGTAAATTGTAAATTTATTTATATAAAATGTAGAACATTCATAACATTTCACAAATTCCTTGGACACCACACAGAAGGTTAAAACACTGGACAAGTCCAGAGTTTTATAGATTTCTGGTAACCCTTTCTATTTACTAATTACAGAAGAACCTCGTTTATCTGGCCCTCAATAATCAGGATTTCTGGTTATATGGATTAATTATTGCTTACTTTTTCATCATGAAAATCTGTGAGTCCTTAGATGAATGTATATGATTATAATATAATGGAACTAAAATTGATAGATCATGTTTCATTAGTTGATGACAGTCTTAATTGTGGATGACTCATCAGGATTTTCAAGTTTTTTTCTCTCTACTTTTGCAGCAATCCAAAATTCATTATTGTACACCTATGAAAAAAAAGAGTCATGTCTGGAATGTCAAAGTTGTCTAAATCGTACAGCACACATCACCTTGTTTACACCATCCGTGATACAGTTGTATAGTGACAGGAATCAGCTGTCACAATGTAAGATTTGAAGCTTTCACGGCGAACGTTAGTGATAAGAGCTTCACGGGTGATCAGCCATGTTAAATTTAAGAAGGTCGAGCTTTCGGCCATTATACTCTCCATGGCCATCTTCAGGACTAAAATGATGGAAAATTCTCCTCAGTTTCCAAATATATACTATGGTTAGGTTGTGTTGTCCAAGCCAATGCGCGGGTGATGGTTTCTGATTGGGCCTGCATCACAACACAACCTAACCATAGTATATATTTGGAAACTGAGGAGAATTTTCCATCATTTTAGTCCTGAAGGTGGCCATGGAGAGTATAATGGCCGAAAGCTCGACCTTCTTAAATTTAACACGGCTGATCACCCGTGAAGCTCTTATCACCAGCTGTCACAAGTTCCAAATTTTAATACTGCTAACATATATGATCAACCAATGTGCTGTGCAATGTAAGACATAGGAATTTGGCATTCCAGATATGACTCACTGTTTTTTCAATGGATGTACATCAGAGTTTGTACTGATTTAGTAGTTTGTTTCTGATTTTCAAGATTACATCCAGTCCCACCTAGTCCAGATAAATGAGGTTCTTGTGTATAATTACTCTTTACTTATTCAATTTAAAGGAATTCATGTCCATCATCATCATCATTGTTTTAATAATCAACATATACTTGGTGTTCATTTTTGTCTGTGATTTCCCGCACAAAAATAGACATCATCAATAGCAATGCTGATGAAGCAAGTTATGTTCGGTTCCTCTAGTGGCCAGAGATTGTATCTGATATGGAAACATCAACGTTAAAACGTGTAGATTACTGTCCTAATGGCAGATACATATAGTATTTGATGAGTGGATTTTGCCAGCATAATATAAAGCATGCCTAATTCCAGTTTTTGTGTAGATAATCAGCATGGATGCTTGTGAATACTGTCCCCTTAGCAGCAGATACACATACTATTTGATGGTTGGATCTTGGCTACGTAATACAAAGCGTACCTATTTCTACTGATTGCGTAGGGTTTGAGTTTAAGGGCCCGTCAACAGCTAGGTCATTAGAGTATTGCATATGATACCTGTTATATCTTGTTTAAACGATGTAGGCATTATAAATAGCAGATAAATACAAACAATGATTGAAGTACAACTTTGTCAAATTAATAACATTATTTATTTTGTTTTAAAATGTTTTAATAAAGAAACAGAGGTAAATTAAAAAATACAAACTTATTCTGTATGTTTATCAAGAAACTTAAACCCATAGTTTTTAAGCCTGAACATCTGTTAACGGTTTCATAGTTTAAACAGCAAGAAACAGCTCAACTCAAGTAAACAAGAGCTGCTGTGGCAAATTAAATATCAGTCCTTCGCTAAATGAATGATTTGGCATGACCACCATTCAGAGCAAGACACGTTCGTATCCTTTTACCATATGCTCATATGTTGTTAGCAGAGTCGCAGGTGTAATTGTGTTCATCTCATACAAATTCCAAACAAAAGTACGCATGAGAGGTAGAATTGGAACTGAAAAATTCAATGACACAGCTGGGATTTGAACCACAAACCCTCCACTTACCAAACAGGTGCTCTAACCATTAACCCAATAGCGTCATATTTCAATGCTTTGGCAACTAACCAAAAAATCAGATTTCAATTCCCTAGCTGCCAGGGTGGTAATGCCTTAATGCTTAAAAAAATCATTTAAAATCAGCCATTAATTACGTTTTGTTGAAAATTTGGATGCACAATATTAAAAGCATAAACTAACCAACACTGTTGTCTTAATACTGCTGTTGTGTATGAAAGACATGGGAAATCAGTTTGAATCTCTCCCTACTCATTGTCAAGGAAGGTATTGGGTTTTGCTCCAGTATAATTGAATTGTGATTTTTGCACTTGAAACATCAAAATAACTAAAGCAATATAGGCCCTGATTTCATTTTTCAACACTTTCTGTCAGGATTGTCAACTACCTCATTGTGTAAGCATTTGTTTTGTCACATATTTTGTCAAACAAAGGTTCCATGTATTCTAAAAAAATTAAAAGTGATCTTTGGCACATGCTTATTCAGCAAGAATTTACAAATACCATTATTTTTAGTAAAAAGATAGAGAATGAGGTGATTGTCAGTTTTAGTCCAATGCCAGTTACACTGGTTTTCCTGCGTCATAATGCGAACGCATTTCGAAGGGCCTGGTGCGTCATCATTGGCTTTATAATTATGTTCTTTGCTGCTTTCTGCACTAGATTCATTATCACTGTCACCAGAATCTACAGACTCTGTTTCACATTAAAAAAAATCATCATTTTCACTCTGTTACACTTTGTATCAGTTTTCTCAAATCCTTCTCGTCATTGGCGTGAATTTTTTTTGCAGCCATGATGGCTACTGAGGTGAGTGAATAAGTGAAATAATGACAAGATAAAATTGCTTTTCCTTGAAACACAGGTGATTACATCATACTGATCAGAATTACAAACACCACGTGTTAGCATTTCACTCCAGACATATACAAATGACATCTATGACTAGGAACCTAAACTATGTGGAATTATATGGAGCAATGCACCATATTGAGCTGAGATCGTCATGTAATTCATATGCCAAAAAGACGCATATGAGCCCTGGTCGTCAAATGATGCAAATGAGTTAAGCTACTGTGACAACCGCCCAGAATGACATAAAATTCTCCAACCGATTCGCATTTCTCCTGGTATGGCTTGTGTGTTTAAAAACACCATCAATAAGTTTGTTGGCATAAATAAATAAAAAGTAGATATGCCAATTTGACGATTCTAGGTACAACTTTGAGAACCTTATCCTCTGAGCAACGTGTCTGAATGCCAGATAGCATTTAATAAAGCCCTGGATGCAGCGATTTAAATTGTATTTATACATCACACCAATCTTGATACTGGTACCAAAATAGCATTCAAACATGAAGACAAGGTGCTCTATGTTCACAGTCCTCTACGTTCGCGCTGGAGGACAGTATAACCTTAGAATGTTATGCATAATTGTGATTACACAGTGAAAGGGGTTGAAAGATGAAAAGGGAGGTTGAGTGACATTAGCAGCATGCAGTTCACCATTTTCAGAAAGCTGACATGTTTTTATACTTGAGACAGAATATTAGAAGACCCCAAAAGAAAATAGTTTATGTGAATATTTGTTAGGAGTGTAATTTGTTTTTTGATGTTGGTATGAGATGGTTAAATGACGAAAATGTGTTAATAATGTTCATTGTTACGAACAACTAAGTTTGTTTAAAGACGTCATAAATATTTCCATATTTAATTTTAATATACATGTATAAATATTAGAATAATATGTGTTTAGTCTTGAAAGCGTAGGGAGGGATCGCTTCCCTAACAAGGAGGAACTATTTGATGGGCGCATCGCGGATGTATACGAAAAAGGCAGTATCACGTGAGGTGACGTCAGACTCTTCCCACTAGCATGTGTATATTCAAGGTGAAAGGACGTGTTGAGGTAACGTGTGAACATTGTAGAACGTTTATCAGATTTTCATCAAGCATTTGTTCCATTTTTTAAAAAAAAAGTGGAAAGACTTAAATCATTTAAAACGGTGCTAGGAGGATTTATTTTAATGTAAAATATAGAAAAAGTGTTAATAAAATAATACATTGTGGTGAAGAAACATTGTGTGATTTTTCAATCCCTCCGTTACCACGACCCGAGATCACAAAGATTTCAAAGGCCCAAAGACCCAACGAAGTTTAATTATAAAAACTGCACCATACTGTTGGACAAGTAGTACTGCTTCTTCTCAGTAGATGGCACTATTAGTTTGTTGACTGTATTAGTTTACAGTGTAACTACAGTCACGGTGCTGTGAGATGCTTACTGTTGTGCAAATAGTACACCTGCTTCTCCGTAGAAGGCACTATGATTTCAACGCAGACTCGCCAGTCAATTATGACATCATTCTTGCTGAATCGGAGCACGAGGAAATCACAGATAAAAATAAACACCCAGTATAAGTTTCCATGACACTAATTATTGTGTTTCAAAACTTGTAGAGCTCAATAATATAATTAAATTTAATTGGCCAGAAGATTTCTAGTAGATTTTGCCCTCTAAGGAAACTGGGACAATTCCAAGGTCTTTGCACTATATCATACTTATGACTGGCACAGCAAATAAATAAATATTTTGTTTGTTAAAGACGCTATCAAATGCCAGGATCACATCAGTGCAGCATATGTGCCGGAATTTTAACCTACAGTTCTTTTACATGCCAGCATATCTACTAACCATGGGCTGTGGCTTTTAAGCATATTTAAAAACCATTCTGAGCCAGGTTTGAACCTGCAGTCTTGGGATCACCAAGCCAGCGCCTTACCAACTATGCTGCCCAGAGTGACAAACTGGAACACAGCGGAACCCAAACTGCACATTGATGCAATATTAGAGGATTGTTATTTTAGAAGTGTATAACTAGACTTATGATTAGTTAAGAACAGTTTAAAACTACTAACAATGAAGCAACTACACAAATTATGAAATATGTATACATTTATTGTGTGACTATGCTTCACTTTTTTCAAAGTAGAAATTCAGAGGAATCTGTTAGACAATCATTTGATTGTATCATTAGCCTCCATTTATATTTTATTATACTTCAACATTTCAGAAATATTAAGTGTAAAGAAACTGATAAATCAGCTCTAGCAGATATTTCTGGTCATTTAATTATGAAAGAAACCCAGAGTTTACATTATTAAAGTGTTTAAATGGACCTTTAGATTTTATGATTTGGGAGAAAATATTTCTTTTAAAAAAATAGATACTGTAAAGAACTTTGAATTATGGCCAATTTATTTTGTCAACAAATTTGTTTTACTCCCAATTGATGTAATACTACAGGATGGAAGGTAGTGCTTCGGCTAGAATTTTAATTTATTATAAATAATTATAATTAATTTTTTCAGCAATATAAATGGCAACAGTGAACTGTCCTCACACATGCCAAATGGCCTGTGTTCTACAAAACTGGTTATACCTCAAGGCCAACACAGTCCTCAACATACAAACAAAACACTTGCATTGCGCATTTACCTTACCGCTGAGGGGGCCATTTCCTTGGCCAAATCCACACCATTTGAAATGTTATACCTGACTGGTGTGAATATTACTGCAATGATGTATTTTTTCAAGTAATAATGAAGATTCAGTTTTCCATAGTTAAGGCAGTAGAAAAATGAAGCAATCGAAATCACATATTTTAAGGTTGAAACAATGTTAACATAAAGGGATAGATTTTCCCAATAATGCATATTATTATTATCCATTACAAGTTAAAGCAACAGTAATCACTTTTAATAAAAGTTCTCTTCATTGACCTAAAACAATTCCGTTCTTTTGTAGATTACCGGGCTGAAATAAAACTGACGATCTCCTTGTCATGACAGCTAAAGCTGCCACCACATCCACCAATGCTTATACCTAGCGCATGGATTTGTCACCTGCCCTTCCCTTTCCCCTCACTTTTAGCAAAACCAGACGATACCTCCTCTACCCTCCCTTCCATCTAAATGTGGCGTTCAACAAAGGCGAGGACATAATACTTGATGTTACCAAATCTCTCTTAAAAATGAAACTTCACAGACATTTTAACATTACATTGTGACCAAACTAATTTGAATTAAGGTAGAAATGCATAACAGTATTGTTCACACATGTTTGTGTGACAGTTAGTGAAATAATAAACCATTTATACCCATTTGAAGCTATATGGCTCCAAACATTTGATACAAATTATTTTTTTTCTGTGAAACAGTTCTTTATTCACAATAATTGTATTGAACATTTTGTTACACTCATCATGTAAAATTCCTTATTAACGTATGGCTGAAGCAGCACCTTCCATCTTGTATAGTGAACAAATGCATCACCTAGGGGTAGCAATCTTAAAATGAGTAAATAAGGTATAGGAAGCTCATGAGTGATCAAATGATTGCAAAATATGTTCTTTTTCAACAAAGGTACATAAAGGGTTCATATACATAAATAATTTATAAAACCTATAGTTATTGTTTGAAATGGTTCCATTCTCATAACCATTACAAAATAATAGTTACCTTATTTATTTTACTTACTTCTAAGTGTAATAGATTTGCTTAAATATGTGAGTTATTACATTTCAGAAAAATTGTAACATCTTGATTCTATTCTTGGCCCCTTAATAAACAGTTACAATGAAATATGTTATATATAGTATATAAGAAAAATGTGTTATATATTTTAGTGATGAAACATGATATATTTACAGTATAAATATGTATATTATTATAAAATTTAAAAACCAAAATGTTTGAAGCTGAAACCAGGGCAGTGATGCACATAGATATACAAAGTTATCTACTGGATTCCTTAAACAGCTAAAGCTGATTGCTAATAATAGGAAGCAATAGAGAATATGTGTTGGTTCACAATACCCCAAGAACAAAAACGGGAATGCTTATTGATGCCAGAGCAAAAAGTCAATTTTGTACATTGGGAGTCATGTTTATAAGTTCTACCAATGATATTTTTACACCTGCTTCCAGTTTCTTTATTTATTAAAACAATAGCCACTCCTGGTATTTATGGCTGCCAACAAGACAGAGTAAAACAGACAAATTATAAATTAATACTGCACATTAAAAACATCACGGTAAAGAATAACAATGTAATGTCGACAGTTCAAAATTTTTTTACTTAATGTGATAGTAATATAGGGTCGTCTACTTAGTGCAGTAGCAGCATTGCTGCTTAGCAGGCAGGAGCCTGGATATGATTCCCAGTACGGATGTGGGGATTTTCTTCCACTGGGAGACATGGTCTGGGGTGCACTCAGTCTCATTAGGTCCTTAAGGGGCCAACTGAGCTACTTGATTGAAAAATGGTGGCCCCTGGTTGCAAAGACTGCATAACCAGCTGGGAGGGACCAGGGTCTGACCATGCCCCCTTCAGTCCTGCACCCTATTCATGACACCTGTGGTTAGCAGAGGTGGGGGGCAGCGGCCGGGCTGTAGGCCTTTGCCCCAGAAAGTTCTGTTCTGCCACGGGGTTAGACAGTAATATAGAAAAAAGATGCAAAAGGACTGTTAAATGTAATAGAAAATTGTATACCATAAATAATTTTGTTACAACGGAATATAAACTGTAAAAATGCTAAAAAAGATATTAAAGAAGGTCAGTTGAAGCTCTTATTGCAGATGTAATAATTTATTTTATTTAGTACTTCTTCAATCCAAAATTTTTCCAGGTGTCAGAAAAATGTAAAGACAGTGCTTTGAGATGTGACCTTCAGACTGATTACTTTAATGTTATTGAGACCATATTTTACTTTGAAATATGGGATTGTGGATGTGTAAATGCCACTTTTCTTTTTGTTGACTCCTTCCGATTGTCCTTTAAGCTTTTCAAACCTAATGGTAGGGTCAATGATAAATACTATTTTGTTGCCTTCTACAATTGCAATCATGGCATCACTGCAGTCTGCCGCATTAGCCAAAGTTCACTTTCTAAACGCAGATTGATTACTATTTCCAATACCTCTAGTCATATCCAGCATAATTCCTTTATTAATAGTTTAT
This sequence comes from Tenodera sinensis, assembly GCA_030765045.1. Taxonomy (NCBI): domain Eukaryota; kingdom Metazoa; phylum Arthropoda; class Insecta; order Mantodea; family Mantidae; genus Tenodera; species Tenodera sinensis. The sequence continues at coordinate 610,734 of JAUKNM010000052.1, read as the reverse complement.
ATTTACGGTATTTCCTGTTCTACGTGAACTTCTGCCAAGTTTTATTGTTCTTTGTAGTTTTTAATGTTTTTTAAAGCCCATTTTGAGTTGCATATAAAGAAACTACATGTGATGCTTCCAGTAGAAAAATCAACACTCAATGAATCTGAGGGAGTCAGGATGCACATTTGCTGGAATTTCTTCCAGTTTCATTTTCCCAACTGTTTAATTTCATGGTTGCCTTGAATAACTTCTATGGTGAAGAGTATGATATACTTAATATGAATCTAATATGCCAACCCCAGGAATAAGAAGCTTAAAACCTGAGCAAGTGTTCTTTCCTGTTCCTGGGAAAGCTTCCCATTGATGTCATTCTCATTCACGTTTCTGTCTTTGGTTATTGTGAACCAGCCTTTAAGGTCAAAAACCTACTTAGCATTTTGTTGCAACTGGCAATATCTACCTGAACATGTAATACAATTACAAACAACTGAATCACAAAGAAAAGGGTCTATGCATTTAATCAACTAAGAAAATATGAGAAAGCATTTTGATAGTGGTGATGTTTTCAAATGTCTTGCAAGAAAGACATTTTTATAAACTGCTACTCCCATTTTTCATAAAAATAAACCAAGAAATTTCATTAAAAATAGTGTTTTATGCCAAACATTTCCCAATAATATAAGCTATTTATAGCAAAAACATTGGTATAATTTAATGGAGAAAATAACACCATCAAAAATGCTTAGGCTTTGTTTCAACTACGGACTCTGAACACTGAAGCTTTTCCTAATTTTTTTTTAGAATAAAATATGCAAATATTAAAAATAATAAAGTAATTATACATGCTTCGGCTTGTATATTAAATAAAATAATTAACACAATAAGGGATGTTTCTCGCAAGTTGAAAGCACTGGTTGGATTTAGCAGAGAAAGTTAATACCAGTGACAGTGACTTAAGTTGATTCAACTAGCTATCACATTTTCAAAATTAAATCATTTTCAGCAGCATGAAATTTGTGCTACTGGGAGTTCATTTCCCATTTTAATCAGAAATTACAATAATTTTCCAGTAATTTTTACTTTTTCTATTAGTATAGCAGTGGAAGCACTATATTCCACAAAAAAATTTCATATCGAGTTTTCACCGGTTATACATGTTTTGAGACACTCTTTGTTCCAAACTAAGCATTTTTAGAAAAAGGTCTATGTGTCTATGCGTCTGTCAGTCAGTCATTCTGTGTGTCTGTGAACAGCATAAATCAAAAACAAGAGGTTGGTTAAATAGCAAACTATCCCCTCCCCATACCACCCTTTACATGGCATATTTTTCAAAAATTTTGATTTTCTCAAAAATAGCTCTAACAATTTTGATTAAAATACCATAATATTTAAGATATTTTCATGACAAATGAAATGTATATCTTGAATTTTCTGGGAATAACATAAGCAGCCCTCTTTATCCTGGATGACTTTTGCATAACTGGTAAACCATAAGACATAGACAAAATCTTACTACACAAAAAAAGTGTAGATCTCGTTAGAACATGATTTGTGTCAAATACATTTGTTTGTGAACTGAACCATTTCTGAGATATTCCTTGATATTTATCTGAATTTTTCAATACTTACATTTTTCTCAAGTGGGAAGAGGTTCATATTTTTATCTTTTGGCCATGCAAAGAGAATGGAGCTTCAAAGCCATCACATTGTGATCAGCTTTAAAAGATTTGACTATTGCTTAAGGCCTACTGTATTCCCATATTCCTCTTATAGCAATAAAATAATTTCTGCAAATGATCATCTTGATAAATGTGAAGTAGATGAATAAGTATCTTCCTTTCATAGAAGTTTGAAAACAGTGTTGTTATAATCAATTTAATTTAAAAGGTGATATTTTCAGCAAGTTCCTTGAACCGTTACCAGAAGAAACATCAGAAGAAGCATTGCCATCCGCACCATGAAACACCATGGAAACCCAGTTATTGTCCGGTTGATAATGGAGGAAAGTTAACCTTCAAAACGCGTTCTGGAAAATTATATTGTAAGTGTTGTTTAGTGTTATTAATTGACTCGCCTTTTAAATTAAATTAAGATGAATAAGTGTTAGTAAGGATAGTTTGTACAAGAGTAGAGAAAGTCATGTGAGTGCAACACATCAGATTTTTTAACTTTGCTATTTGCTATTGTTTATCAATTGCAAGAATTAAATTTAAGATTAGTACATTTTCTTTTTTTCACAGTTTATTAGAAATGATTATTACTGTTCTAGGTTTTAGATATCTTTTTAAATAACAAAGTTCAGCTGCTTCTAATTACACTTACTATTAAGGCACAACATCAATAATGAATCAAAATTACTCTGAAATCTCTAAAAAGCAATGAAGTTAACCTCCCAACAACATTTGCAGGTATCACAATCACATGAGGAAAATAAGCTGTTAGAATATATCAGTGGTATCATACCAACTAATTCACTGCCCTACAAGGCATTCATTACAATTACTACCTGAAATATCTATGTTTTACTCTCTCTACTAGCTGTCTACAGTAAGTAAAGCAAAATATTGCATTCCACGCAAAGATTCAATACCGAGATTTCACCATAAATACAAACTTTAGGACTCCCTGATTAATAAAATAATGGTTTTGATTAAAATACCAAGAAATCTGCATGACAAACAAAATGTATATCTTATTATTATTTACTTATGCCAACAAACTTACTGTTGGTGAAGACGTTCTCATTGTGAATGACTTTGGCATACCTAATAAAGCATGAAAGATAGATAAAATCTTACTTCATAAAAACTTTAAATCTTTGAGAGGTAGAATCAGAATGGAAAAATTCATGCCACAGCTGGGATTTGAACCAGACCCTCCACCTACCAGGCAAGCACTAACCATTAGGCAACTGTGACAACCTGCCAGAATGACATTGAATTCTCCAAAAGATTCGTATTTCTCCTGGTAAACCCCAAAGGCAGTCTCACATCAGAGACAATTATCCCAATGGTGACTTACTATTGCAAGTACTTTATGTCCCGAGATTAAATAACCTTCAGATGGTAATTATTATTTATTTACGCCAAAAAACTTACAGTTTGTCGTTTTTAAACATGCAAGCCGTGTGTGGGAATTGCATTAGTAAGCAGAGGGTTTCTGAGTCAAATCCCAGCTGTGGAATTGAATTTTTCAGTTCCAATTCTACCTCTCAAATAATTACCAACTTTAGATCTTGTTAAAGTGCACAATTTATGGCAAATAAAAATTGCTGTGATCTTAACCAATTCTGAAATATTGGTTTCATTTTTTAAACAATTATAATTTTTTCAAGGTAGCATGCCTAAAAGGTCAAACTGTCACCTTAGAGTCAGCGAGCTGACCCCTGCCACTCCCATGCTACACTGTGTGGCCTTGGCTGCAGCTGGAGAACACAGCAGCCTGGTGATAAGGGTACCCTCTGTATAAAAGAGACACCTTAAGGATTATTATTATTAATTTTTTCAAGTGGTAAGCACTCATTTCATTTTTCTTGTGGTCGTACTCCTGATGAAATCTTGATATGAAATTTTTGGGTAGAATACCATACTTCCTCTACATGTCATAGGTATAAATCATTCTGGTAATAAGTGATTAAAACTGAGTTGTATGCTTATTCTCTGTCCTTAACCCTTTATTACATGAATTAAGTCTGCTACTGATGCTGCTCTTCCTCTAATTTCTAAACTAGGTTTTACATCCGTCACAGCCACTTTAAGCAAGCAGTTTGAATAGCCATGATTATTAAGGTGAAACAAAATGGATTGGTCAGCCATTCAAAGCTGAACGTCACAAATTTAAATTTCAGCAACTGCATTCAAATGTATCATGATAAAGGATGGGGAATAACCAGTGTAACAACAGAATTACATTCTACTACAGCTGCGTGGATTTTGCTTTATGTTCTTTAAACAGCAGAAGAAAACTCCAAATAGTATTGTACACTACAGTAAGATTATTAACACTTCACAATTAGAACAGGGACATAACTGCAAAAGTCCAGAAATGAGGAAAATTTTGTTTGTTGGTATTTTTAAACAAGCCATGTGTAGGATATGTTTGAGATGTAGAATAAGGACTTAAAAATGTAATGCCATAGCCAGGAATTGAACCATGGACCTTCCACTCTAACCACTGAGCTACCAAGGCAACTTGCCAATGACAACCGGTTGGGCAATTTAATTTAATCAATTTTGGGTCATTGATCCTATATGAAAGAAAATGCTGGTAAAAGTAAGACTTCCTACTTATCATGTAGTACCTACAAGGAGCTGACTGAAATTATAGTAAAAATCTGAATCATGAAATAGTAAGGAAAGGATTCTAAACATTGTTCAATTATAAACCATTTATATCCATTCATCATGACTCCAAATATTTTACAAAATTATTTTTTTCAGCAAAACGACTTTATTGACAATAATCGTATTGCACATATTTGTTATACTCATCATGTAGAATCCCTGGTTAACATATGGCCAAAGCAATACCTTCCACCCGGTATAAAAATAGTAGCTGCAACATATGCTTATGAAGCAGTTGGGTGTGGGATGAAAAATTTTTTAGACACAGGAGCATTATTACAGTTAAATATGGTGCTGTATACGCATGTCCAAATGGGTATTGTGAATAATTATTGTAAAATATTTCTAAGTATTTAAGGTTAATTTTTTATAAATCCACAACATGTAGATGTTTTCGTGGATGAAATAAACTGAACTTCAACTAGTAATTACTATTTATTTATGCCAACAAACTTACTGTTGGTGTTTTTAAACACACAAGCCGTTTGGGCAATGTTTGAGAGGTAGAATCAGAACTGAAAAAGTCAATGCCACAGTACCAATTCTACCTCTCAAACATTGCCCACATATGGCTTGTGTGTTTAAAACTACCAGCAGTAAGTTTGTTGGCATAAATAAATAATAATTACCATCTGAAGGTTATGTAGTCCCAGGACATAGAGTATTTACAATAGTGAGTCGCCCTTGGGGTAATTATCTCTGATATAAGACACCCTCTGTGGCTTTCTGGGAGAAATACGAATCGGTTGGAGGATTCAGTGTCATTCTGGCAGGTTGTCACAGTAGCTTAGTGGTTAGAGCACCTGCCTGGTGTTAATTGGCAGAGGGTCTGTGGTTCAAATCCCAGCTGTGGCATTGAATTTTTCAGCTCCGATTCCACCTCTTGAACTTCAACTAGTTCTGCATTTTTAGTAATTCTTCCATGATATGCAAAAATGGCGTTGAAACAAATACTACAAACATTAAATAAATACTGACAGATAATGAAATAATGTCAATGTTCAATGAATTCAGTGACAACTCTACTTAGAGTTATTTGGTTTAGAATAAGAAAGCAATACAGAAGCCCTTTAACAGCAAGATGGATGCAACAATGGCTCAAGTGACTCGATAATAAGTGCCCAGAATCGCAGGTGTTACATGTTGCTACCCATGTCACTACTTTAAATGACAATTGCATTTCCATCAACAATACTAAATTGCATTTCACTCTGTAGCACTTTCAGGTTTTGGACCAAGTGTTTCAAATTTTATCACATAAAGAAAATCTTTGAATGTCTAATATCACTGTTTATATAAATATAGTTTTCAGCATATAGACCATTTCTGCACCCAGGTGATCTGCATTTTGATGATTTCTTTCTTTCAAAACCAGCATAAAGGCAGGGATGATCTTTATAAGTGTAAAATAGCATAATATTTTCAGTTTTAGAGCAAGTTTTGAAGTTTGTTAAATGTGACCCAGACTAATTTCGTACTGGAAGTGTTAAAATATTCTAAAACCTTGATTAAACCTCTTTGTTGCCAACATCATACAATAAAGGGTTAAGAAACTATACCATCACTTGAAACAAGAAAAAGATAATGTCTTTGGGATGGTACCACTGATATATCCCTATATATGTTAGAGATACAAGAACTACTGCATCATTGTGAACCTTGAATTAAAGGAACTAACGCAGAATAATGGAAGTCTAGGACTCAATACTGCATGCCAGCAGTCTTCTCACCACACAATATTTTCACAAATTAAGACTAAAAAATGTTTATTAAACACATTTAAGTTATACATCACAAAATATGTCAATATGACCATAATATACAAACTCTGGCATAATGCTCCAGAAATCAACAGCGTTTTCAAAATTACTGTGGTAAACTTTACAACCAGGTAAGATATTAAGAGAAAAGTGAGTTACATTTAAAAAAATAAAAATCTGGCGAGATAATACTCTACTTTATTACTTTAAAACCGGAATGCTAAACATTACCAGTTCATAAATGTTACCATTTTAGCTGAACGGAATGAAATATTTTATTTTAGTCAATAAATATTGTATCTAATCTACTTATAACTGCTAATAGAAAATGTCGGCTTCTGGAGCAATATAGCACTGCCCTATGATTGAACTTCACGGCATACATTTCATCTTATGAAATTGTACAGTACATTTAAAAACGGTTTTTATATATATATATATATATGTTACAATATCATAGCTTTAAGCATATGTAACAGATAAGCCGACACAATATAACATAAATAACATTCGCCACCCCATTTGGCTGCAGAGAGCCAAAGAGCAAAATATTTCTTTAGAATACTTACATGTAATGTTTACACTGAATATAGGTAACTTTCAAGTTTTGTTTTTGAAGGAGGTCGAGTAAAAGGTGAAAACCAGGCAAGAGAAAATCGACCAAATACTGCCTGAATGCTCTTCCATCTAGATTTCTTCACCCATCGAGCCTCTTCCTTTTTAAGCTGTTCTATACCCTGTTAAATGAAAGAGAAGTTTAATACTACAATAAATCTGGTATACGAAGTCACTTAATATCATCACTGCTAATGTAAAAAAACAGAGGTAAATTAGAAAATGGATCTATTTAGTTTTCTTCCTAAGAGAGCTTCAGCCAGGAACCAATCAGAGCGTTCTCTGCAGTCATGTGCTTACGACTGCTACAAGCATTTGTGTACTTCAAGTGGCTTTCTTATTTCAGCAGCACTATAGCTTAAACTACAGCTTTGCCAATGTGTCACCTAATTCCCAACACCCAAAACCAGCATACTTGCCAATTTAGTGAAATTTAAAACCATAAAATCCTTTCTTGTCCAGCATGCATAATAATTTGTGATGACATGAAATTTAGAATGCACAAAACGTTCAGTACAGTAAATGTACAAAAAGTATATGAAAAATAAATGAAAATCTGGTAGTGATGCTTCTTTCTGTCACACATATTTAAATTCTTCCTGGTATAACAATAAACAAAGAATACCACTTCCTAGGCTATACACAGATCTATAATTGCTCCACCCTTAGATCCGCATTTGATGTAAACACAAGCCGTCAACAACTAGCCCGTGATACGCCGAAACCAAAGCACATCATAGAATATAGTACCTTAAACATCGGCGATTACTTGCGAGTTTTCAAGATGTATGATAACCCTGTAAGGACTACTTTAATGTAACGCAATAGCAGTGCTATTCCTAAAACTCCAGAGTAAATATCGTTATGTTGCATCATAATCACGATGCATGAGTACACGTGGCGTTTGCTTGTGCTAGTCGCAGCTGATACGAACATCAGGTTATCGCGGAGGGATACAAGGTGTGGATCTAAGGCTGGATGGAGTATAGTCAATCTTTTACACTTCATAACAGCCATAAAGTGCCCAGTTAATGTAAGAAAGTTGACTTCACAATTCACATAATCCATTATTAAAAGTTCATGCCCATTTACTGCTGGTTACTACAGGTTATTAGTGATGAAGTACAGATAAGCTCTGGTCTTCATAGCACTGTATACGAATTAGCACACAATACTGTAATTATTCACATGAAGAAATAAATGAATTAATGAAATGATAAAGAAATAGTCGTAATAAATAATGTACAAAGGTTGTCCAATTACCCCACGCTTTGTTAAAAAGTCACTGATATATATAGACAAACATCCTTATAGATGCTTCACATTTGATGTTTCTTCTGTGTGGTCATGAGCTTCAAGCCATTCCAGTAGATGGCAAAGCCGCAGTGCAGTGTCAAAATGACCTCAAAATATTACTCTCATTACAAGCAAAGAGCTGGTATTGAATTCTTGTGTGCAGAAATGGAAATCATGGTGAGCATTCATAAGCATTGGTGTGCAGTGTATGGTAATGATGCCGTTGATAGGGGTAGAGAAAGTTAAAGTGTCAGGAAATGCAGAAACAGAGCTTCATGATCAGCCATGCTCAGGACATCCTGTCACAGTCACTGCTTTAGACATGGCAGATCACGTGGATGCCATTACTCGTGCAGACCACTGCATCACAATTTGACAATTGGCTCTACAGTTATCATTCAGCATTGGAAGTGTGTGTGCAATGATCCAGACTCTCGGATATTCAAAGACGTGCTTATGCTGGGTTCCACGAATGCTCACAGCAGATCACAGATTCAAAGAAAGGCTGTTTCATCTTAATTGTCAGACTTCCATCTCTTTGGGCTGCTTAAAGATTCTCTATTGGGGACACACTTTGAAGATGACAAGAGTGTAATTCATGCAGTGAAAACTTGACTATGCATACAGGATAAAAGCTTTTACTAGCAGGGAACACATGCTAGTTGGCACAAGTTTGTAGAACATGATGGAGAAGGCATCAAAAAACAGGACATGTACATTGTCACCAAATTCTGACTCTTAAGAATAAATATCTTCAGAGACAAAAAATGTGGGGCATTATATATTAAAGGACCCTTGTAGATAAATGAAATCAATATAATATACAAGAATCCAGGGTTAACAGATTGTCCAGGAAAATACGTCACTAGCAATTCATGTTGAATGAAATCATTAGTAAACACAACACAGGTAGTGAACATTAGGCATAAGGCTTCTAGGAAGCTTGTTAGGATGGTTAATTACCATTGTAGACTGGAATTCTAAAATCAGAATTACAAAAATGAAAAGTCTCGGAAGTGATCTAGCATAGTGTGTTCAAGAATTTCCGAAGGAATCAAACTGACTTAGTTGGTGGTGACCATGTCATTCGAACATGATTTTACGTGTGTTTAAATTTTTTGTGGAATTTAGAGCACAGTGAATTGTCTTAAGCAAAATGATTTAGCAGTTAAGGCTACTTAACTTGCCAGTTAAACCTTTTACAGTTTACTGTAGTTTAAGCTTTGTGTTCTTATAAGAAAGATAAACCAGTTGACAAGCCTATCAATTCTTCTGTTTATAAAGTTTTAACAGATATTAAAACTGATTTGCCAACTTATATTGATGTTGTCTTTACAAATAAAACAAAGCCGCACACTGTGAGATCCAAGGTCTTTATGGTTAAATTATTTAGCAATTACAGGTAGTGAATTTGAATACAACACACTGAGGAAATTTCTCAGATTAGGGGTGTTAAAAGATTTTGGCATTTAGAAACATCACTAAATAACCTGAAACAATACCGCCAGATGTTTTAATAATAAATGCTGCATACACCTGCAGTATTTAAATAACTGTAGTTAAAGAAACACGTATAGCACATAAGTATCATATCACATAATATAAGCAAAATCCAACTGTCCTGCTTTTCCTTCTCTATTTGTTTTATGTTGCTTTAACTAAGTGGTCATAACGCAATCCTTCTTTTAGCAGATACCTCGGGGTTCAGTGTGTGGCAGACAGTCAGCTTTCTAGGTCTCATCCCTGTACCATACTATCTTGCTTTGCCACATGTCCACATAGGCCTTAGTGCTAGGCAACTGTACCTCTACTTCTGAATGCTGGGCAGATGGCAGTGCATTTGCTATTATCATCTATTTTTCATTTTTACTATTGTTATTAGATCTAAGGTGGAACTTCAAGGTTGTTGAACTAAATATCCAATTCTGTATCTTCCTTTCACAGAAGTTTGAAAACAGTGTTGTTATAATCAATTTAATTTAAAAGGTGAGCCAATTAATAACACTAAACAACACTTACATTATAATTTTCTGAAACGCGTTCCGGAAAATTATAATGTAAGTGTTGTTTAGTGCTATTAACTGACTCACCTTTAAATTCAATTCAATTCTGTATTTACCACGGTGACTGAAAGAAACAAAGAAAAGACCCATTCAGATTGGTTAGGAAATGGGATTTGAACCTGAGACCTCTCAAATATGGGCTATAAATGTTGATCACCTGATTACCTTGGTACAACTGTCCTGTTTTGTTGCAGCTTCGTTCCCTTGGTTGCTAAATTATGACCATCTGGTATATTCCTTGGAATGAAATATTAATATCTTTGTCTTCTTTTTACATAGATCTTCCAAGTAATAATAACAACTATTTTCTAGACATAAAGAAACATAGGTAAAGAAGCTGTGTTAAATTCTGTCTCAATTTATTATTGTACTGCAATTTCGAAGTAAGAAAATATATTTATGTAATGGTGTATTCAAAATGCACAATTCCTGTCTTGCACTGAAATTCTATTCCTTATTAGATAGAAGTAGTATTACAGTCCCCACTTACCGTTTCATCATTCCAAATAGCTTGCAACTGTGTTCCCAGCATGACCGCAGTGAAGATGGCAAAAAGAAGAGCTTCAAACACAAGAAACAGAAGCAGGATAACTGTGGCCGGAGGAGAATATGTGGTGCAATCCTTCCATTCATTTTTAATGCACATTATGAACTGGTTTACAGAGAGGAACAATGCATGCACAGAGATCGCAGCAATGTAGAACTGCAAGAAAACAAGACAAAACATACAGGTACTAACTTTTAATTTGGTCAAGCTGCAAATATGTTACTATTTTTGTGCTAAATTTAACACAAATATAGAATATGACTATGAAAGGAAAGACATAAAATGTTAAAATCACAATTTAACGATATTCTCCTATATATTTCACTAAGGATTTCAATAAGGAATATTAAGGAATGGAGTGACATTTTTCATTTGAAACATAGGACACAAGGCATGTGACAGATTTGGAATAAATATTAAGGAAAGTACATAACAGAAAGCTGTAAAGGAGCATTCATTACAAGCAACACACACCTACCCATTCACCTTTTTCTATACATGCTTTTTTTTTTTTAATTCTAGGGACCTTCAAAATGTATATTTCTAGCGAAATCTTGACATAAAATTTTTGGGTGGAATTCAATACTTGAAGGATGCTTGCAAAAGGGGGCTAACGATCAAAATTGAAAAAAAAAAAAAAAAATCAGTTATGTGCTGCCATCTATAGGAGAGGTTCAAATAATCTTCTGTGAGTTAGGCAAACATTACAGTACCTGTGTGACAAGATACTTTTCAATTTTATGTTGTTATTCTTTTCATTGACTTTGTTATTGCAAAATTGGGATAAGAGATTTTTTCATAGGTTTATTAAATAAAGATAAGGGCTATTTCTTTTGTTTTTATGCCAGATTAATGGATGGATCTAGTGAAAAGAGTTAGAAGGAAAAGAACTAATGTAGTCAAAATGACATGTGATATGTTTGTAAGCACTGAACCATTGTGAAAAGCGATCAGGACATGTCTAAAAATAAACAAAAAGTGCTAATTTAAAATATTATTGACAATACAAATATTCTTCTTCTTCTTCCGATTAACTGCCTCTTATGTAGGACTCACACCCCCTAGGACTTACAAGACAATACAAATATTAAAACTAAAAAAATAAATCGTTTAAATGTAACATAAATTAGCATGCATAATGGTTAAAAAAGATTGACATTTGCAAAAGTCCATTTTTCTGTTCTGACAAAATGATCGCTAGCCCATTTTTGTGAGCACCCACTCACTTTCCCTACTTACTGTAAGCAGTAGAAAAAGTTAAAATACCTGTCACTCTTTGGCAGCTCTGAACCTGTAACCCTGGGATTTAGAGGCTAATATGGTAATTCTTAACAGATGTCAAGCAGAGGACATCTATTGCACTATGAATGCACTATAGAAAACACAGAACTTAATGGTGGGGAGCTAGTCTGTGCAAAACCCAATAAGAAGAATACTTCATTTGGCAGCATTGTACAGTTAAGATAATATAAATTTATACTGTAAAATCACTGATACAAATATAATTTATGCCCATTAAGTTTACTTCAATTACACATGAAGTAATGGGTTCATGAGCAACATTTAATTTTGAACTTTGCAGTTCAGAACCCAGTTTCCTACAATAACTGCTTGCCAAGATAATCATGTGCATTTGAGTTGATCTTTCATATGCTATTATCCAAAGCTTTCAAGTCACCTTTTCAACTCTCTTTATGCCTCTTTTGTTTGTTATGTTACCATGTGATACAAAAGACCATGCACAGCTAAATGATAAGAAAGAAACCTCTAGATCAGTAATTGTTATTTTATGCCAACCAACTTACTGATGCATAATAAATGAAGTTGATGACAGCGTTGTTGGTATCACATTAAAATAGGATTTGACTCGATTAATAATACTAAGCAACACTCACTTTTTAAAATTTCCTGGAGCATGTTTCAGAGGCTAGCTTTCCTCTATTATCAACTGGACCTTGACAATTTTAATTTAGTGATGGTTTTAAACACACAAGCCATCTGTGGGCAAAGTTTGAGAGGTAGAATCAGGACTGATGGGGATGGTTGGGGAATTTAATGTCATACTGGCAAGTTGTCGTGGTAGCTCAGTGGTTAGAGCAGCTGTATGTGAAGCAGGAGATCCATGGTTCAAATCCCAGCTATGGCATTGGGTTTTTTCAGTCCTGACTTCACCTCTCAAAAAATCTTTAGTTGATGTTAAGTATTGCCTTCTCAAAGTTCTAGTTTTCATATTAATAGCAGTGAATTCAGTGAATGCTTATATAATAGTTACAGTGATTGTATTTCTTCTATTTTATTGCTTTTTAACCAAAACATTACTTAATGAGCAATGTGCTGGGTTATATGTATCATGTCTCCACAGCTAAGATGAGGTTACACTCAGCAACAGGACCAGCATTTGTATGGAATGAGAAAAGCAGTCTGCAGTGATAATTGATTAATTCAAGGTCTCGCAATGCAATCTGTATCGAGTTTCGGTTGCACCAACATGTGATGTGGAAATAATGACAAATAACATGCCTAGTTATTCTAATGCAATTGAGTGTTTATGCAAGACTCCTATGTCCATGCAGAATCTGCTTATGCCATCATGAGATTACTTGAAACCTGTGATTATTATCTCTGGAGCTCATTAAAAGACAAAGAGTTTAAAACAAACCCACACTTCGGATTTAATATTCAAAGAGTAAAGGGTACCTACATAACATACCAGAAATGTATTGAAAACAAAGGCAAGCAGTTTGAACATCTCCTTTAGTGACATGGGTGATTAATTGACTTTAAAAGTGCATTTGAATTTATTAGGCAGTAACTCTAAACTTGCTAAACAGCTGGCATTCGTATTTACTAGCAGCTTTCGACTGAGCAGACACCGCACCACCTCTAGAGACATGATATATGAATGATCCTATACAAGAAGCGGGAGTGAACCAATAATATGCTAATAGGAAATGCATCATCAGAGTAGGCATACAATTTACAAAGTGTATTATGTTTTAAAAGCATGTTTATATATGATAAAACTTTGTTATAAGGAGTTTTCTACTTGGTTTGTGCAAGTTTTATTATTTTTATCAAGGTGACACTTTTCTTGTTGATTAGGAAGCATGCCAAGTTGTACTTGATTGATTCCTAGAGTCTTCTTCCTTCCCTGCAAGGGATGGTTTTGACCACTTCAGCAAGTGTAGTGGAAACACTGCAGGCCCGTGGTACTTCTGACGTAGCTAGAAGTACATTAGGCCAAACATTTGAGCCCCATCTGCAAGAGAGTTGTTCAGAATGGGCTGGACTCAGTGAGGCAGTGGTTTCCGCTACAAATGGGTGATTGGATACGTTTGGGCAATGCTCAGGTGGAGTTGGTAGCCTTCCCTAACAGGCTGATGCACATAAGTGGTACATCCACTTTTGTCCTGGTGTATGCTGGCCCAAGCGATTAACATAGGTACCATCCCTCACAGAGTTTCAGCTCCCCGGGTCCCAGCGGGGCAAAGCCCCTCTTCCTCTTTATTTAAGTACTCTTCACTATCCCTACTTGGTTTTGCTGTTTAATACATTACAACATCAGAGAACTGCCATAGTGGCCATCAAATTCCATGTTTGCCATAGCATATTGTAAAAACCAAATGTTTTTAATTAGTAAGACAATTGTCAATAGCAGCAGAATTGCTGTTGTGTGGATTTGACTAAAGAACAGAAAAAGCATCATATCCACTATGGTTCTTAAGGTAAAAAAACCTCTTTACTTACAGTAAATAATACAAAATACTTCTGATTGTTTTCTCCAACACAGTTGTTGACCCAAGGGCAATGATGGTCCATTTTACGAATGCACCTGCAACAAACGTTATCACAGAAACTTTTAGAGGTAGGCTTTTCACTACCTTCAAATTATAAACAGTTTAGAGAAACGTCTTACCTTTGACAGACTGAGCAGTGATGGGCTCTTTCAGGTTTGATGCTGCAGCATTTTGGGCATTTAAATATAACCTGACCTTCTCTAAGCCCCATCTGTTGTATCATCTCCTTTGTTGCATTTCCCTTTGGAACTGCGCCCTGTGACAAAGAGAAGCAAGACTGCAGCTAGAGCAGGATAGCACAATTCCATTCCTACTGGATTTTATTTTGTGTTACATTACTTGTATAGATAACCACAATTCACCTGTGTGCTTCCAATCTATGCAGTAAGTTGGAAGGTTGAACCATGCTTGGAAGTCAATACTATGACTAGGGTTTGAATGATTGATCTTCAGCTCTTTTTGTTAAAGCCCATATCATATGAACTGCCATTGGCAACACACCATGTGCATGATAAATCTTCTCATGTGATACTCCTGTAAACCTCCTTCGAGCATAAGTAATTAGAGGCAGCAATCTGTGGTTTGGGTCCCAGTCATGCCATTGGATTATAATTCAGCCCTCCAACTTAGACCCTAGACATACTAGGAGAGGTCTGCATGGGTTCCTGCAACCTCAGGCTTAGGCCCAGCTTTGAGTTTGGCTCGGCTTTGGAAATAAAGCTCAGCATATACGCCAGAAACACTATAGAGATAACTAGGCCTTCTGGAAGTTTCCTGTCTTTCAGACTCTAACATTCTGGAACTCTTGGAAAATTCCATTGGCTATATAAGCTAGTGTTCTCCCAAATGTGCAAATTAGTGCATTTCCAGTGGGACAAAAAGTGCTGTTCTTTGAGTGAGTTTGTAACACGTGCTGCTACTGAAGGAGATTAGAGAGCAGGTGAATGCAAAATTAAGTGAATGCAAAATTAAGTGAAATGACAGGGAAAATTGAACCAATTCAGATTAGCAAAGTGACTGTGAACTTATTGAAGTCACAGTGAAAATTGGACAGTCATAATAATACTTCAATTATATTTGTCTAAATCAGTAAATCAGAAGAATGTGTTTTACTATCATTTGATTGCATCATCAGCTGCCTTTTGCTTGTTTATTCATTAATATGCTTCATTAAGGGTATGATGTTAGGTGACATATTGTTCACTATAGTATTGCTATCTAATACAAGTAAAACAAACTTGTTCACAGAATCTATTGGTGGCATTTCAAACTTCATTACATTATCACTGTTCTTTAAAATCTATACTTTCTCCCAAATCTTTAAATATATATGTCCATTTAATTTTAACAGTTTGTAGCAGGGGTTTTTATTTTTAGCAATGTAGTGACGCAGCAATGAGTTTCATCTCCAGGGCATTATGGGTACAAGCAGACAAATAAGGGCGACGTATTATTTTTTTCCAATAAATATTCAAATTTTCCACAACTTCAACTTCATTGTCATTAACTTGCAACACTTAAACATGTTATCTTCACTCTTTTACAAGAAGTAATACTTTTAGCTTCTGAAGCTATTGCGTTCAGAAACTTCGTGGTTTAGCATGAGTTAAATCTTCATTTCTTTCTTTTGTAAACATTTTAGGATATTTACAATATTTGTACATATTGAATATTTACGTGCGGTATTCTACCAGATGTCCTTCTGCGATATAATCCATTGTCATTGGATTACTGACAAAATCTCTTGTTCTGCAGTACGAATATGTGATCGTCTTTAGTGATGCATATATCACTAGTAATGATTCCTTACCTATCTATAGGGGTAATTGTTTATTTCCCTTGTTACGAACATAGCAACTGCGATTGATTGGCTATTTATCAATTTCAATTTGATACATCAATCATATGGTCATGGTTGTCAACTTGCAATAGGTTCGGGACATGGATTAAGAAATACAATTTTGATAATTACATTGCGTATACAGTATTTACATGTGTTATGTCTAGACAATTTGGCATATTCAATATCGGCATTAATCTTTTCTCTGATGCATTTGAATATGCAATTTCTGGCACAAGTTTAATTTTTAGATTGATAAATATGCCCCCAAATAAAGATGAATTTTACAGAGGATATAAACATATTGTCACAGCCTGGCCATTGCCAACAGCAGGAACACGTCGGCGGCGCTTACCTGCCTTAATAACCCATCCTCCGGCAGGATAATGGGCCATACAGAATAAATAGCTATTGTATGCCGTTTTCTGTTACTGTTCCTCATTCACATTCCACTTCCAGAACTCTCTCATTGTCAGGCGCTATATAAGGGACTCCCTCGTGCCAGAGACAGAGTTGTAGTGAAATGTTGTTGCTGTAGTGGACTGTGGAAGCCAGTTAAATGTTTACGAAGTGTTCAGTGCCTGTGAATCGTGCCAAGTACAGTTCTGTACAAGTTATTATCTGGCAGTTCTTAATTGTGATTCAATTCAATGATTGTTCTGTTGTTCTGAGTTTGTATGAAAGTGATCAAGTGTAACATTAGCGCTATGCTAACTGACTAGAAGGAAATAAAGTGTGATTTGCAGCAACCGGTGTTTTCCCACTTGTTATAATATTATCATTGTTGCTTTAATTAATGATTTCAATATTCATGTTATAGATAAAAAATCTTATAAATTTAAATATCATAATGCTGTTAAAAATATGTCTATACCTAAAAAAATGAAATATGGTTATAAGTTATAAAATGCACTTACAAAGCTTGGGCAAACAAAAAGGTTACAAAACACAAGAGTAATATTAGCTCCTCAAAATAAATACACTATAATAAAGGGTAGAATGAGACTAAATTGCATTCATTGACAGTGTAATAAATTCATTAGGATTTTTCTAAAAAGCATAACATTTCAAAAAAAGTAAAACTTCGCATTTATCAATTAAACTGAAGTTATGTTGAAAAGATTAAACCAAATTTATACCCCAGACCACAATTATTAACCACCTGCATCAGGTCGCTTTTGGTCAATTCAATTATGATATTTAAATGGATCATATAAAAAATTATTTGGGAGGAAATTTTTATTCTACAGTAAAGATTGCTCAATCAATTTTTAAACACAGTGGAACTCGGATAATTTGAACGTTTATAATCCAAAATCATTGTTAGTTCGAAGATTTTTCTTGGTCCCTTGAATTTTGTATTAAAGCAAAGTAAAACAAATCACATGTAATTCGAATTTCATTTTCCTTAATTCAAAATTTTTGTTCAGAAATGTCACTCAAAAATTAATCTAAACACGGAAATTTAATAAACTTCGTCCATGTGTTTCTGCAAAAGAGGTCATCACTCTGGGGCTGCTTGTTTTCTCAGAATGAAATTGGAATGCAGTTTGGGGAATGGAATAGCTTTCGTAGCTGCCAGCCTTGAGCTTCTATTCCTACTGCCACATCCCCTTATTTAAAACATGTGCAACTTTAGTTGTTGCTTAAGCTTCCTTCTGGAATTTGGCATCCAGACATGACTTATCTTTGTTGTCTATGGAGGTACCTGTATTGCTGACATGCCAAGTTTAGATGCAACTGTTGTAATTCAAATTTTTGGATATTTCAAATTTTTTCTTGTCCCTTCAGTTTTGAATTATTAAGTTTTAATTGATTCTGTCCACAAATTTATCTCACTTAAAGTAGATGACGATACTCTAGTGAACAATCCATCACCCAGTGGCAGTAACATTAATTACACAAATAAACATGTAAAGGAAAGGAAAGCTGATGACAGGTCAAATGATTATGAAACATGTACTTCTGAGATTTTATTTAAAAAAAAGAAAAAGATATATGAAGCATAGTCATTAAATATATATGTAATTAATAACTTGTGCATTTGCTGTGCTGTTACTAGCCCGTTGTCTTATTAAATAGCATGGTGTTATGAACATTTACTTACCGGATCGGTAAACATTGCTCGTAAATGCGAAGCAAAGGCCAGGAATGCAAAAGTCTGAAATATGATCATATTTAGTGTACTGTAGATTGGGTAGGGGCTTGGCAGCAGCATAACCATCATTACCACAAACTCTGCATATAAGATGAGCAGCCATGTCAGGATGGCACAGATGACACCACAGATGTCCTGTAAAGTATACAGCAAACAATTACTCTCTAATCTAACTTACACGACTGAGCTGAGCACAGTACCAGGTGAACATGGATCATGTTTGTGTGAGCATGGGATCTTGGTTCCAGGGTGCATGTATCAGGAACAGATCAAGTTAAACAAAATGGGATGGCCAGGGTTTCTTTATAAATAAAGTTCAGTTTTCACCAAATATTTGTTTTTATTTAAGATGATTCAGTTAACAAGGTAATTCTTTCACAAACTGGTTTTTAAAATCAACATGCGAAACTAGTTCACTCACTTTCTCCACAAAAATGTTTTTAGGATTCCTTCCACACAAAACTTTCCTTCTCGTCCGATACACAGTCAATTATTAACTTTCCTTTACTTGTGATCTTGTGTCCATGGAAATCCATTACAAGTTGTTTTCTCTATATGCCTCTCACTCTCATATTGTTCATTTTTCTCACTTCTTTTATGCATTTTATTCACAATAATAGTTTAATGATTATATCAGCTATGCCAGGTTCATTTTTGCAACTTGCACTCATAAAGATTGATTATTCTTAGTTACTGAGCTTAGCAACAACAATTGCTTATTCTTTATTATTCTATATATGCATCGATGCTGGCTATTTTTTATGTATTCCAAGCTAATAATTTCAGACATATCACTAATATGAACAAAATTTTATATCCCTAGTGCAACAGTCCATGAAGGGCCAAGGCTTGCCACCCAGCTGCTGCATCCACCACTTCTGCCCACTACAGGCATCATTGGTGGGGTGCCGTACTGGAGGGTGGGACGTGGTCAGCCTACCGAGCCCTCCCAGTCAGTTATATGGCTTTCTCGACTTGGATTTAATATACATAATATCAATAAACAGCAAATACATAAATAAACATCAACACGAATCAATATCTGTCCATTTCATAAGAATCAAATAAATATTTTGGGTGTATAATTTCTGTTACATATGGATAACATTCACTACATAACGAGATGATGGCCTTATGTAGTGCAGAAAAATAATTTCCATGGTACGCCACAGTTATGCATTAACTTATGATTATTTTCCTATAAGTATTATGGTTATGATGTGGTAGAGAAGGATTTCAGCACTTAAGTACAGTCACCTATTGCGCCTCTGGGAATCTCCAGAAGGAGGAACAAGTGCAGCAAAGGACACATAGGCCACTAGTTCAGAAGCAGTGGGCTCAGACACAGGCAGGGTTCCGAACATCTTAAGATAAAACACCCTGAAGCCAACAAGATGCCACGCAGGTCTACCTCTCCCCAAGGACAGTTTTCTCTGAGGGCCAGATCAAAGTTTCACAAAGCATACTCAGATCATATTAGGTTAGGTCATGTCACACAATGAATGAAATGGGTGAAATGATGCTCCATAGAGCTTAGGTTACCCAAAATTATTCCTTTTGGATAAGGGAAAAACCAGAAGAAAAAAGAAAAAACGTTTTCCAGGTAATTCAACCTCACTGAGATTCAAACTCAGGATCTGCATGTACTGTAGAGTTCTTTTTTTGAAAACCAAACCGGTATTCAGACACTAGGTATTTATTGCAGTAGCTTTGGAGCTATTCTAGGAAAACCCCTTCCGTTGTTTTAGAAAAAACAGAACTCAGTGATGTTTTACAGATACATGTGTACTGCCCAAAATATAAACATTTATTTGTTTTATTAACTTTTCATTCATTTTTAGTATATTTCCTAATTAAGTTTTTAAACTCAGGATGGCGTAGTTTGCAAAATGGTATATTGGAGTCATGGGGAACGAAGCTGCAGACTCACTTGCAAAGAAAGGCACAACAATAAAACAAAAGTCTAAATTCAATTTCTCATATTCCTCAATAAAACGCTTGATCATTAAAAATTTTTCTCATTCATGCCTACAAGAAATAGAAACAAATGCCAAAGATAAAAAATGGATTACACTACTTTCCAATCCAGATATAATCCCCCAGAGACCAAGGAAAACAGCTGTTGCAGCCTTCCGACTATTGACAAATCATGACTGCTTGGCAAGTCATCTCTACCGAATAGGTATCTCAGCCTCACCAATATGTGTCCTGTGTAACGATCCAGCAGAAATGAATGAAGAACACTTGAAGACCTGTGAAGCATTAAGATCAGAAGAAACTACAGTTCAAAAGTATTGGAAAGCACGAATGCTAATGGCTTCATTGCCAGATGCAAGGCACTAGAAAACAACAACAACATATTGGTATCATTATCATTTTACACAGATCCTCAAAGAACTCTGATTGTAATGGTGAACTTCCTTATTCTGCCTTCTTACTACCCGATGATGCAACAAGTGATTTATATTTTTTGTATTATAGTGTTGTTTTAACAATTCTCGCTTCTCTTTACAATTTGATATTTCTGAATGACACAACTTACATTGTATGCATTGTACAGTTTAATTGTGCATTCTCAAACAGTTGGCAGCTTGCTTCAAATAGCTCATTTATGATTAAGTTTATCGGCCAGCTTAACCAGTATTCTCCCATGTACCACACTTACAGAGAAAGATCGCATAGTTCACCACTGTAACAGTTGGCAGCATACTCATCAAATACAGAGATAATTGGAGATGGCATTAACAGTGTTGCATACTGGGACAGACAGAGTTTGGAAAGAATTTTGTCTGGCATGTGAAACCACACTACATAAAAGATGCAGGTCTCTTTAACACACAGTTGATTTCAAACAACTTTTTGTAGCATTAGCCTTTCCAAGCATCTGCTGATATTGGTTTTAATAGTTCAATACTTCTAAAATATTATTTGTTTGTTTCTTGCAATGTCATTGAATTTTAAAGCTGGCATATAGTGAGTGCTTTTAACTCTCTGTCTCAATTAATTTTACTTTTATATCCCTTGTACTGAAATGAAAGGTGTGACAAAACTGTAGCAGCAAATGTTTGTCAATTAACATGAAGTGATCAGAACACCACTAAACTTTTACAATTAAAACTTATACAATACCTATTGTTCAGGAACCGCAACCACACAATAATGTGAGAGGAGTTAATTTCTGTTAGTAGGTATTGGGTAATACGAGGGCCACTATTTATATGTTAAGCCTAATAAGAAAATATCTGATGTGTTGCACTCATATATGACTTTCTCTACTCTTGTACTAACTATTCTTACAAACTCTTATTCCTCTAACTTCGTGTTAATCGATATAAACATTTGCAGAAATTATCTTATTATTTCCTTGTAGGTACAAGGGGAATATGGGAATACAGAAGCCTTTGAATGACAGTCAAATCTTTTAAAGCTTTGAAATTCAGTTCTCTTTGCACAGCTAACATAAAAAATGAATAATGATGTTTCATTTGAAGAAAGTTATGTTTTCCAAAACTCACATAAAGAACAAGAAATATCTCTGAAATGCTTCACTCTACAAAAAAATTTATTTGGCCATAAATTGTGTGTTTTAGCAAGATCTACATTTGTTGTACAGTAAGATTTGGTCTATCTCTTACAGTTTACCAATTATGCAAAAGTCATCCAGACTACATAGGTATCTTTTTATAAGGTAGTAACAGTGATGTGAATTTGAACTATAATGAAAACTGAGACTACATAAGTCATAACTTATAACCAGAAAATTCAAAATATACATTTAACTTGTCATAAAAATATCTTGAACATATGACATTTTAATCAAAATCATTAGTCATTTTTGAGGAAATAAAAATTTTCAAAAAATGTTCCATGTAAAGGGTAGTTTAGGGTGGAGGAACTTCCTTCAAAATTTTTGTGTTGCATCCTGAAAAAATGTTAAACTTAAATACCAACTTTAGTTATTAACTGACTTTTCATTTTTTAATTAAGCTGTCCACAGGCTGACAAACAGATACACACACACACACACAGACCTTTTGCTAAAAATGCTTTTTTTGGGTTCATGGGGCCTCAAAACATATATTTCCGGTGAAATCTCAACATTGAATTTTTGGGTGAAATACAATACTTGTTCTACTTCCTACACACAGCAGAGAAAGTAAAAAACAGTCATTTGTTATTGAATATTGCTTTATTGTTTTCTGAAATATTCTCCTTTAGGAGTAAAACTCAGGCTTAGCAGTCATTCCTTACCGTGGTGCCCCGTCAGAGAAAATTGGGAGATTAATCACAAAGTATAAAACAAAAACCATGTTCAAGTGTCCAACCAAAATAAAGCAGTTTTTAGGTTCTGCTAAAGATGATTTGGGTCTATGTGCACCAGGCATTTATGAAATCCCATGCAGTTGCGGTAAAGTTTATTTAGGAAAAACAGGTAGAACTGTAGAAGATCACACCAAAGAACATCAACATTGTATTAGACTAGGTTTCCCAGAAAAATCAACAGTGGCTGAGCATCCGTATAATGCAGATCACAAAATCAACTTTGCCTCTACAAAAATGCTAGAAAAGTCCTCTAGGTACTACAACAGGTTGATTAAGAGCTCTATACATTAAGACTAATAAAAACAACATTAACAGGGATGAAGGCCTTCAACTCAGCAAAACATGGATGACATTCAGTGTGTCTCACTACCACAGCGCAAAGAAGCATCAGCAGTCACTTGATTGGTTCCACACTTGTGTCTCCATCAGCCGGAGCTCGACCAATGGGAAGGATCTTATCCACTGATGGCTAGGTATAAATACTGCAGCATCAGTAGTCTAGCTTCAATTCCTCTGAGGGTGGCAGCAGAGTTTAGTCACTGAAAGCTTGGGCAGTTACCCAAATTTAATCTAACTATTGGTCTGAGAAACTATCATCCATAACCAATGCCGGGAAAGCTTCAAATCATTAATCGCTTTTTAAAATTCTCGCTAACGCTTTAGCCTACTGTAATTCTCTTGTGAGTACAAAGTGTGCAATGGAAGTTTATTCTGATTGACAAGAAACAGGCCGCTTAAGTGCCTAGTGCTTCTCCTGTCTTTTATCTACACATTCTGCACTTGTTGACACTGTTTTTTAATTTGTACTCTAGATACTGTATTTTATCAGCAAAATTTTAGTGTATTTTATCCTTAGTGCGTGGTAGAGTTTTATACAGTTATGCCAATAACCTTAGATGTTGCAGTCTTAAAACTCTATATTATTACTACTACTACCTAAACTAAATTTCAACTTGTTTTATGGACACTCTAACTGCTTTAGTTCTCAATGTCTCATTCTATATTGGGCATGACAGACTGATAATTTTGCTTAGAGGCTGCCTTATCAGGCTTCAGGTTCTTTTGCATGACATAAATATATAATGCAAGACCACAAGCTTCACTTCCTTTCCTATGGAAGTAGATATAGTTTAGATTACGTCCCTCAAGAATTTTGTTAGAGTCCAACATGGGAGGTGTGCACGAGGGCTTACGGAATCTTCTAAAGTTGCAGTTGTCCATTAATTTGTTGCCAACAAATTGTGGAAGTAAAACATTTGCTTATGAAGGATGCCAGAAAAATAAACCATGGGCACTGCGTTGGACAGCACTGATGTATAGCATTCTTGCAAAAATGTCATAATGCAGGGTTTTAGAATTTTGCGACAAGATGGCAAAAGAGTGGCAGTGTTTGTGGAGCCGATTGCCGGGAGTGGGTAGATCTTACAACCAGTGGTTGGCGCACATGCTTATACTTAATCAAAACTGTTCAAAAATGCGTACTTGCATTTCTCACTTTCGATGCTGAAAATGTCCTCCATCTGCTGCTGCACACCGTTGGCATCTTATGAAAGAATGGACAATATTTTGAAGTTCCACTGCAGTTATGGCTTTGATTTCCTCCCTTATATACTGCTTAAGTTCATCAATAGAATGCGGATTTTTCTTGTACACCCTACCTTTTAGCAAAAGTCACAAAGTAGTTCAATGAGGCAATATCATGATCTTAAAGCAAATGTACTAAAACAAAATTTTAGAAATGTACATGAAAAATCTGCATTCTATTGATGAACTAAAGCAGTATATAAGGGAGAAAATTGAAGCCATAACTGTAGTGGAACTTCAAAATGTTGTTCATTCTTGCATAAGATGTCAATTGTGTGCAGCAGCAGATGAAGGACATTTTCAGCATAAAAAATGAGAAACGGAAGTACACATTTTTTAACATGTTTTGATTAAGTATAAGAGTGCGCACCAACCACCAGTTATAAGATCTACCTGCTCCCGGCAATTGGCTCCAAGAACACTACCGCGCTTTTGCCATATTCTCGCAAAATTCTAAAATAAGGATCCTGCACATTATGATATCTCCTGAATTCAATAGCATAATTTCAGGAGAAAGTTCACATAACTATGGGCTGCACAGCTCAAAACAGAAAAGTTGCAGACATAGCAAATGTCATACTTAAAGTCAGGTATCCTCTAACAATGTAAGGGGAAGAATGTTATAGAATTATTCCAACTCAAAACTACACACATTGGAACATTCTTTTATTTTCACAAAAAGGAGTTCAAGAATTTCAATTAAAGCAATGAAAATCGATTGCTAGTGAATGTCAGCACATGTGCAGTAAGTACCTTTGGACTTTGATTTTCTATTGTAAAATGTTTGGGGACATAATCTATAGAAGAATGCTAAGGATTTTTGTGTCCGAAAAAATCCCATCACCCTCCACAGGTTTGAACTAGTGACCTCAGCAAGCATGTTACTCCTAGACCACAGAGGACAACTCTGGCTAGAAGAATAAGCTTTTATAGAAACATTTTGTTAAAGAATGAGTTTAGAGAGCCATCTGAATGCAATCATCAGATTTTTTTAAGCTACTTCTTAACATTATCCTCCTATATATTCCAGGGAAGGAAACTTGGACTGTATAGAATAGTAGAACAAAAGTGCATTGTGTAATAAAATAACACAACTCAGAGAAGATACTATTAGGTTATATTCAGTTCTCTCAAGATGGCTTACCAAAAGAATGGATTCATAAAGAATTAAAAATGTTCTACTTTGGAAACTCTTAAAATGAAAAAGAGACCATATTTTAATAATTTTTGATATCCGAGTGCAATTACACTTCCCCATTTCTACATTTTCAACTAAAAAATATCAATTTTGGGCAGATATTCAGGAAAAAGACACATTGAACTTATATTATATCAACCACTACTGCATATTTGTAAGAATAGCTACATTAATACTTCTTCCATTGATATGCAACACTTTCAGATGGCATACACATACTTTAACAGCCAGTTATCATCAATGAGGTAGTCATGAAAATGATTTGAAAATTAATCCTCTTAATGCTAAGAAGGATTGGAAAAGTTTTTATACATCATGTCTAGATTAGCATTCCTTGAAAATCCCTTTGTATATTTTCATCACCTGTATATTTCAGAAATAACAGTTGCAATAGGGGCAATAATGATTTTAAGGTTAGAGATTCAAACAGTTTTGTATAAAAACCAAAATAATAAGCCTTAAAGTGCTTTTGTTGAAAGGTATTGTAGTTCACCACAAACTTACCTTAATGCACCAAACCAAGCCCCCACAGCATCGGTTATGGACATCTGCTTCTCTCCTAAATGCAGTATATTCATATTCCATGCTTCATTTGATTTCTCGAGCAATTACATCATTACACATAAAATGTATAAATTCTGAAACAATAATGCATTAATTTTCAGACATTAAGTTAAATTGGGTTAAAACTTTAATATATCTTAATCTCTCCAGCAATAACCCTTATCCACTATACATATCAAATTGTTTTGCTTCCGTACACTAACCATACATTAATGCCAAAAATGTTGATGAGTTACACATTTAAGGGTTAGATTTCATCATATACTAAAGAAAGCTTACGACGGTTTAAGATTCTAGTTTATAATTAAATAACTTCGTTTACATTATTTCACTAACCTCACTTTATCAACAATAACAAATGTCACA
Organism: Tenodera sinensis; assembly: GCA_030765045.1. Lineage (NCBI taxonomy): Eukaryota > Metazoa > Arthropoda > Insecta > Mantodea > Mantidae > Tenodera > Tenodera sinensis. The sequence goes on along the minus strand of JAUKNM010000052.1, from coordinate 584,298 downwards.
GATAGGAATATACCGTGCTAAATGCCCTAATATGCAGCCCTCTTCATACATGAACGCTCCCGATAAAGTACCGCATTCCAAACTTCATAGCATAGTGAACATCGCATATATTAATAAATAACTAATTCACTTCATGGAAAACAAACCTGTTACCCAATATTTCGGTTTCAGATAGTCAAATGTTGTACTTAAGAAACAGCTGCCAAGCGCCTAAGACAGAAATGCAGAAATCCTTCATTTCATCAGTTACCGTAAGAGAGCATGACCATCAGAATCGCTCTCAAAACGTGGAGCGTCTGCAGTTGTAGAATTGTGAAGTGCTTCTGCTGCCAATAACGAGAATTGGAGAAAATTTTTGTGTGCTTTATGAAATTATATTTATAACATTTAAATAACAACAGCAGTACTATACGTTTGCTGTGCGCACATACTACTTGAAAAAACATGCCAGTAAGTAGATGCATATGTTTAACACCTTTTCCACTGTACAGTCAAAAAGCTTAAAAATATTGATTTGTGATTTCTTTCAATTTTAAGCCACAGAAGGGAAAACAAGGAACCAAAGGACAGAAGCAAATAGTTGAAGAGAATGCAGCAACGCTCAGCTTCTATAGGAACATGGTCTTCATTGCAAATGGAGTATACTTGACAGTAACATGCGTACTTTCGGATACTTTCACCGTACCCACAATAGTAAGTTGAATGTTAGTTAACAGAAACCTAAATAGCGCAATTTACATCGCATACTGTTATTGCTAATGGAATAAAATTCTTAGTCTGCTATGTATTGTATTTAACTAACCAAGCGCGTTCATTTCGAAGAAAGTTTGATGTAGTATATTTAATTAATGATATAGTGTGCTGTAGCTTTTAAAGCTTCATCTCCGTACGTATTACAACGGTTATGCTCTTTACGGAGACAAGTATAAATTGCACAGTGTATTATTTAGGGATGCTAAACAGGTTTTACAACATATCTCACAAGAATAAAAATACATTTAAAGATAACAGGTGGATTTGACACCCATCTAGATTGCCTCTGCCCACAATAATATGATTTAAATGTGGCGAAATGAAAATCTATTTGCTGGATATTGGGTATGTAAAATAATTTCTGCAAGACAAAGTTCCAGCATCCCAGTAACACTTATAGAATGTAGGACTCGACTGTTGGTGATATTAAGTCAACCTAATAATTGAGGACTCAATGTAAAAAGGGTATATATTCACCTGTTAAGTTAAACTCACATTGTTTCTCTACGTACTGTTTATTTTTAAATAGGTTATATTTACTGCAAATTGGAACTCATTCACATCAGAATTATAAGATACCTTAGCAAACCAGTAGATGACAACTTAAATTCGGATAAATTAAGCACTTTTTTGTGACATTTTACAAAACAAAAAAAATATATATCCCTAGAGGAACACAAAAACAATATTCTCCTTTCTGGAATCAAAATTTAAACTTCCTTACACAAGACAGAGAGTATGCTAGAACTAAAGCAGAACAAAGTAAAGATCCTATAGTTGTCAAAGAATGGAGGAGAAGTACAGCCATACTAAAAGAAATCTTAACAGTCAAGGGAGTAGTTTTAATAATTTTATTGAAAATATAAATTACAGAATTGATAGCATTAAAATTTATAAATTTTAAATAATATTTCTTCCGAGCAAATCAATGTATTAACCACAACAACATAAATTATTATAATATTGTAAATACTTTCAATAAATATTATGGAAACTCGCACACTTTACCAAAGAATGTAAAAAAAATAAACAAAATGATTAAGAAAAATATTAAAGAAAACTTAAAAAATAATCGCAATATTATAACAAAACTTCTCTAGCAAGGAATTAAATGTTGCTATTCAAAGATTACAGGGGAATGAAACACATAAATAAATATGTAATTCACCACATTAGGTGATTTGTCGTCAAGAATAAATATCAACCCAAGCAGTTTCACCGTCCCAAGGTGAGCAGTTCTCATGTTACTTGCCATTGGCGATTTGATGCGTGGCATCATTTGTTCAACTGAACTCAAACAAAACATGGTGTTTTAAGGCATTGTATCTATGAAACATGGTGAAAATTGCCAAAAAAAAAATTATATATACTTTTTGCATTTTCTATTGTGCTTATACTTTGTACTTTAACAGCACACCTTAGTTTTCTGAATATCAGCCATTTTTAAAGCTCCAGGAGGGCATTTAAATGTCCTAGTGTGGGTGGGCATTCCTTGCTAAACTTCGGTGCTACAGCTTTGAAATGCTTTTTTCATTTTCACTGGCTTTGATTTTAGTCTCTTGTAGGGAATTTTGCTTCAGAAAGGCTATGAGTCACCTGTGCTGAAATGAATTCAATATATTGAACTGAAATGCCACGAATCTGACACATGTTTTGCTTCCAGGCAGAGAAATGCCATCAGTGTTCTGTAATCTTGCCAGGTTATTTCGGTGTTCCAGTTATATATTAGGCATTGTTTAGGTAGTTAATAGGTTTTAAGTTATTTGTTAATCTATAGTAGAGCCGTAACGAGCAGATATTTTAAAAATTTTGTGTATAAATTAGCAAATTTGCATAGTGTAGGAGTTAGCTAAGAACAATAAATTTCTAAATTTTGTAAACAATGCAAAGGCGAAAGGAAAGTTTTCATATTAAGAAACCACTAAGCAAACTCAAAATTCTCAAAACCTGCTACTGAGGCCAAGAAGAAAGCAACAGAGGGTCCCACATATGGTGTTGGGGAATTTTAAGTTGATTGGATTTAGTTAAAAGTACAAAAATACCATATTTTATCGCGTAATTCCTCCCCCCCCCCCCCTTTTTTTTTTTTCTCAGAAAGTTTGCTTGAAAACACTGGGGAGGGAATTATGCGAGTGGTGCTTCTAGGAATTCAGAAAGGAAGGGAAACCATGTAGTATTATGTAAAAGTTATATAGGTATACAGTAATTTGTGACTGAACTGGATACATACCACGATTTCATTGGGCCTACAACGTGTTCTTTCATTGTTTCTTTTCTCTTATTTCTGCAGGCTCACTTTCGTCACTATCATCACTATTTTCATTTATATCTGGCTCAAATAACGCATCTTCATGTTCACTATTCCACAACATATCGTCAAAACCATTAATGGCACTAGAAATGCCAGTTTTTTAAAAACTCTTCTTAACAATATGACTACTTGTAACTGACTTAGAAACATGTCTGCTAGTTCACATTTCGATTTTACGATACATTGTGACAATGGCAATACGAGTATTTTTGTGGCAAGCACTGTGTCCATTGTTGTCCATGACAGGCACCGCTGCGTCGATTGTTGTCCATTATCAAGTCATTTCAAGGTCGCTAAATAAGAACAAACCAGGAGAGGGAATTATGCGATGTTTAATAGGTAAATAATTTTTAGTGATGAAAAATCATAGGGGAGGGAAATATGCAGGGGGGGGGGGGGGGCTTAATGCGATAAAATACGGTATACTGTTAAACTTCAAAATCCCTTTTACTCAATTCATTTTTTTCAGCATTTTTCACTATTCAAAATGCTCCTTGGACCACAGTTTATAGCTTATTAGCTTGAAATTTTCAGGAGAGCTTCAGAGATTTAAAAAATTTTATCTTGCGCTGGTTAAAAAATATTAAATAATTAAGCTGAAATTAAATATTTTTCATTACTTACACTGAAAAAATTGAAAATCTCCATAAACTGTATACAAAACATTTTTTTCCCTTAAACTAATTAAATCTAAGCAATAGCGATATGACAATTTCTTTATATCTATATACTGAGCTCAAATTATAAATGTAGGAGAGATACAATAAACTGTGGGTTTCAAGGGTCATTTCATATTAGCATGTCAAAAAGTGATTTATTATTAATTTGGGTTGGGCTGATTTTCATGGAAATTGTTGTATCGCTTGCAAGATGCTGAACTGAAACACCTAGCTTGGTTTCCTTATATCAGGCCATTCAGTGATAATTGATTCTTTTAAAACACACAGTCCTGCGCCGTGGCATAGTGGGCTAGGGCGTCATACCTTGGTTCCCTGCCACGGAATGCGGCCTGGGTTTGATCCCACCACTGGGAGTGCAGATTTTAAGTCCCAGGTATAGGACCAGTGCCCACTCAGCATCGTGAGGAAACTGAGGAGCTTGTGATAGGTAAGCGGCCCTGGTCATGAAAGCCAACTTTCCGGCTGGGGGTGTCAAGATGCTGAACACATCTCCTCCCTGTATTGGTTCAATGATCGCCCACCTCTACCTTGCATATGTGGATGTGAGGCCGGCAGTCAGGTTGGCAGGCCCTGGTCTGATATGGACTGTAGTGCCACGGGTTTAACTTTTTTTTAAAACGCACAAACATGTGTAGGTACTTTGAAAGGTAGAATCAGATCTAAAAAATTCAGTGCCATAGAATTTGATCACGGATCTTCCACTCTATGCACATTTCACGTGTGAAATCCATGCGTTATCTTTATATTTTATTCCTGTGAGATATGTTGTAAAACCCTTCAGCGTCGATAAGTAATACACTGATTTGTGAACAGGCTACCTTACGCTCTACATACTGGCATGTTGCCATGGTAGCTCAGTGATTAAAATCAGCTGGCCATAGAGCAGAAGATTAGTGGTTCAAGTCCCAGACTGTGGCACTGAATTTTTAGTTCTGATTCTACCTTACCAAGTTTGTTATTTATATCCATTTCTTTTTGAGTTGTGTTGTTCTCACAGAGCCATATTCATACCTTTTATTAAAATGTGTTGTATGGATTCAAAGTGCCTCAATATGCATTTCTGGTAAAATTTCAATGTTATAACAAATAAGAAAACACCAGTTACTGCTAATCATACTTTATTGCCTTCTAGTCAGCTAGCGTAGCACTAATATTACACTTAGATCATTTTTGTGCAAACTCAGAGCAACAGAACAACAGTTGAATCGAATCACAATAAAGAACTGTCTGATTACAACTACCACCCAACTGCAATTGGCACGGTTCACAGGTACTGCCAACTGAATGCTTTGTAAACGTTTAACTGACTCCCACAGTCCACAACAACACTTCACTACAAGGACAACTAGTACAACTTCATCTCTGGCCACGAGCGAGCCCCTTCTCTGGAAGTGGAAAGCATGATAGTGAATAAAGAGGAACAGTCTAGACTGTTAAATAGCAGACAATAGCTATTGTTTCCATATGGCCTATTGTCCTACCAGAGGACAGGTAGTTGAGGCAGGTAAGCGTCTCTGGCCCATTCCTACTGTCAGCAGAGCTTAGGACTGTCAACTCTCGCTAGCAGTGCCGGCTTATGGCTGACACAAGAGTAGTTCAGTGGCTAAGAGCAGCCATCCATAGAGCAAAAGATCTGTGGTTCAAATACCAGGCTATGGCATTGAATTTTTTAGTCCTGATTCTACCATACAAGGTTTGTTAGTTATATTTTCTTTTTGAGTGGTGTTCCTACAGAGCCACATTCAAACCTTTCTATAAAAATGCCTTGTATGGATTCAGAGGGCCTCAAAATGTATTTCAGCATCAACACTTTGGTTGAAGTAAAATATATAAGCAATAGAGAAAGGTTTGTTATATTTTTTTGTAAAAGTACCCTGAAACGGTTTTGTACAAAAATTTAAAGAGACATTGGTTCTGCAAACTAAACATATAACCTGAATTTTATGTCAATAGTTTGTGAAGCCCCTTCATTCTCATTGAATTTTATGTAACATGGAAAACAAAACAAATGCAAAAAATGTGCTATAAAAAGTACTGTACTGACTAAAGTATACCATTTCTGTCAAAAAAAGATTTTTACTATTGTTTCTGAAACATTTATTGTTGCCTTGAATGTTTAGTTTCTCCACTATTTTATACCATGTAGAGTAGTAGAAGTACACATTTGATTCTGAGAGATTTCACTGGAAGTATGTGTTTTGAGGTTCCTTGAAGCCAAAAAAATCACCTTTATGAAGAAGGTGTGTGTATGCATGCACACAAACTTAGAATTTAGGTTCAGCATCATCCAAGGATGCAACACAAGTATTTTCAAGGAAATACTCCATCCAAAACTTTCCTATATATGCAAAAATTTGCATTACTTTGGATTTTCCCAAAAATGACTGTACCTAATGATTTTTATTGAAATAACATGTGTTTAAGATATTTTCATGACAAAATGCATATCTTTAGTTTCCTGGGAATGGTCACCAAAGTCCTCCTCATTCTCAATGACTTTTGCATAACTGGAAATCATTAGAGATAGACAAAATCTTACTATACAAAAATGCAGAACTTCTTAAAGCACACAATTTGTGTGAAATAACAATTTTTGTGACATTAAACATTTCTGAGAAATGAGTTGCTATTGGTTTACATTTTCAATACCTTTTTCAAGTGGTAAGTTACTATAGAAATTCAAAGCTGTCACATAGTCATCCACTTTTTAAAAACCTAACGCTTTAGTCTACATCTCCATCCTAAATGTGCAATGAAAATTTATTTTAAGAAATAGTAAATAGAAGAGATCGCCTCCATAGTGCAATGGTAGTGCACCTACCTCTGGCACAGATGACCCAGATTTGACCCCCCGGTACTAGCATGGGATTTTTTCCCCCACTGGCACAGGGTGCACTCATTCTCTTTAGATCCTGGAAGGACCAGTTGCGGGGCTACTTGATAAAGAAGTGGCAACTCTAGGTTGCAAAGGCCGTATATCCAGACAGGAGGGCTCGGGGCACTGAGCATGTCCCACCCTCCAGTTCTACACCCCACTCATGATGCCTGTAGTGGGCAGAGGTGTGGGGTCCATTGGCCAGACAAGGCAGTGGGTAGAAAAAGCAATGTTTTGTATGGATGATTGATAAAGCACTAGAAAACTAAATAATAGTACATAGTCACATTTCTGTAACACAGAAAATAATTTACAATGCTATTGCTTTTAATATCTCTGCTCCTCTTTATGACATAGTCACTGAAGATCCAGTTTCTACATTGTATTTCTTTTACAGATTTTGTTCCTGTTTTCTGCAGCTGCATACATTGCCAGTTTTCAGTTCATGGCATACATGGCCAGACCAAATTATGCAGAGTCTGGTCAGCTGATTGATAGCGGAGTAGACCTCAACATGGAGGGAGGAATAGCAGAGTAAGTGATTTCACAGAATCCCTTCACTCTTATAGATGCCAAAAGAAATAGTCAAAGATGTACTAAAGAGAAGATGTAGATCTCATTAAAATATAAAGTTTTGTCAAACTAGCTTTAACTTGTTTTGAAATATTCAATTTAGGTTTCCAATATTTTAACTAGACTGTGTAGTTAAGTGGTTATTATTTTGTTTCTCATGAGCATTGTAATGTAACGTACCCTAAGGGTGTGTTACACTTGGGTGGTGTGCAATTCAGAGGGTAGGAGCTGTTAGGTACCAAGGGTAGGGGACAATGGGGGTTAGGGTGCTAGGGACAATGACATGGCACTGTTTCTACAAAAGCTGTGGCGATAGGCCATTTATTATTTATTAATTCTGTTGGGCACCTACGCCCCAAGATCAGGAGTAAGAGCTACTGTATAGCTTGAAGCACATTTGAAATATGCTAGGGAAATCTTGAGCAGAGCTTTGATATCCAATGAAGTTCAAATGGCAAGAGACGTGGTGACCTCATTGCATGGTCAGCAAATTGCTGTTTTAAATCCACACTGCACTCCAATTTCAACACTGAGTTGATATAACCCCTGGTCATGATATCAAAACTCAGGCAGGTTCATTACATCTCTCCCAGGGCTGGCAAAAATTCCAACCTCAGACTCTCTAGAATAGTCCTAAAGGGGTACACTATTTGGAACTGTAGTTTTAGGTAAAGCTATGAGAAACTCATAACTCACAACTTATGCCCGTCCTCAGAAATATGTCATCTGGGACACATTATAAACCTCATTGCTTCAACTTAAATGCCATTGTATTCAACTTCTAGGAATACAGTGCTGGGTTCAGAACTGCACACCTGAACAGTAGAAGTCTGAAATGTGTGTTGATACAATAGGACCATGATTCCTGTTACCTCTTGTCTCATCACTTACGATACTTTTGCCTTTAATACCTCTGAAAAAACAAAATTATCACGTGAATTACCAGTCGCACTACAAAAATACTGAAATTATGGCTGGAAAGCTTTGAGATACACCAAGAATAATTTTTTAAAACTTATTCCGATTGTTGTACTTTCTCAAAGTACTCACCATCACACTATAGCAGCATCTTCAGGGGTGAAATCTCTTTCCATTCAATTTTTTATCGTCAGGAACAGAAGAAGGTCACATGAGGCCGGGTCGGGATGTGTGGTGGATGGATCATAAGTTTGATCTTTGTAGACTCCAGGAACTGAATGATGATGTCGGCCTTGTGTGGGGACATGTCATGGTGGAAAGGTTCCCTTGCAGACCTCTGCATGGCAGCTGATCTTGAAACTTGCCAAACACTTTTGGCAAGCAAACTGGTGCATCAATTAGCGGTAACCGTGCTTTACTCCTCCAGAGAAATGGTTGCCACAGACCACCCTTTAAGAAAAATGAGGTTACTGTTTTCTTGTGGACCTTTGGCGACACTTCAATTTTGTCTAATTATCATCAGAAAAGATCCACAGCGCTGATTGCCACTTGATCTCTGGATCAAAGTAATAAATCTAGGTTTCGTCATCTGTGATGATGTCAGAAACCTGTTTTAAGTTCGCCTCCTTCAGATCTTTTCAGCATTTTCTCACACCATTAAACATAAGCATGTTTTTGTTCTCCTGTCAAATGTGAGGCTTTCACCAGAATATGATACAAAGGAATTTGTGGAGGATTTTCAAAACTTTTGGCAAACTAATCTGCAAAGCTGCCTCAATTACTTTAAACATTGTGAGATTATTTTCATGAAGCGTTTTTCTCAACACTACAATGCTTTACTGAGTCACTGCCATTCTGGATACCTGCTTCTCTCCTCATCTTTCAAAGATGTTTGGCCACTTTTAAATTCCTGAAGCCATCTGGCAGTTTGTTACAATAGCTCAGTGGTAGAGCATCTGCCCGGTAAGCGGAAGGTCTGTGGTTCAAATCCCAGTTGTGGCATTGAATTTTTAAGTTCCAGTTCTACCTCTCAGACTTTGCCCACACACGGCTTGTGTGTTTAAAAACACCAACAGTAAGTTTGTTGACATAAATAAATAATAATTACAATCTGAAGGTTATTTAATCCTGGCATATAAAGTACTTACAATAGTAAGTCACCATTGGGGTAATTTGTCTCTGATGTGAGACTGCCTTTGTGGTTTACCAGGAGAAATACGAACTGGTTTGAGAATTTAATGCCATTCTGGCAGTTTGTCACAATAACTCAGTGATAGAGCATCCGCCCGGTAAGCGGAAGGTCTGTGGTTCAAATCCCAGTTGTGGCATTGAATTTTTAAGTTCCAGTTCTACCTCTCAAACTTTTCCCACACACGGCTTGTGTGTTTAAGAACACCAACAGTAAGTTTGTTGGCATAAAGAGATAATAGTTACAATCTTGGAAACTTGTTGAGCAAAAATGCTCTCTTCCCAGATCCATTGCAGGGACAGACCTCCTGCATACTGTGGGTTATTCATCCTTGCACTAGTGGAATTCCTGGAGTGGGAGAGTCACTACTTGATACCAGTTTACTCACAAAGGATGGGTATTCCATCCTGCATTCAATTCAAATGGATCAAATTTAATTTTCTCACATCTCCAAAATTTCATAGTGACCCTCATATATACTGTATTGTATATAAACAGGAAAGTATTTGAACAGTTTTCAAGCAGGTACAATAGAGATTATAATCTTTCTTTCATAGAAGTTTGAAAACAGTGTTATTGTAATTAATTTAATTTAAAAGGTGAGTTAATTAATAACACTGAACAACACTTACAACATATTTCTCCGGGACGCGTTTCGAAGGTAACTTTCCTCCATTATCAACCGGACAATAACTGGGTTTCCATGGTGCTTGATGGTGCAGATGGTGATGCTTCTTCTGGTGTTTCTTCTGGTGGCGGTTCGATGAACTTACTGAAAATGTCTCTCTGAGGAATGTCGAAATTAAATACTTGGTTTCTATTTTTTAAAATAAAGATTTGTTCCCATGTGGACAGTTCTTGTTTTCCGGTTATGTGTTTAAGAAGTTTCGCTTTATGTCATGATTTTTTGTCCAAAAGTGAAATGCAACCGCTGATTTTTCTAATTGTTTACTCTTAATGTTTCTAACGTGTTCCTTGGATCTAATTTCTAAATTTCTTTTGGTTTTTCCTATGTATATTTCATTACAATCACTGCATTCAATTTGGTATATGCCAGATTTTTTGTTAGGTGGAATAGCATCTTTGATGTTTGAAAGTAGTAGGTTTTTTATGGAGTAATGGTTTACTGCTGCTAGCTCAATGTTGTATTCCTTGAACACCTTTTTAAATTTATCAAAAGCCCATGGATGATATGTGAATTTTTTGAATATCATTTTTGTTTTTGCTGCTGTGAGAGTTGTAGTTTCTTTTAATAATTTTTTCTTTTGTGCTTGTTTTACCTTTTTATCTACTAATTCATTGGGAAAGCCGTTTTTTTGTGCTATTTCAATTATTTTATAATATTCTGTTTTATATTCTTCTGCTGAAAGAGGGATGTTCACCAATCTATGTGTTAAACTATTGAAAATTGCTTGTTTGTGGCTTCTTGGATTGTAACTATTAGCTTTTATGTAGTTGTCTGTCTGCGTTGGTTTTCTGTGAATACCGAAATTTATTCTATCCTTGTTTTTGATTAATTTTAGATCTAAAAATGGTAATTTATTATCTTTTTCTACTTCCACTGTGAAATTTATACTTTTGTCCTGTATGTTTAGAAGTTTTAATGCGTCACTGATGTGTCTTTTTGGAACTATTGCAAATATATCATCCACATATCGCTGCCAGAGTTTGAACATCCACGGGAAACCTTTTGTGATCCTTATTTCCAATGAACTCATGTAAATATCTGCTAAGAATGGCGAGAGAGGGTTGCCCATTGCTAAACCTGAAGTTTGACGGAAATACTTTGTTTGGAACTGGAAGAAATTTTGTTCTGTGCATAATTTGGTGAGTTCTATGTATTCTGCAATTTCTGACGATGACATTCCAAGTGATTTGAGCCAATTTTTGATCAGTGATGGGAGCTTTTCTATTGGTATACTGGGAAATAGTGACTCTACGTCAAAGGAGACAAGGGTGTCCTCTTCTGTTAATTTGAAGTCTTTGATATGTTCTATTAGTTCATAACTGTTTCTTATGCTTAAACTTTCAAATTTAGGAAATGAGTTAAATTTATTAGATAGCCATTTTGCCAGTTTGTAAGTTGGTGAATCTATGCTGCTAATTATGGGTCTCATGGTAATGTCTGGCTTGTGTATTTTGGGTAAACCATAGATTCTGGGTACGGTTGGATTATTTGGCTTAATTGCATATTTGTTTGGTATTATGCTTGAATTTTGTATCATTTTTTCAAATGTTTGAACACAAGTGGTTAGCGGGTTTTTGCTGATTTTTTCGTAGTTACTATTATTTAGCATAATTTCCATTTTTTCTATGTAATTTGATTTATTCATTATTACTATTTTGTTCCCTTTGTCTGCCTTTGTGTATACTACGTTTTTATGTTTTAACGAATGGATCAGATTTCGTTTATTTTTGTAACTTGATCTGTATTTTAATTCTTCTAGGATCTTTTTGCACTGGGTTTTTACCGAATTTTGTGTGGATAATGGTAAACACTGTGTTGAAATATTTATGTCTGCTATATAATCTTCAATTTCCGTAGAAAACTGGACGCACGTTTTTAAACCTTGATCTAAAAGATTAATTTCTTCTTTGGAGAATTCATGATCAGAAAGATTAACCACATTCTCGAAGTTTTGTAAATAAGTTTTTGTAGTTCCGCCATTTTGTGCCGTGTTTAACCGTACTTTTGTACGTGATTTTTTTTTTTTTTTTAAAAATAGAAACCGAGTATTTAATTTCGACATTCCTCAGAGAGACATTTTCAGTAAGTTCATCGAACCGCCACCAGAAGAAACACCAGAAGAAGCATCACCATCTGCACCATCAAGCACCATGGAAACCCAGTTATTGTCCGGTTGATAATGGAGGAAAGTTACCTTCGAAACGCGTTCCGGAGAAATATGTTGTAAGTGTTGTTCAGTGTTATTAATTAACTCACCTTTTAAATTAAAGAGATTATAATATTTAAAACATTTCCTCTTACTATGTTAAGTAGATTTTCCGGGCTTGTGGGCCGTGGTCGAGTTGGATCACCTTCCTCCGACGTTTCGCTGAAAACTGCGTCCAGCATCTTCAGGGTCAACCTCTGTTATTTTGGTCTAAATTAGCGGCTGCACATAAACTAAAGTTCACTGCAAACTTTCATATTCATCTTTGTTTCTTATTAGTGTCCTTGGTAACATAAATTTTCACGATTGCTCATTCTCATGAATACCAACATGAGATTATCGCTAACAAATCTTTTCTTAATAAATTGATCTCAAATTATATTTTCAAATGCCAGCAAATGGGACGTCTCTGATCCTGGTATAAAAGAGAAAACTTTCCGTGTCTCGGGTTTTCTTCTCCCTCTTATTAGAGCCGGGAGCCAAGTTTTGCTTATCTGCTGTCTCTCTTCTTTTCGATTGTAGGAGTTTTTATACATAAAAATCTCTATCGCTTCCCGAGTCAAGCGAGCCTGGTAGTGGCTTGTCCTTGAGAGTACCTCCGTGTCTTTGTAATTCACGTCGTGGCCGAACAATAGAGTGTGTTCTGCCACCGCTGACTTGTCCGTCTGCCCCAACCGGCTATGTCTTTCATGTTCTTTTAGACGAGTGCTGATACTCCGCATGGTGGTGCCTATATATACTTGTCCACAGCTACATGGTATTTTGTAAACACCGGCTGTGCAGTGTGGATGTCTTTTATCCTTAACGGAGTTAAATAAATCTTTGACTTTCTTTGTTGGCCTATTATTAGTCCTAATGTTGTACTGTTGCAGCAGTCTTCCTATTCGGTCTGTTACCTTATGGATGTATGGTAAATAGATGGTACTCAGGGTTTGCTTCCTCCGGTCTTTTTGGACTGACGGGTACCTCGGATGGAGAGCTCTTGTAATTTCCTTGTGTGTATAACCGTTGCTGATGAGGGCCTTGTTTAGATGTCGGATTTCTTTATTCAGCTTTTGTGGCTCACAAATCTTCTTGGCCCGTTCGGAAAGGGTTTTGATTATGCCCAATTTTTGTCTTGGATGATGGTTCGAGGTTTTATGAAGGTACCTATCAGTATGAGTAGGTTTGCGATAAACTGTGTGACCCAGACGTGAATCAGCTTCTCTTGTCACTAGGACATCCAGGAAAGGAAGACTGTTGTCTGTTTCCTTTGCCATGGTGAACTGTATGGCACAGTTTTGGCTATTTAGATGATGAAAAAAGGCTTCTAGTTTTTCCTCCCCATGGCTCCAGATAATGAAGGTATCGTCCACATACCTAAGCCAGGTTTTTGGTTTATATGTAGCGCTTCTTCCTCAAACTTCTCCATGAAAAAATTTGCAACTACCGGGCTTAAAGGGCTGCCCATGGCAACGCCGTCTATCTGTTCATAGAAAGTGTTGTTCCACTGGAAGTAGCTTGTGGTTAGGCAGTGACGAAAAAGACTGGTGATGTCGGGCGGAAAAAGTTCGGCAATTTGTTGTAGTGCCTCTGTAATCGGAACCTTGGTGAATAAAGAAATGACATCGAAACTGACAAGGCGGTCCTCTGCCCCCAGTTGTATGGTCTTCAGTTTCTCTACGAGTGCCTGGAGTTTTTGATGTAGGATGGGGTGTTGCCAATGTGTTCCTGCAATATAGTAGCCAGATACTTGGAAATGTTATATGTGGGTGATCCAACAGTACTAACGATGGGTCGTAATGGAACGTCGTCTTTGTGGATTTTTGGCAGCCCATAGAGCCTTGCCGGTAAAGCTTCGCTCTTGCAGGTTTGATGTTATCTGCTATCGTGGAGCTCTTTATAAGGTTGTTGGTCGTCCTTAAAATGCGCGAGGTTGGATCCTTCCCAAGCTTCTTGTAGGTACCCGGGTCCAGTAGTTCTGAGATTTTCATGTTTTATGCCTCCTTCGACATTACTACCGTAGCGTTCCCCTTGTCTGCCTGGAGGATGACGATGCTGTCATCTGCATTTAAGGTTTTGATCGCTTTCTTCTCTAAGGTGGTCAGGCTGTTCTTGGGGGCTGGGGTCCTGCATAGAATACGTGCAGTTTCACCTCTTAGTTCTTCAGCTTGATGTGGCTGCAGCAATCGAAGTGCGGGCTCCACATTGGCTATGATATCTTCCACCGGTATGTGAGATGGGGTGACTGCAAAGTTGCTCCCTTTAGACAACAGTGAAGTTTCTGCCTTAGTAAGTGTGCAATCCGTCAAGTTGATGACAACACGTGACGGGTCCAACTTAGGCGTCTTGTGAGTACTGGTACAGATGTTGAACTTTTTCTTTTGCCGATCAACAGTTTGTTCAAACGTAGCGCTCATGGACTGATATGTGATTTTGTCCACATTGTTCCAGTCCTTGTGTGTTATTGTGGCGCTGAGTTGTAAATGTAGTCCAAACAGTCGTCAGTCCATGTTAGCCAGCTGCTTCCGGGTTGAGTGAAAATGCTGGACGCAGTTTTCAGCGAAACGTCGGAGGAAGGTAATCCAACTCGACCACGGCCCACAAGCCCGGAAAATCTACTTAACATAGTTGATAATGCCGGCCATGAAAGCCTCAGCACTTACATTTCCTCTTACTCTTTTTACTTTGTATCTTTCTTCCATTATCTTCCTCTTTTTGTAATTACATCGTTGCTATGTAAATGTGAAGGACATAATATATTTCATAACTTTGTATGTGAGAGCATTGGTGTTAGCATGTTATGAAATCATAGCATCAGCATTTGCACTTTTATAACTATGTGACGTGACAACCTTGTACTTTTGTGCATAATCAGCCGTTATTATGTAAGCTAAATATGTGTCAGCCACGATCCTCACCTTGTGTCAGTGAAACTAGTCTTCAGCAAGATTAAATATACAGTTTGAGTTGATTAAAAATGTATTTTGGCAAGGCATATAAATTTGACTTTAAATGCAACTTCTTATATTGAAATTTTCTCTTATGCAAGCACTCCTACATTTATAGTTTGTTCAGTGTCTTTTGAGACAGTGGAAGGTGGAGATATAACCCTCCACTGTCTCAAAAGACTCCTGAACCAAGTATATATATTTCTAATTTTCTTGGAAGTGGGTCCCTCACTGTGATTTTCATGCACATTGGTGTTTGGCAGTTACATGCAATATATGTTATAAATATGCTTATTAGGTCAGCTAAATTAAAGAGGATTCAAGTTATGAACATTCATAGTGCATGTGGTGGCACAGTGTGGGGAACCAATTCTGCCTGTTTGCTCTACAGACATGCATTTGGTAGCTCATCTACTAAGCCTGATCATAAATATTTTAGTGGCATTGTGTTTCACTTGCAGTGACAGCTTAAACCCTTCCTAAAACTAACTTAACTCATGCAGCTAAAAAAAGATAACACATCTAAAGCTGTGCATCTTTTAAAACCTAGCGCTACACACAACTAAAACAGTATAATGATGCAAGACATGGGATAGTGGATTTACATTATGGCATCTTTAGTGCCTTGAATTGAGGTTTGGGTCTGAAGCATCCTTAAAAAAAATCACTTACACATGGTGTAACAAGCAGGTGGGAGGGAAAGAGAAAGGGAGTTACACCATGCAATTCCTCCATAGCAACATCCCTTGTGGCTGTGTCATGCATTGGGAGTTGGTTCCCTGCTTCAGCATTTATGCAGAATCTTAAAAACATTTTACCTTGGGACCATACTCAGCAATTATACTAATTTTGTTGCATGTCCTAAGAGCACATTACACTTGGGAGTGTGTAGGATAGGAGCTGTTAGGTACCAAGTATAGCAGCACAAGGGGGTGAGAATGTTGGGACCAATAAGGTGGCACATTTTAAATTTTGTGGGAATAATCTGTGAAGTCCTCTTCATTCTAAATGACTTGCATAATTGTAAACTGTAACAGATACACCAAATCTTACTATATAAAAGCTCTAGATCTTGCTAAAGTATATAATTTGTCAATTTTTTTTCTTGTTATTGGCTTAAACTTTCAAATAGTTATACTTCTCTCAAATGTGAAGACATTATTTGTTTTGTTTATTTCTCTTCATCATACAAATAGAATAGAACTTAAACACCACTTTTAGTGGCCAGCTCTTTAAATATTTGACTGTGCTTAAAGCCTACTTTGTTTCTTCCCATTGTATGAGGATTGTCCCAGAAGTATCCGACCTAAAGAAAAAAATCTGATGTGCTGCACTCACATGACTTTCTCTACTCTTGTACTAACCATTCTTATTCCTATATCTTCTTCGTATTAGTTAAGATAAACATTTGTACAACTTATCTTATTGCTTATTTCCTTGTAGGTGCAAGGGGAATATTAGAATACAGTAGGCTTTGTGGGATAGTCAAATGTTTTAAAGCTTTGAGACTCTGTTATCTTTGCTCACTTAACATATAAAAAAATGAACGATGATCCATTTCACGAAAGTTCTAAGTTTTCCGAAACTCACACACATAACAAGGAATATCTCCGAAATGGTTAACCCAACAAGAAGATTTATTTGAACATAAATTGTGTATTTTAGCAAGATCTACATTTTTTGTATAGTACGATTTGGTCTATCTCTAACAGTTTACCAGTTATGCAAAAGTCGTCCAGAGTAAATACGACTACAGTGGCTATAGCCAGAAAATTCAAGATATACATTTCATTTGTCATAAAAATATCTCATACATATGACATTTTAACCAAAATCGTTAGCCGTTTTCAAGAAAATCAAAATTTTCGAAAACTTTTCCGTGTAAAGGGTAGTTTAGGGTGGGGCTATTTTCTTCAAAATCTTCGTGTCACATCCTTGAAAGACATTAAACTTAAATACCAACTTTGGTTTTTAACCAACTTTTCGTTTTTGAATTATGCTGTCCACAGACTGACAAGACTGACAAGACTGACACACAGACACACACACGGACCTTTTCTAAGCATGCTTTTTTTGGATTCAAGGGGCCTCAAAACGTATATTTCCAATGAAATCTCGACATCGAATTTTTGGGTGGAATACAATACTTCCCCTACTTACCAGTAGAGAAAGTAAAAAGGAGAAAAATTTTGGGAAAAAACATTTTTATTCTCTACATAGTCTACTTTTCAGCATGCTTTTTTTGGATTCAAGGGGCCTCAAAACGTATATTTCCAATGAAATCTCGACATCGAATTTTTGGGTGGAATACAATACTTCCCCTACTTACCAGTAGAGAAAGTAAAAAGGAGAAAAATTTTGGGAAAAAACATTTTTATTCTCTACATAGTCTACTTTTCAGCTCAATACACTTTTCCCAGCAATGCTTAAAATAGCACTGTTGAGCTCTGCAAAATAGCCATCAACTGCAGACTCCACCTCTTCATTGTTGGCAAATCTTGTACCACCAAGCCATTTCTTCAAGTTTGAAAACCAAAGATAATTAGAAGGGGCTAAATCTGGCAAATAGAGTGGATGAGGAAGCAATTTCAACTTTAACTCATTGATTTTTTCCCATAGGGATAATCGATGTGTGAACTAGTGCATTGTCTAATGAAGCAAAACTTTCTTTTTCACTAATGCAGCCGTTTTCCCTTGATTTCATCACTCAAATGCTGCAACAAGTTTTCATAATAAATTAATTGCTTTCCCTTTTTGGAGATAATGAAAATTATCTCCCATGCATCTAGAAAAACTGTTGCCATGTCTTTGTCTGCCGATCAAACTGTCTTCGCCTTCTGTGGGGCCAATTCTCCCCACTGCTTCAACTGTTCCTTTGTCTCAGGTATGAAGTGATGGACCCATTTTTCATCCATGGTTATGAATTGACTAAAAAACTCAGCTTTATTGCGGTGGAACATCACTAAACACTCAATTGAAATATCCTTATAACTAGGGCTCGGAAGTTCATGCCCTAAAAAACACTAAAATATGCATGCAAATATGCTCTTAAAAACTTGAAAATATGCCAAGAAATATGCACTATTTCATTAAAACAATTAATGTCCCTTTGCAGTAGACAAGACAAGTTGGTATAAATAATAAAGTTTACCTTATTCCTTAGAGGTTGAAGCAGAAGTGGTCCTGCTGCTAGTATTAACTGCTAAATTGCAGTTCATAACCAACACTTTGCACAAACTTTCAACTGTAAAACATCGTCTGTTGTCTCGCAAAACACTTTTGTGACGTGAGAAACTTCTCTCCAGGTCACAAGATGTTATCGGGGCATATTTAAATGATGTTATCTGCTTCACAGAGAGTCAAGTCTCTTGGTGTGACAGATGGTTTTCTTTTGAGGATGTCTCAAATATCGCACATCTGTTTATAACCAGAATTTTTTGAAATTACATAATTCACTTTCTCTTTCACTTTTTGACCTATGCTACCAGAAACTGAACTTAGAGCACATATTTTTTTTCAAAGACAGTAAGTGATTCATGCAAAGGAGATCCTACAGCTTCCAGTGCCGTTATGGCTGTTTGTAAGAAAAATGTGCAGATATGAAACTAAGATCCTCTTTTAACCCAGTGCCTGACAGAATATTTTGCACAGTTTCTATTGATGAAGCATCTTTCGAGTCCAATGAATTAACAACCTCTTCGACTATTTCTATGTGCTCAGCATAATATAAAACTGCATCGACCCATGTTCCCCATCAAGCTAACACTGGTGCAGGAGGAAGCCGGATATTAGGTGATGTTGATCTAAACAACTTAACTCTTTTAGGAGATTTAACAAAACTTCTCTTTGTACTGGACACAAATCTATCTACCAATGGGAAAGAATCATGTATTGTCTCAGAAATGCAATGAAGAGCGTGTGCCGAGCAAGTTATATGAATTAAGTTAGAAAAAATACCTTTCAGAGTTTGTCCTGATTTTACCATATTATACAGATGGAAAAAAGAATAAAAAAACTACAAAAATCATTAAAATATGCAATATAGGGGCTATAATATTGAAATATTATGATCAAAAATCAAGAAAATATACAGCTATATGCACCATAAAATCATGTCCAAATAACTGAAAATTCCATAATTCATGCACGTAATCTAAAAGTATACATTTTTAACCTCTATGAAAAAACATGCAAATGCATGAACTTCCTAGCCCTATTCATAACACTATTTTGTTCCATTGTGAGTAAATGTGACATCCATCTTGCACACAGCTTTCTCATGTCCAAATTTTCACTCAGTATGCGATTTACACCACTTTTTGAAATGCCTGTAATGTCTGCTAGCTTGTGCAACTTCAGTCACAACAGTCACCCAATACCATTTTGTGGATTTTCTTTACAATTTCTGGTCACCTCATTTGGTCGACTACTGCAATTTCATTTTGGCAGCTTGCATGGCCTCACTTAAATTCTGCCACCCAATATTTCAATATTGTAAATGAAGGAGCAGACTCCCCCAGAATAGAATCTAGCTCAGCTGTAACATTAGTTGGACTAAGACCTTTCAAATGAAAGCATTGTATCACATAATGATGACCAGTTTTATCCATGTTTGCAAATTTGCCAAGAGCATTCATATTGATGGCTTCCAAATACTAAACAACATAGCATCGTCAAACTTAAGTTTTATAAGGTGGGTAATTTCTACCATAGTCATTTGTTTGAAATAACCACTATCTATACATCAGGTCAGGTACCTCAGGGACAGTCCTCGTGCATACAAAGAAGTATTCAGTAAACCAATTTCACAAATGGTTATCTCGATTAACAAGAGGTAGATAGAAGAAAATTGCTTTGCAAGAGTGAGTCATGTGAGTGAAACATTGCATGTTTAAAAGTGTGCACCTTTGACATTTAAACTTGCCTTGTTTGTTACAGGCACGTTAAGGATCTTATAATTTTGACATCTGGCTGTCAGTTGTTGTCATTGATTTCCAACTACTTTTGGCTGCTGTGGTTACTGGTGAGTAAATTTGTTTGTCATCCTGTAGTGTAGATACTGTTTAATACATACCAATAGCAAACATAATATTATGTGCTGGATTAGAGGAAGTATAGTTGCCATAATATTACATTGTGCAGCTTTCTCTGTTTGCATCATTTTAAACTGTTGTTTTTATATATATTTTATATTCCTAGTGTAATCACTAATTGAGGTGACATTTATTAGTCATTTTTATGGCATTGCCCGATGAGTAATGATAACTCTTATCTTCTTCTCAGGTGGTCATGGCCAGGGAATAAAGCATAGACTTGACATTTCCAGTTAAATATATGAATTTATTTTACTGCAGACTTTTTTATTATTTTTATGTTGTTACAATATTTCTTCACTTTATTTCCAACTTGGCTCGCCCAAAACCTATGATTTGCAACTTTTTGGTAAGTTACCGAAAATGGCTTCTGTCTTCCATGAATTCATCGACCTAGTGTTGATAGGAAAATTTTTATATGTAACTATAGTAATATCATTTGGCTTTTGACCCGCCTTATACTTTTTCTTATTTTGTTTGAATTATTCTGGTGACATGTGCTACATATATACGACTTGAAGGTCATTTTGGCCATGCCACAAATAACATTAATTTACCTTTCAAATCTCCCTCCAAATGTGGTATGATGCAAAAAAAATATCAATTACATAAACATAATTGAAATATTGAACTAAGGTTAACAATAATTATAATTTCCACAAATCAAATAATAAAAACATTCAATTATAAAGTCAAGCTGTCATGAACGATTGTTTGGCTTAGATTCCTTCAAATTACATAATATCTCCTTCATAGCTTTAAATTCCTTATGCTATTTCACATTACTACATTATGGTATCTTTTAAACTAAAATGGTATGTTCATAATTCTAATACAGATAATTCACTATTTCCCTGTTTGATTATTTGGAGGGCAGTCATTTTCCAGAACTGCAGTGTGAAGAATACAAAGATATATTTAGTCACATTTCAGATTTTCTTTTTGTCAAAGATCTCTGTGCAGAATGATTAGTATTCTTCAAAAGCTTAAAAATGCTTAACATTTTGAGTATATGTTTAATGTTAATACATAGAAGATAAATTTTAGATGTATTTCCTTCAATTTTAAAACTCAGATAATACATGAATTTGAGTCTCTGTCTTCAAGCATTCGTTCGTACAACAAGTAAATGATAAGAGATAGACAAAAACTTATTCCACGATAATGTAGGTTTTTCAAAAAAAAATTTATATAGTAACTTCAGCCATTTTTGAGGTACCTACTCATTTTTATTGGTTTGAGGTTTTTAATACTTTTGTCATTTTTATAGTGTTGTCACCTTGCACTTGTTTCTTATGTCGGTCGGTCGATCTGCTGGCAGGCTGAGAACAGCCCGGGGTGTCATGCATGTACCTGCCCTTTTAGGGCTTAACCACTTTATGACGGGATGTGGGGTTTTGCAGGGTGACGGGTGAAGTTTGGGTTGCAGATGGTAAGGAGGTAGCAAGTCATGCTCCTCATCTGCTGGTTTTCAGTGTGCAACTTCCGTTGGGCATTGCTGGTGTGTGGGTTCAAATATGGAGGATTAAAATTTTGAAATTTGAATTTTGATTCCAAGCTTCTCTTGGAAGGACTGTAAAGGAGCTCAGATTGCGCTGTTGATGGGGTGTTTCTTATGTCAGAAGTGTATGGGATTTCAAGGCTGCTTATAGTGACCTGTTTTTAAACATTTTGACAGTTGCTTCAGTCTTTGAATATCCCTTGTACCTACAACTAAATGCATAATGGAACTCCTTTCAAGCATTTATCTGATTAATATGAGGGAACTGTAAAATGAGTAATTAGAGATGACACATACCTCAAAAAAGTATTTTAGTTTTGTCTGCTATATGTGCAGTAGCGTCATCTTGTGCAAACTATATGTCATTCCATCTTCCTCTAGCTGATCATTGAAATCTTGGATCATTTTACAATAAGGTTCATTTTTAACAGTTTGTTCAAAGAATAAGGGACTAATAACAGGTTTAGTTAAAATGGCCTTCCAGTGGTCTCATTCTGTATTTAACACTGAGCCTATCTAGAAATTTCCAACAGATCAAACTGCATTACAATGTGATGCAGCTGTTTCTGAGTATTTTTCAGCAAAAGCCTAATGCACCAAATCTCTATTTATCGCTTTGTTGAACACCAAGTTCAATAAGAAAAATATATTTCCTCTATTGAAAACATAATTTAATATTAAATTGAACATCTAGACATTACGCATTATTGCTTTTATCAGCTGTTATCAACTGACAATGTAACTATACAGTTAAACGTTACGCAACAATGAAACAAAGTAAATGTATGAAAAATAAATTATGTTAACTTGTATTAAAATTCTTTGCATAAAAAAAAAACCTAGGTTTGGGTCAGACTTCCAACATAATCTGTACTAAGTGCTCAGGAACTTTCCAAATGCACCGTAGAAGGCAATATACAGTTGGGTTAGTAGAATTTTGTGGATTATAATATTTTCAGGTATTTTCTTCCTCATGTCTCTAATTTAAGTTTTTTCGGTGCATTTTAGTCATATTTTTACCAATCTATTACATGCCTCTAGTGAGTAAAGGCAGTATTGCATTCGACCCAAGCTTTTGATACAGAGCCCTCAGCAGAAATACACATTAGAAGATTTCTGAATCCTCATTCCTAAAGAATAGATTTTAGAGAAAGGTTCAAGTGCGTGTGTGCGACAGCCGACAAAGAAACTCATTATTTCAAAGGTGCAGTATTAACATTTTAATTTCACACACTTCCACTTAATTTAAGCAGCTAATGTTTAATCTAACTGTTGTGTTTGTCAACTTGTGTGGAAGTTTTAGGTTAACTTTCAATATACACCCATGTGCAGTTCCATTGGAAAAAATTTTATTTTTGGTATTCTCAAAAATTCTCTAATTAAAATACTACAGTGCAACCATTATATGGCAAGTCCCAGATCACACATATGCATGCTCCATGTGCTGCAATGCAAGCAAATCATACACACAAGCAATCCATGGTCATGCCATAAAACAACAGCATTGTATATGTTTAAGACAAAATGTATACCTTGAACTCCCTAGAAATAACCTGTAAAGTGCTCTTCATTCTCAATCACTTTTGTAAATGGTAAATTTGTGAATCATTAAGAGATAGATACAATCTTAGTACACAAAAGACATGGATCTTGTTAAATCATATATCGAATATTTTGTGGTGTTAACCATTTCCGAGAACCGACTCCATAGCATAGTGGTAGTACAGTACTGGCACAGAGGACCCAGGTTCGATCCCTGGTGTTGGCGTGGGGATTTTTCCCCTGCTGGGAGGTCTGGCAAAGGGTGCACTCAGGCTCGTTAGGTCCTGGAGGGGCCATTTGAGGGGCTACTTGATAAAGAAGTAGCAATCCTAGGTCACAAAGGCTGCATAACCGGCCACGAGGGCTGAGGGTGCTCACCATGTCACTTCCTCCAGTTGTACACCCTATCCTTGACCTGTAGTGGGCAGAGGTTGGGGATGCAGCAGCTGGGTAGCCTGCAAGGGCTGTTGCACTAGGGGTTATTTAACCATTTCCGAGATATTCTTTGTTATTGATTTGAATTCTTAAATACTTCTTTTCTCAAGTGGTAAGTCACTATTCATTTTTTCTTGTAGCCATACAAAGACAGACAATATCATTAACAAAAAAATATTAATATTCTCACCCCTTTTATAATGGAAGTCCAGAATAGTGATGTTTGGATCATGTCTCTAAAACATTTCCAATTAATCAAGTATAAGTGATGTACAGTTGTTTTTCATTGAGGCAGTCATTTGCTTCTCACTTCAAAATAATTGATAAACTTTATGAAGTATGAATTAAGTCTTGTGGTAATGACATGAGCTTGCTTCTTGCCAAATTGCCAATTAGAAAAGTGGTTTTTAAAGAACTTTCATCGTTCTCATCTCTCAGATAAATTCATGACACGGAAGGTGCAAGCTCCATGCTAGATTGTTGATAGGACAGGGGCACTGTGCATTTCGGTTGCTGTACTTCCAGGGAACTCTGTGGCCTGTTGCTGTGACTTAGGAAAAAGATGGTTCTCTGTTCTGCAGAAATAATATTTTCCAGGGATGCAAAGCAACTACCATTTTAACATACGTGGGAAATGAGGTTATACTATAACAATTTGTTGGTTGCTGAGGTCATAGGGAAATGTGTACATATATGGGAGAACAGTATTGCTTATGCTTTATTTCCCCAGCACTGCCAAACTAAGTGAGTGAAACGAGGTGGTAAAACCAGTAAAATGATTAGAAATAGTTGCTTTGCACATACTTATTTACTTTGTTCAAATAAAAGAATAATAGAAATAGAAACAATTATAAAGAAGCACCATCCTATATCAACTCTTTGTATTCACTTTTTGGTATAAGAAAATGAATATATTTAACTTCACTTTTAAGCATATGTACATATGCGCTGATACAGATCACTAATTTTATCATCAAACTGTAACACTATACATCTTAAATTTTACTTAGAAAATATGCTGTGTAGATATATGTATGTGTCCATGTATCTAATGCTCAGAGCTTGATAATTGCTTCCTAATATTTGGTTCTTGAATGATGATATGTTAAGTGATCTTCATTCATTTCTTCCTCTTAAGAACATTGAGGGCATTTTGGTGACTCCAAACTCATGGCCTGTTACCAATCTGAATATTACACCGAAAATTTGCAGGGAAAGTCGAATTACATTAGGTTTTGTTGTTAGTTTTTTTCAATGTGGCATTTTCATTATTGTTTTTCGATGTGATGTGGGTAAGTTTGATTAACTTTTCCATTAATTATGTGTTTCATTGACTCATATGTAAAGTTTTATAGTCTTTTTGTTTGAACTTTGCTCCTTGTTTTGCAAATATCAGTTGTTTTTAAAAAAATAAGGAGTAAGGGAGGGTTCATCATAGAAATCTCTGGTTATCTATCAGTAGCACTTTTGGTGCCCACACTGGACGAGAATGCTTTCTCTCTCTGTCTCTCTCTCTCTCTCTCTCTCTCTCTCTCTCTCTCTCTCTCTCTCTAACTGCCCGACACCACCTTGCAAAGTATGGGCCATAACTAATGTATTACAGTATTATAACTAAAGCCCGAATTTCTAAGCAAAATAAAATAGTAAAATAAGCAAGCAAATAAGTACGAAAAATGACGAAAATAAGCACCAAAAAAAGCAAAAACAAATGCATGCAAATATGATAATAAATAGTTTCACAGAACGCTTACCTTATTGAAGGCTGTTACAATACACAAGGAAGGTCATCCTTGTCACAGGTGCATGAGAAAAGCACCACAGTTCTTCTTCGGTGAATTGCTCTTCAATGTGTGTTTCTTCGCCAGAAAGCTTTTTAGAAATTTGACACAGTGTTTTGTAACCAGAATTTTTCTGTAGCACAAGATTGAGTTCATGAAGCGCAATTTTTGCAACCCCATGTGTTTCTGACAACAATGTTACTGAAACTTCGTGAATCAGAGAAAGTGAATGTTCCAACGGCTTATTTCGAGCTTCCAACTGCTTTAAAATTTAGCGTATTTTGGAGAAATGATTATGGATGTGCTGTATCTTTTCTTGTATGCCGTTTTCAACAAAACGTGCTTGTGCTGTGGCAATACTGACTGCATCATCTGCATTCATGGGTGTCGCAAAGGGGGGGGGGGCAAGGGGGGCCGCGGTCCCCCCTTGGAAGTTAATGAACTTAATGTGCTGACTATTAAACTATTATTTTAATTTTTATTTAGCACAAATTAATATGGTTATCCACAACAAATACTAGAACTTTTGACAACATAATAATTAATTAATATTATCTAATTGCAAACTTCCAACATGTCCCCCCCCTGGAAATAAGTCTGCCAACGTTCATGCCTGCATTTAGTGAATTCAAAACAGTTTTCACTTCACCAAAATGTCCTGCATAGTATGACACAGTCTCTGACCACGTTCCTCACAATGGCTGAGGTGGCAAAGATAAATTTGGAAGTAGTTCACAGAATTTTTGAATTCTAATGGGTGACTTTACGAACACTTTCTTCACGCTAGAAACAAGAAGATCCATTTGTTTATACTGGCTTCTAACAGTTTAAGTGACACGATGTAAACCAAGAGCAAGGCATGTCAGGTGAACTAATTTAGGGTAAAGGACTTTTAATCCAGCTCCCGCTTTAACAATATATGAGGCAGCATCACTGACAAATAGCAACACATTGTCATACCATATCCCTTCTGGCCACAAGAAAGATAACGAGTCATTGAAAAATCTGGCAACAATTGAATGATTTACTTGTTCGAGTATTTGTATATTCAGAAGAAATGATCTGCTACCTGCTTTCATAGCACCAACTACAGCACTACATACACTGTCCCAATGCATCTGTGGTTTCATCAATAGAAATCCATATGTTTTCATGCTTCAGTGTATTTCAAATATTACCAATCGCTTCTTTAAACCACTGTGACATATAGTTTTTGCACAATGTAGATTCATCCGGCAACCTTTTATTTGTGTACTTTTCTAAAAATACACGAAGCTGCACATTATTCAATTTATACAATGAAATATCTGAATCCACTAATGCTAAACATAAGTCTGGAAAATGTATCACTAGAACTCCATTGTTCACCAACATTGCCTTTAATCAGTTGCTGGTTTGGCTTAGATTTATTCTTAAACCTCTCTTTATGCCGAGTTGTATTAATGTGCTGCATAATGTCATATTTTTTCTTCGCAGAAACACTCTTTTTACACACCAAACAAAATAAGACACTACCATCTTCACTGAAAATATTTTTTCCAAACTCTCACACATTTGCATAAGAAAACTGACTGAGAGGTTTTTGTGGGCGGCATTCCTTAACTGTAATATTGAACTGAACCAAAGGCCGTAGCGCAAGAAGATGCAGCTCGGATCTCAGGGAATCAGCATCCTTGTTTATGACATCATTGCAATATCTGACTGATGAGTTGACACTCTGCGCAATCATGCACACCTTACTGGACTAAATACTGCAGCTTAGAACTCGGGAAATCACCATGATTGTTCATGACATCTCAGACGATAACTGACGTTATCGAGAAAATAGTGAATAATTGATAAATCACGGATAACTATGGAATATGCACTTATAAATTTACACTGGGTAAAATATGCTGTTTTAATTAAACATCATAAAATAAGTAAGCAAAAGCATTTTCCTGCGAAATAAGCATAAATAAGCACAAACAAAAATAGTTAAGGTTGCTCATGTAGGGTGTCTTATGAAGTATAGCCCTTCTGCTTACCTCTAAAGCTGTAGAAAAAGTTAAGCATTTTGCTTAGGAATCCGGGCTTTAATTATAGCAAAGCAGCTATGGCACAAGAACTAAACAAGATAAGACACATGCTCACCCAGTGTAAACAGTGCTGTTGCCAGAGAACCAGAACTTTCGGGATGTTTGAACGTCGTGAGTATTCTGGAAAACTCCTAGGCTATACAAGCTGGTGCTTTTGTGAAGTGAGTCAGTTTTGCAGTCTGGCACGTGAGTCTTGTGGTGTTTGCGAGTTAGTCAGAAAGTGAATTAGTGTGTGTAGTGCAATGAGTGCTGTTTCTACACAGGATTGGAGATGTCTACGGTTTGACTCCCCAGCAAGTGAGCTCTCCAGAAAAAGAGAACAGTGGACATTTTCCTTTTGCTACTATGCTAATGCAAGAAATTATTGGGAAAATAGCTGAAATTAAATCTTATTCAAGCTGTAGAAAGTGTTGCATGCAATGAGAGTAAATGGACTGTAACAATAATAAAACTTTCACTTCTGGCATGTTGAACTGATGGTGACTCTCTCATTTTCCAAGTGTTGAATAAAACCGCAAACATGAAGCGAGAAATTAAGTACCTAATATTTAATGTAGAAGACAATTTTTTCAAAAATTAAAATTGAAGCCCAGTTTCTGTCAATTTATGTTCCTATGTAACTTTCAATATTGTTATTTTCCCATCTACTATTGTATGTACATTTTTTAATCATGAGGATATAGTCTGCGAACAATATTAAGTATTAATAAAAAATAACCACATGTATAGTATTCTAGCAAACTGAGTGTTGAAAGCTAATTTTGGCAGAAGAAATACTGCAAGTTAGTAAATCAAGAGCAAGAACCAAATGCTTCTTTTTTTTTAACCATGTAGGGCAAGATGCAATTAACTCCATTGTAATAAACATAAGGGAAAAGTTTATTGTTACCTACTGCAAGCTTTGTTGTGCCCAGTAGACATTGTAATCCAAGTTGGAATGAATCACTAGAAGGCCATGGTCAAGGTTAGAGAAACCTTGGGATTCATGTTGAATAGGGGAATTACTGTACATTATATGTTATTTATGTCATGTATTCCGTCTCAGCATCACATGAAAAGTTCAACCAATAATCAAATCATGTTGCCTTGCTCTTAAAGAAATAAATAACAAGGTGAAAATCCAGAACCAAGGGAAGTGCAGCATTATACTGAGTAAATGGTGAACTGAGAAATATCAAAAATCTAGCAGAGAGTTTTAACACATATTTTGCAGCCAACTTTTTGGCTCAGGTTAGTTCATTCAGCCTGAGTTTATTTACCAGTTAATTGTTGGTTGAAGCAGATGCTTGTATCAGTGCTGTATACTATTGTAAAGTGTTGTGGAAGTGTGTTGGATGAATAACCTCTCAAAGTTGCTTGTTCTGCTAAATCTGGGCTCACTGAAAGAGGATAAACTGGGATAAATGTAATGATAAAATAGCCCCTTCAACGCTTGGTTGCTTAGAAACATCATAAATTGGCCAAAGATTGTGTTCCAAGACCATTCTTCCCCAGACCTTCCTGAGAAACCTATTTAGAGAAATCCTTCCTTTCTGCTACTCTTAGTCTTCCAAAAATAACAAAGATGACGCCATCAATAGATAACAGGACAAATTGCTTGTGGCATGAGTAAACTGATCCACAGTAAAAACATAGTTGTGAGGCGTGATGACCCTGAACATGAGCTAGCCAGATAGGAAACTATTATGCATAAGGAAAACCACCTCAACTGTCCTACCATCTGAATATTGCCTAATTTGATGTGCTTGAAGGAAAAACACTGAAGCGTCACTGGAGAGTGAACAAATGTACATGGATGCTAATGTTTGTTACAGGCCCCTGCTCGAGGATTTTGGTTGTTGTGGGTTAGCATTCTCTCACCATGGTTCTTCCAACAGGCTCCCCCCACTCAAGAAATTGATGAGAAAAAGCAAAGAAAGCTGGAGAGGCGGATGAAGAGGCAATGATAAACGATAAGCGTGATTCACTGTATCATCTTTTGTGTGTCCCACATTTCTCCTGCCTCTTGTTTGTTTCCTTGAGCACCAATGACAGGGTTAACAATATTTTTATAAGCATGCAGAGAAAATGTGGAAATGTGTGTGTATGAATGGAAGCATTTGTATTGACAAGGTGTAAAGATTATTTATTCAGCTACTTCATTTGATCCAAATGGCTTCCCTCAAAGCCATCAGCTCAAATCATTGGTCAGTAATTAGATGTGCCTGTACTTGTACATGCTCTGAATGTACTCAATTACTACAGATATGAACTTAGATTTAACAGCGCAGATGCTCCTTAAACAAGTTTAAAATCATATTGCAAAAAGACTGAATTTAAATTCCTTTTAAATATTAACTCATTGTGTGAGTCTCTCAATAATGTTCAACACGCAGAGTTTCTTTCAGAACTAAAACAAACATTAATTTGATGATGTGTAGCCACTTTTAAGAATATTTAAAGCTTCTTTACTTTGAAGGAGTTACCAATAACCGCTCATATGTGTGTGTATGTTGTGTGTTTTAATTACTAAGATATGCAAAAAGCAGATCATAAATTGTGTTCTCATAATTTTGTGCATTTATAGCTTAAGGGTAAATTGACATTTTTTTCAATTATCACTTTTTCTACAAAATGCATAGACTGAGCAAGTCAACGCATTTAAGGCGATGTATGTGAAAAACTAAGTCTGCAATTTTCTTTGAATAACTTTCAAATTTTGCAATAAATGCAGACATTGAAACAAAGTGTACATAAAATTTAATGAGCTATTTCAAATCACTACGAGATATTACTTTTTAATTCTAATCAATCAACATGAATATGCTGATTTTGCAATTTATTACATCCATGCTAAATTGTAAATAATATAGTTATTTAAAGGGAGACTCCATTTATTACGTAAAGTACTTCAGTTGAAATAAATGAAATTGTCAAGTAATTCGAGTGGAAAAGCATATTTCTACTATGTTTCCAAATTAGTCAGTTGGCTTGTTGAGGATTTTATGGTTGTGTTAGAGCTCATTGCAAATTCTGGGCTTACTAGTTAAAGATGCTAGCTTTCTCTTTCTTTTTTTTCCTTCCCCTATCCCGTTTGTGTTATTTGGAGGTGACTGATTGTGGAATAGGCAATAGGACATGATTTACTGCACTTAAAACTATAGTTGTAAAGGTGTATTTGCATTATCAGTAGTACGAGGTGTATTTTTAAGTAAAAGGAGGCCAATGCTCACGTTGGGAGTCCAGGAGGAGTCGAGGAGTAAGCATCGTTTTGAAATTCGGCCGCTGTAGCGCTGCGGCTCCGCGCATGTCCGTTGAGCACCAGTGTTGCCAACAGGGGACCAAGAAATATAACCAGACAAAAATAAATCCGCTAAATGTCTTTGTTGTCGATGCTAAAAATATTTCTCTCCAACTAAATGCAGTTTATCAAACAACTAAATTCCTATACTAGCAATGTTAAATTTATAAATTTTGCCAACTAAACATTTGCCCAAAAAGACCAGTTTTAGTTTAAAAACAACTAAATTGGCATCACTGTTGAGCACCTGTATACGACATTCCGGTAGAAAACGACCGTGTTTACATGTGTTAGTGTATAGGTTAATCTGTGGTATAGGTTAAAATGCCTCAGATAATTGAAAATCCCGCCGACTGTGAAGTACGCTCTGTCATTCGTTTTCTTTGCGCAAAGGATGTGAAAGCGGCTGAAATTCATCGGCAGATCAGTGAAGTTTATGGAGAAAAGTGTATGAGTGAAGGAATGGTAAGAAAATGGGTTAGAGCATTTAAAGACGGCCGCACAAATGTGCATGATGAGGAACGAAGTGGTCGACCTTCTGTGATTACTGAAGACTTGGTGCAGAAAGTTAATAAAGTTCGAAAAAACAAACGCATTACTATTTCATCTTTATCTCGCGAGTTTCCTCAAGTTTCAAGAAGTGTTCTTTATAAAATTGTGACGGAACACTCAAACACTTGACTTGTGAAAAAAATCTGAATCTGTCCTCACGCTGGATACTGAAAATGTTGAGTGAAGATGCATAAAACCAAACGTGTACTCGACTTTTAGTAGACTTATGTAGCCTAATGTGACGTAAGGTCAAGGTGGTTAGGCCGTATTCTACAAATCTCTCTCCCGATACTTGCCGTACTAATAAAACACTAAAAGAGAGTGGGGAAAAACCTCGACATTCTTTGCTAAAGGGGGCCAATTTCACTAACCGCGGTGTTCTCCATATATCTTATGCTCTGGCGTCACCTTGTAGATGCCAACATGAGACTAACAAACACTTGCCCTTACGCAAACAACCGCAAAGCGTAGTCCAAGGCTTCAAGACCTGAGGTGCAAAGCG
The DNA here is from genome assembly GCA_030765045.1 of Tenodera sinensis. Classification (NCBI taxonomy): domain Eukaryota; kingdom Metazoa; phylum Arthropoda; class Insecta; order Mantodea; family Mantidae; genus Tenodera; species Tenodera sinensis. The sequence continues at coordinate 552,414 of JAUKNM010000052.1, read as the reverse complement.
CTGCCGAGATACTGAGGACGGAGGACCCTAAATCGCAAAGTGTAGTCGAGGAATATTTTTTATAAGAGGTGCAATGCCAAAGCATCAGTGCAGCTAATGACCACCAAACTAGTGAATTGCACTTGATCTCTGTTCCCATTGAACCCCTTTAGCAAAGAATATCCACTTTTTATATCACAACTCATATTTATTAATATAAGTGTTACCTTTATAACTGTGCTGCAGGTTTCAAGAATTATTACAGGAAACGAAATAGTCTGCATTGTAAAGTATGGACATATACACTTTTACAGCCTGGGCTGATGTAAGCCATATTCCATGTATTGGTGCTTAGTACAAATAAATAATTAAAATAAATACACTTGTAAAATAAATAAAGCATTAATGGAAATCATAGGCCCTACATAAAAGTTGAAATTTACAGATGTGTGGTTTTAAAAAACTCTTTGGTAGATGGCTGTCCTGTAGAATAGTGGTGCCATGTGGTCAACAGGCAGCTGTGTTCTGACTGAAGAGTAGTGTTATCAGCTACCTGTCCTTCAACACGTTGGTGACGTATATGTTGCCAACGCCGGAAGTATGAAATCTGCGGAAGCATGTGAATGTTGTTCTTATTCTCAGAGTTATTATTGTTTTGTAATTGAGTGATGTGACGGAAGTTCTTGTGCGGTTGTGGTTTTAATCTGTATTCTACATACCTTTGAAAATGAAAAATTAGATAGAAAGAGATATTGTTGCCTTTTAGCAAGTTGCACAATGTCAGGTTGGCAAGAGATATTTGTGCGCTGCAGCACCATGTTCTTCCGTTTTTGTCCGTGACAGACTACAACTGTCAGTGAACCATGTGACGCCGCTCATCTACAGTTTTACCGGCTGTTTTCCTTTTAGCCCTCTTCCACTTCCATTTACACAAGCAGATATCAGCTGACATTGCAGCTCCTGCAGTGCTGCCTCAGTCATCTTGAACTCTTTGGAATCTGGAATGAAGTTTTTCCTGTCATTTAATCTTGTCTCCTCTTCCGTTACTTTCCCCTATGTTACCATTTCCACAATATTGTCAGTTAATTCATAAATGTCATTTGCTGCCCATTCTGACATTCTCTCCATCAACATTGTCAAAGCCACAAGTGATATGTTAAGAATCACTTCCCACGCTTTGGCCAAGCACCTGATGACATCTAGGAAGTGAATCCTCTTTTGGCTGGTTGCAGTCATCAATTGCTGATATCAATAAACTGAGAAGATGCAGACAATGCTCTTTCTTTAGCATTTCAAGGATACATTCAATTGGCTGACAAGGAGCACCCACATTTGTTGGTAAAAATAATGCTTTGACATCTCCTATCTGTGGGTTTGTCACTGGTAGAATGCAAAGTTGCTTAATAAGGAAGCAATCAACTTTTCTCAGAAAATTGTTTTAAATATTTTCTATAGCTAGTATGAATTCATTTTGGAGCAAGTTTTTAAAGATTTCTGAATATATGCTTTCTTTTGATATTTGTAATATAGGGGAATTGATTTCTGACTTCTGAGGATTTTAAAAGCTTTAGGTTTCCAGGATTTCCCTATTAATGTAAGCCTAAGGTTGTGCTTGCCAATTGCATTATGGCAAGTCAGATGGTGACTCATCCCTTACTTTTGTTGTATTCGGTTGTTGCATCTTCTTTTTTTGAAGCAGGAGCTTTCATTGCGAACATCTTGTAATTTAAATCATTCTCATCACAGTTGTACAAGTATTCTCTAGAAATTCCCTTCTTGTCAATCAACTTTGAAAGGGTTAGTCTTCAATCAAAGCAGATAAAACCTTTCCACTAATGGTAATATAGCAAATACCAAATTCTTTTTTCCACTGATCCAACCATCCATCACTGGCAGTAAATTCTGAATCTTTTTCCTGTGTCACTAAAATAACAATACTTTTTCCTGCAGTAATGGTCCCAGTAATAAGTAAGCCTTTTCTTCTTAAGTGTTTATTTCATAAAAATAAAGCTTTGACTTCTTTATGCTTACTTTCCAACTTCGTTTTTCTTATTTTCATCCCACTTCCACTAGCTTGGGCAACACACACCACTTTTAGTTACAGTTACCCCAGAATGTAGTTGCCTTACAGCATGTAGTTTCTCATCCTAGTCACTAGAACTTTTTACTTTCTCTACTGGTAAGTAGAGGAAGTATTGTATTCCGCCTAAGAATTCAATGTCGAGATTTCACAGGAAATATATGTTTTGAGACCCCTTGAATCCAAAAAAGGTATTTTTAGGAAAGGAAGCATGTGTGTGTCTGGGTGTCCGTCTGTTGACAGCATAACTCAAAAGCGAAAAGTTGGTTAAAATCAAAGTTGGTATTTAAGTTTAATGTCTTTTAAGGATGCGACACAAAGATTTTGAAGAAAATAGCCCCCACCCTAAACTACACTTTACATGGAAAATTTTTCGAAAATGGCTCTAACGATTTTGATTAAAATGCCATATGTTTAAGATATTTGTATGACAAATGAAATCCATATTTTGAATTTTCTGGCTATAACCTATGTAGTCCTGTTTACTCTGGATGACTTTTGAATAACTCGTAAACTGTAAGAGATAGACAAAATCTTACTGTATAAAAAATGTCGATCTCGCTAACACACACAATTTGTCTAAATAAATTGTGGTAGAGTAAACAATTTCGGAGATATTCCTTGTTATTTGTATCAGTTTCGGAAAACTTAACTTTCATGAAATGGAACATTGTGTTTTTATATGTTAAGCTTGCAAAGAGAACGGGATCTCAAAAGATTTGACTATCGTTCAAAACCTACTATATTCTAATATTTACCTTACACCTACAAGGAAATAAGCAATAGGTTAATTTGTATAAATGCTTATCTCAACTAACAGGAAGAAGATATAGTAATAAGGGTTTGTAAGAATGTTTAGTACAAGAGTAGAGAAAATCATGGGAGTGCAACACATCAGATTTTTTTCTTTATCAGCCATTTAACAATCTTAATTAAAACACAACAGATTGCAGAAAACAGCAGTTCACCAACCTGTGCACTTTGGACATCCGATATACAACTGACAAAATAAAGAATACAGGATTGCCAACAGACTAGTTTTCTGGGTGTGTTCATTGTTTGTGAATGCTAAAACAGGGCTTCTAAGTCAGGAGGTTTTTTTTTCCAATAATTTATTCAGTATTAACAATGCATTGCCTTGCAATTGAGACTCCACATGTGCCAGAATTACAAGATATGTGTCAACCATTTTGAAAGACACATAAGATTGCAGTAGGTGCCCACTTGCTAAAGCTTTGGAAGAGTACAGTACATGTGATAAATTATTCCTCATTTTATCATGGAGAATTATTATTATATTATTGGCCTTGGCTGCAGCTGGAGGACGCAGTGGCTGGGCAATGAGGGTAACCTCTGCATAGAGGAGACACCCCAGGGATCATTATATTATTTAAGTATGCCCGATAGTTGCGACCAGATAGCCTAGAGTCTACTGTACTTGAATTTAGGGTCAAACTTCCATTTACGAACCTCATGAAAAATTACTTAAATATCTTTGAAACACAAGTTACTTTAGCATATTTCCCATAGTCAACTGAAAGCTTAAGTCATCTGAGTCCTCTTGTGCTTATGCAAATATTGCAGATATTTGGAATGGGAATTAATTGAGTAAAAGTAATCAAATTTCTGTACTCCACTTTATTTGTCATTGTTGCCTTTTACAAAACATAATCTTTGTGTAATTTACTTGAAATAAATTTATGTACATTGCATCAATTTTACATTTAACTCACAATACTCATCAGGTGTGTGTGAAGAATACAACCAGCGCCATTACTACACATACCATAACCTCTTTCATTACACTGGTCTACAAAAATTAACTTTTTCTCTTTCACAAGAATTAAAATAACAGATTCTAAAAGTATTTTTCGTGCTGAATTCAAATATAATTACAGTTTGTCTGCATCGGGCAGGAGTTTTGTGTGATATTCATTTGAATTTTTATAATATTCTAAAAAATCCGTAACTAGCTATCTAACTCAAAATTATAACTACTGATTCTGACTTACCTAGAAAGTGGTAGATAGTGATTTTCGGGTATATTTTGCATCTGGAACATCTCTCATTTTAGTCCAACAGTAGTCAGCCAGCATATTGGAACTCCACTTGCCTTGGTACCTCTTCTCTATCGTAGAAATTTGCTGATGAAAACGCTCACCGTGTTCATCGCTGACAGCTCCAAGGTTTTCGGGGAAGAAGTCCAAGTGAGAGTCCAAGAAGTGAATTTTTAAAGACATGTTGCATCCCATAGCTTTATAAGAATGCAGAAGATCAGCCACTGTATCACGATAGTTTTCTGCTTTATGGTTTCCAAGAAAATTGCAACATAAACTTTTGAAAGACTGCCAGGCTGCTCTCTCCAGTGGATTTAACAGTCCCTTGAAATGTTCATCAGCCATTAATGATCGGATTTGTGGTCCTATAAAAACTCCTTCTTTCAATTTAGCATCACTGAATTTGGGGAATTTCGATTTCAAGTACAAGAATCCATCAGAAAGTTTATCCATAGCTTTGACGAAATTTTTCATAACTCCTAACTTAATATGCAATAGAGGTAAAAATATTTTTTCAGGATTCACTAAAGGGAACACATGCCACATTCTTCTGGCCAGGGAGAAGAGATTCACGTTTTGGCCATGACTTTCTAACGTAGTGAGACTTCTTATCTCTGCTGTCCCACTCGCACAAAAAACAGCAAAATTTGGTGAACCCAAGTTGCAAACCAAGCAATAAAGCAATGACCTTTAAATCACCATAGATATTCCATTCATATTTTCCATATTGTATTTTCTCTAAAATTAGTTTCATATTTTGATATGTCTCTTTCATAGCGGCATGCGCCACTGGTATTGATGGAAGTTCATTGTCAATATGTAGCATGATATGTTTCCTCCTTTTTTTTTTCCTCAATGTTTAGTCGCGATATGACTTTTATGTTGAAGCGACTTCAAATAATAAATAAATTTAAAAAAAAATTAATATGTAGCAGCACAGCCTTCAAACTTACTTTAGAGGAGTCTATGAACAATCGCCACTCATCTGGTCGGTGTTGATGCCCAAGAGTTTCCATAAGTGAACAAATATTATTACAAAACACAACACCATATTCTTCAGAGAAGTATTCTTTGAAAACACTATGGCGGCTACGATAACTACTTATTCTTACATCTTTTTGGAGTAAATTCCACCCTTTGAGTCTGGAAGTTAAAACTTCAGCTTGCAGTTTAGACAGATTTAAATCCCGAATCAGGTCATTAAGGTCTTGCTGATTGGGAAAGTATGGTTCTGATGAACAGCTACTGGCTTCATATGTAAGATCATTTTTATTTTCATCTGAATCATTTTGAGTTTCAGTTAGGTCAGAATCAGAGTTATCACTTAAGGTTGTATCTACATATACTGGTACGGGGAACTCTTCACTGTGTAAGACAGGTCTCAATGCAGATTGCAAATTCGGATACTTAACTGTATATTTTGTTTTAGATGTGATTCCTTTAATATTTGTCAAACAAAAATAACAGTCAGTTGAATGATCCTTCGGTTCCCTCCAAATCATGGGAATTGCAAATGGCATATGATGTGTACCATTTTTCCACCCAGTCAGCACTCTAACACACGAAACACAGCATGTATTTGGGGCCCAGCTCTTATCAAAATCAACAACTTGACAGCCAAAGTAAAGATGATAACACTTCTTTACAAGTGGGGTCATATTTCGCCTCTGAGACTTGAAAGTCAGCTCACCACAAATATAGCAGAAATTATCTGCATGATTTACACACTTTCTTGGCATGATGAAAACATTAAGCACTGAAATACAACATGCACAACATACACAATACACTTCTAAACAGAAAGGAAGGAAATATTTCACTAGTGAACAATGTCACAGTCAACTCAATACTGACACATCACAATTCCAGACAGGTCTGAGCATGTCTAAACACTGCACAGTCTTGTTTTGTGGTGCTTCAGCATGATATTACAAATAATTTCAATAAATACGGCTTGAGTAAAATAGCTACATATGAGGTAAAGGTTCCTATGACAGGTCAAAGAAAATGCTAAAATCATATTTTGAAAAGTAGCTTTCACAGAAAAGCTATGCCTGATGGGAAAATTCTGACTACATATCTGAATTCAGGACGAAAAAATGCACTAGATTCACTATTCAGATTTCTTGTGAAAAAAATCTTGTCGACCAGTGTTATTATGTGCCATAATACTTCCATTATAATGCTCAAAATAATAGTTTGCTTATGAAATTTTTTATGCATATATTTGAAAGTTAACAAGTCTTGTTGCAGTCATAATACTTGCTCCACTGTCGCATGTTTTACAATTTCAGGCTGTTTGGTTATACTATACCTTCGTCAGCTTTTAAACTGCAATATAAACAATAGCACATGTTTAACACTTCATGGTTCATCAAACCGCATAAGTTCCATGTCAGCAGGTGCGAATGAAAATAGTCTGTTGACTAACATTCAAAATAGCATTAAATTTAAAATAACTGCAAGAATTATTTGCAAAAACAGTTTGAAAATCTTATATTAAGAATAAATGGAGTAAATTAATATGCAAATTTAGTATTAACTGCAATACAAAATGCATGCACATGCAGCCATAGAGGGAAGCAAAGTGATTCAATAGTTTGTTATTTATGTAACATTGCTTTAAACAATTCCCAAATTGTAATGACCAACTATGTTTTATTTGGGGGGGTACTCATTTAAATGTGCACTGCACATGATATATTTTATAATGTGTCATTCATTACTTTACGTTAGAGTGTAGAATTTATGAGGCACCTAGTATCAGAAGCTGCTAAATCCATTTTTTGACCAAACTGAGTTACTTATCGCTTCTGATAGATTTTACCTCAATGCAGCCATGATATGAGAGCTAAACCTGACACATCTTATTAAAATATGTAGTAAAAAAATTAGGCTGAGTATTAATATCTGCCAAATCCAGCACCTTTTCGGCCAAGCAACACCTTCTGCGACTCCCAGTTTGACCAATGAAAATGTTGCCGGCTACACACAGTATGAAAGTTACTTTCCTGAAAATGCAAGCATAATTTCTTCTTGTGTCTGCTATCACAGTAATAAACAGAGTTTTAGGAGTAAACAGCGGTTATGAGTTTTGCAGATGGGAGTGTGGGCACACAGAAAAAAAATGCCATACTCGTTACTATGCTGGAAAATTAGCTTGTAATTTGGTCTTTCATACCACAAGATCAGGTGTTTGGCTTAATTGAAAAAGATACTGTCCTGCAGCTGGAAGAGAATGAAGAAATATCCAAAGCTGTGGAACAGTATTCAAAGTAAATAATATTCTCTCTCCCTTTTTTTTTTTTTTTAATATGCAGTTTGTAGGGCTAGTCTTATCACTAAAACTAATCTAAAGATGATGCACATTAGAGTACAAAATTTAAAGGGAGAAGTACTTCTGCCAAGGTATGCAACGTATCAAAGTAACTATCAAAACATGTTGCAGAAGAATGGAGGAATAGTGAGCTAGATCAATTTTATTCTGCTTTAGAAAACCAAGAATATCTAGGACCTCAGATTGAAGAAAATGAAGACGAAGGTACTTCAAGAGGAAGAAATACACAAGTGTAATGTAAAATGAAAGAAAAGTTTAAAACCTTATGTCACATTTTTAATAATGCTTGTTGATTTGTACTGTAATCAAGCAACACTTGCTTTTATTGGCTATTAAAACTAACTTCAGATAAATAAATTCATTAAAAAGTTATTTTTATATTATACAAATAAAAAAACTGTGTAGTGTTACACAGAATTTCAAATTTTTAATTCTTCAGTTTCAAAAGCCACTAAATCCTAATTTTGGTATCAAACCCCACCACATCCAATTTTCCTCAAATTTTTTCTGAAATATTTAAAAAATCCTATTCCAGAAGTATTTTATGTTCCATACTTTCATGTTAAATGACTCTTTTAACATTAAAGCTAAGTTACTTTGGATAGCAGATTATTCTGGGCAGTTTGTTTACAATTATCCAACAATTACAATTAGGTGAATGGATTTGCCGTCATTTGATACTAGGTGCCTCATATCTGCTCCTTTCTTCTTCCTATGGCTGTAAGTATAAACTGCCAATGTCTGTCAATCATAGGGGCCTATGGAGGAATACAATTTTGCACTTCGTTCACATTGCAGTCTATAGTAAGGCCAACGAAGGTATAGCATAGTTACCCTTTAGGGGTGATATAACCAATCAATCTCATATATGTATACCCTTGTAAATACTATAATTTTGAAACACAGTTATTGGTATCCAGTTTTGTGGTTACCAGTTGAGATTTAATCTTTGTAAGTTTAGTGTTCGCACATATGCAATAATGAAACTGAATGAAGTATGCATCAGCTAAGAGGTTAAGAAATTGATTGAAAACAGTATCAGTCATTTTCCTAAGCCTGACTTTCTGAAGTAATTGTATCTTCCTTTCTTAGAAGTTTGAAAACAGTGTTATAATCAATTTAATTTAAAAGGTGTGTCAATAACACTGAACAACACTTACATTTATAATTTTCCGGAACACGTTTCGGAGGTTAACTTTCCTCCATTATCAACCGGACATTGTAAAGTAATTGTAAAGTATTGATTATTTTTGGAAAAAATAAATTGTAATTGTATTGAATAAAATATTTACTAGCTAATTGTAATTCATCTCAATTGCATCTGTTTTTGAAATTCCATTGTTACTTCACAACAGAGTTTTTCTTGTTTCACATCCATACATTTTGATGGTTCTTCCACTTATCTTCTGTATCTGTGAACTCAATAGGATAGAAGAGAGGGGAAGGGGAATATGTTGCTTCCACAGTTCATTTGCAGATTATGAAGATAAGGGAGTGTCAAATTCTGTAAGTGACACAACCCTCATCAAATTAATTCTGTCATCTGCATGCAGACAATAAAAGTTTGAGTTACTCTTTCTTTAAGTGATCAGCATAGGTGAATGCAATCTTAGTTTCAAAGTTCTTGCACCTCATGGTGAATCATTTTGGAGCCATTGTCTTCCAACATTGATGCAGGATACATTAAAATAATAAACATATTGAGTAAAAATTATCTTGAGCTTGCAGATGGCACTGTCAAAGATACCAACAAAACTTTTCGTGTCTTTCATGCAGTTGTACTTCAAATTATATCTCAAAAGGCCTTGAGTTGTCCTTTCCACAGTAATTGTTTTTTCCATATTAGCCAACAGCTAAAGTAAAAGGCTAAGTACATGGCTCCCTCTTTTACTATTTACAGGACTATCCAGTGTAGATGCTGGATGTGCTTCAGGCATTTAGTACTTAAAATTACTGTTCAAGTTGGTTAAACATGAAAGTAAACCAGGGTGATAATGCAAGAGAACAGCAACAAAGGTAAATTGATACAGTGAAATGCACAAATGGTAACCCTGGAGTATGGGTAACAATGCTCCGCTGTTACTTTGACAAAGCACAGGTCTCCTTGATTCAGACTGTTAATAGCACTAAATACCAGGGCTCAAGATAAACTGTGCAAGTAGCGCAAAGCATATAAACATTAATTTGAGGCTTAGCTGTTAGAAAACTTAAACCCCTGTCCTAGCTGCTGGAATACTAACGTTGCATGGATTGCCTTGTTGATATGTTGAAACTAGCTGTAATCTTTCTCAGCTAACACTAGAGACTTTTATGTCACATTCTCGTGGGAGAAACACAGTTGATGTAGATATATTTGACATGTGAGCTACCATGTGCTATTGTTGTCCCTTTCCCCTCTAGACAACAGAACACCCCTCATACGTTTTCTTGTCAGAGACTAGATATAATACATTTATTGTAAACTTACATTATGAATTTGTGCAGACAAGGTTGTAGAGTGGTAAAGATACAGAAGGCAGGGGAGCACGCTACATCTGCATGTCCATCTTTCTTCCTAAATGAAAAATGCCATAAACTTTTATCATGGATGTATGTGAACTTTGATTTGAGCTGGTGGCTTTGTATCTTTGCCCCATGTTTGCGCTGAAGCAATTATGGGGAAACAGAAGACTCACTCTTAATGGTTGTACAGACTGCTGAGAAGTTTGTCAGTTCTTATGAAGTGGATCCCTTTTGGATTCAGTTGTATTGTTCTTCCTCCATATTTTTGTGATACAAAGATATTTTATAGTTATCAATTTAACATTACTACTACAAAAGGAAGGGGATTGTAACAAACTAATTTTAATCTTAATTCTTGAATGTTGTGTTGTTGTAACTATGAGTGAATTTAAATTGTGAAATTACGAAAATTTGAGTGTAAATGTCACTGTATGTTTGTGATGTACGACTTACACTTAACTGGATCCCTGTAAGAGAAAAGTATTTATATTTGTGTTGACAAGCAGCAAGGCAGTCTAGAGTTTATTACAATTTACATGTATATATTGATCTGTCATTCACAAAGCAACTCTTTATTTTTTAATTATCAAACCTCTGACAATTTAAGGCAAATGCTAATAAATTTCTTGCAGCATGTTGTCTGCATAGCATGCACAAAATACTTCAACAGAAATGGTTGCTCAGAAAAGAAAGTAAAGATTTTCCTTGCCATAATTTTATAATTTATTTATTAAAACACGAAGTGCCCATCCTATTTGCAAAGTGTGTGACTTTGGGTTTGAGTTTTATTTACTGATTTGCAATGAGAAGAATGCAAGTTAGAGGGGTGTTGAAATGTGTATCTGCTCATAGCCTACTCTTGGTATATATGCAGTCCTATTGCTGCCATATGTAAGAATTTGCTTATTATTTAATAATGTGAGAATTGAGTTAAATAACAGTACTGAAGTTTTCATCAGTATTTGTGTGAAGGTAATTGGAAAGGTATGAACATTTATGTAGCATATATCTGATATTTGCATTCTTCTCATCACGTGACAGTAAATCAGTTAGGTAAACATTAAGGGAATTAAGATGGAGTTACAGGGATTTTGTCAGATAATGCTTCTACTACATACAATTTTATTAACTTCAGAATGTAATTACATTTTTCAGAAACAATTTTTTTCATAGCTGCATGCAAATATAACTGAAAATATTTACAAATTTATGATAAACTGTATGTTGGAAATGTGAAATTCTGATATTTATGACTGACTATTCTGTGATATGTCAAATAGAAATTAAAAAGAACAGGCAGGGCACAAGCAAACTATTTATTAAAGCAAGTTCAATTTTGAACAATCAAAAATGAAATCAAAACAAGAAATCTGAACAGAAAATTGAATAAACAAGATGGTAGTTAAATGAAATGAAGTTAGAAATGTCTGTGGATAAAGTAGATATTGTCAGTTTATATAGGCAGTGTGTTTGCCAAACCATAATGAAAACAATAGAATGAAGATTTTGCAAACTAATTATGAGCTAGTGGTGTGTGCCATCACTATCATTGCGATGCTTTTTCAAATCAGAATGTCTTCATGAATTTCTGAACATTATTTTGAACAAACTGCACAGATCACATTCTTATCATCCTATCATTTTTTTAGCGGATGATTCCCACCATAATAGTTTTTTCCAGTATATTAAAAGGATACAAATCACTTTTACTGTATGCGGGAAAACAATATGCAGAAACTTGTAGGCAATAACCAAACTAAGCATTTTGAGGTTTAGGAGCATGAGGTCACAGATGCAATATAATGTCAGGAGCATTGCATGAATGTAATTGAAATCTAACTTTGTGAAACATCTTCATTTGCCAATCACACAACAAGTGTACACAAAATTAATTTAGTAATATGCACTGTTTGGGATCATCTCTGTTTCTTGTCATCTTATGGGGTCTAGCAAGGGACGAGGCATAACTACTGACCAATGGCAGTTGCAGTATGGGGCTAGAGGCACGGTGCTGTAATGAGAACAAGGAAAGGAGGGGGAAGGGTGGATGCACCTGACCTAGAAAAATCAGTTTTAATTTTCTTTAGATTTATCAAAATTCTTAATGCTATTATGGAAAATTTTACAAATGTTGCTTGAAATAAGCAGCATTTATTGAGTTAAACAATTCTGTATTATAAGAAAAATTAACTTTGTCCTTAGAATCACAAAAATGTGTAAAGTTTTACAGTATACATAGTGCTACATTACATTGAAAAGTATATAAATGTTTATTCCTTCTACAAATTTTCCCTATACTGGAATTAAAAATTGTACCAAAGTAGTTTTAACGTGTTTGTCTATTATGTTATATAATAACACATTTGCTGCTTTCGAATGCAAGGTTTTCTTCTAATCCTATGCAATAAACCACCTTTTTTGGGTGGCATTAAAACCCATCATAAATTAATAAACTGTGCAGGTAGTGTAGTTTAGTATAGTAAATATTCTGTACTTTCAAAGAAAAAAGTACATTTCTTTGGTGACATTAAAATTTAATTACATTTATGCGAATTTACATAGTTTCTGAAATTTGTCAAACTGAGTTACAAACTTGCCATAGACCAATAATCTGACCATGTATATGGTATGTATATGGCATGGTGTGAATCAAACAACAATTGAGTTTAACGGGTGATTTACTGAGCAACCAGAAGAAATCAATACTTTCCTTTCAGGCTAACGTGTCATTGGTTATAACTAGCATGTAGCATGAATAGTGCTGTCATTGGAGAGTGGTAATGATTTACTCAGCGACCACAAAAAGTCAATACTATCCTTCCAGGCAGACTTGTTATTGTCATTCATGCTAGTAGCATGAATAGTCTGTCAGTGGAGAGGGGTAAAAGTGGGAAAGAACGGGAAGCTAGGAAGGCCTTGTTAAACAATCATGACACCCTTGCATTTTACTAAATTTGTTTTCTGTACATACTGTCCCAACTAATGAGTACTGGTACACAATGAGAAACTAACCATTTCACGCCCATACTCTTGTATCTAACAAGACAAGTGTGTATATTACCATACCATATAGTGGGTTTCACAGTACAAATGCAACATTGAACATGGCAGATTCAATGCTGACAAATCTAAGCACAGTAAAGTGATCCCTATTACTTCACAAGAGATGAAATCTGCTGTTTCATTCTTATGTAAACTGTTTGGCTGTTAAAAATAACACTAATTTATTGATTTGAAATTGAGCTGATCCATTTGATCTCAAACTGATATCCAAAAATCTATCATATCAAGTGTAGAAATGGCAATTCAAAATTATCATAAGAAGCAAATTTCTTAAAAGCCTATGTATAGGCTTTAAAGAGGCTATTCACCTTTTCATGATCACCCTAGCTCTCCACATATGACGTAGCTGAAGTATGAGCAGAGCAAATGTGGAAAGCTGTACCAAAACAAACAAAATAACCCATAATTCCATCCATGCAGATTCTTTCATTTATCACAACTGTCAACATATTTCTTCCTGCCACAGTCTTTTATAATCATTTTGCATAATCTCCAAAGAACTTGGAATTCCAGAACTTGGCCGCTTCTGTTTCCTCTCAGAGTCCTCTATCCTCTTACTTTCCTCTCTGCCATACATCCCCTATACTAATTTCTTCCATCAGCTTACTGTGAAAGACTATATTGTAACCTTGTATGATTATGAATGTTAAAGGGGGTACAAATGGAGTTTTATAGTATTTGTCACTTTTTCCGTCACCTACCTATAATGGGAAGAGGTATTGTATTCCACCCAAAAATTTGATGTCAAGATTTCACTGGAAATATACATCTATAGAAAAAGATATGTGAAGAAATAACTAAAACAAAATGTTTAATAAACACCAAACTGGGTATTTAAGTTCATTATCTTCCTAAAATGCAACCCAATGTTCAAGAAATCTCAAATTGCCCTTTAGAGGTGAAAATCTTTAATGTTCGATTTCAAAAATGGTTCTTAACAATTTTGATTAGGAAACCACATATTTAAGAAAATCCTCACTCCAAACTACCCTTTACATGGAAAAAATTGTTGATTTTCTCAATAATAGTTCTAACAATTTTTATTTTTGTTGCCATATATTTAAGATATTAAAATGAAAAGTAAAATGTATATCTTAAACTTTCTGGCAGAAGTCTGTGAAGTCATCTTCATTTGGAATGAATTTTCCGTAGTGGGTAAACCATAAGAGAAAGACAAAAACATTGAAAGCTCAATATTTTCAAACCTCACACGGCTGATCGCCCGTGAAACTGTAATAAAAAACACACTAAACAAAAATTTAGATCTCTTTAAAGACCCAATCTATTTCAAATAATTTTGTGGCTTCAGCTGCTTCTGAGATATCCGTTAGTATTGATTTGAAGTGTTTCATACCAACTCATTTTGTTCAGAGTTACTAGTCAGTTGTCTCTCACAACATTGTGAAAAGACTAGAGAATTTCAAGCCCAGCATATACCATCCTTATTTTAATCATCAACTCCATTTCCTCTATGCTCCTTGTATCTACAATGAAATATATAGTTAAATTATTTCTGCAAAGGTTTGATTAACATGAAATAGAAAATCAGGATGATAGTGGTTTTGTTTGTATCATCAGAGTTTTTCTTTTGAAACACAAGATTATTATGGTTTGGCAAATGCATAATTAATTAAAGACTTAAGCAAGATTGAAAGTGCACTTTGCATTGCAGTGTTTTAATTTCAGATGTCTGTGAAACAAAGTAGATAATGTGGTTTTAAGACCATTTTGTTTTTCTCAACACTTAATCACTCACAGCTAATGGAACATTTGGATGTATTACAAGAGTTTAAAAGGAACCAGGAGAGCAGTTTATTAAAGTAACTTACTGCACCAGCATATATAGTAACAATTAGAATGAACCCTTGTACATGTAAATGCAATTGTGTAACAATGCACAAACCGTAATAGCAGAAGTGCTCTATGCTGTTGCAGCATATAGAGGTGGCAGCAATTATTTCCTTTGTTACAGTAGCATAAGGGTTAACATACATTAAATAGAGGATGAACTATGTGTTTAAAGGAAGTTTATTGTTATTAATATTATATGTATAAATGTAGTGAGGAAATTTATGAAATGAAGTGGAATTCTGAAGCAACTAGTTAAGGAGGTACCATTGCTCAAACAGAACACTTTTGTTTTTTTATATATGGGTCGAATTTACCATCATTTTATGGAGTGATCCCATGGTATACCTGAATGGAAAAAAATTTTGTAAAACTGTTGGCTATTTATTATACTATACTTTTAATGCATCCAAATCCATAAATTCTGCAATGTTTTTATGGAGGTTGCACACCCTTCTAGCCTAAGGAAGGCTGTCCTTGAATTTAGTATAAAAATACAAAAATGGGTTAATGTGTAATTTTTGAAACTTGCTTGCATGAGCTATTTCTAAGCAAATTTGCTATATATCTGAACTGTCCTTTTTGTAATATAAGTATTCTGTTAGAATACTGAGTCTGCCATCCTGCCAGAGTTTAGTTTTCCTGCCATACTTCCAGAATGTCACTGATCGTATCCAGCACATACTACGACAACAGAGTGTCAAGACTGTCTTCAAGACCACAAAACAAATCAACAAGCTACTACGCTCAGTTAAAGATCCTCGGGAGCCCTTGTCATCAGCCGGTGTATACTGTATTCCCTGTTCCTGTGGTTCGGTTTACATCGGAACTACACAGCATAGCATCAATACCAGACTCACCAAACACAAAAGAATCTGCCGCCTGGGCCAAACGGATAAGTCTGCAGTTGCCCAACATGCCATTGAAGCAGAGGGCAGACGCATAATTAAGTTCCAGGGCACGAGCATTCTATCTTCATATTCTATTTTCACAATACACTACCATGACCGGCTACAATGCAAAGCTATTGCAATTTATAAATATCCCCACAATTTCAATAAGAAAGAAGAAGCTTTGAAACTTAACAGCAACTGGTATCCTGTCATTGAAGGCAAAAAATGGCACAAAACAGGAGAAATTCAAGTGAACCAATCAGGAGGAAACACCACCTTGGATGAAGCCCACCCCATCCCTCCTGCTGTCTGCCATCCGGACCAGTCAGTGGAGGCCACTCGAGGGATAAATACAGCAGTTCAGTCAGTCCACACCTCAGACACCATGTTAACTTCTCCAATGAGACTACGACCATGCCACTGAAGATGTCCGTCGTAGCTGTGGACGAAATATCTGGGTACTTAAACTCCAGCAGACCACGGCATAACAGCCGGAAAGAACTCCTAGTTATACTGACTCCAGGTGTGAAAGTCTTCGCTCTCTCATATTCTGTTGGAATTCGCGTTGTGTGTAGATCCCTAAGTTCTACACAATGTGATAGCAGAATAAATTAATGTGAAGTAAACTATCTTTGCAGTGTTTGAATCTGCTGCTTTGAGCCACTTTATTTACACTAACCTACCTAAAATGTTAGAAAAATGAACATTTTCAAGATCATTTGATCTCATCCTCAGCTGTTGGGGGACTCAAACACAAAGAATACTTCATTATTAGTGCTTCTTTATTTAATATTTATCTTTGCAGTATTGGTTGACAGAAATTCCACTATATTTCTCAGAATAAAAGGCCAAAAGGCAATTTGGTTTCAGTTACTCAGTTTGTTCATGCCATGATAGTTTACTGTCAACAGTTAAAGTCCTTACAGGTGAAATCATATATTCTAAAGAAAGATGAGGTTGAAAATAATCCTTTTAGCCAAAAATAAAATACATTTTTTAGCATTAGACACAGTTTACGATTGTTAAAAAATTGAATTAATATGCAATTCTTTCATTTGAATTTCTAACACACTAAAATCATTATTCTTAAATCCTATTGCTGTATCATCAGCATAAGGACTTAAAGCAATATTATTAGGTGCATCCTTAACAATATCATTAGTTTATACTATGAAATGCAGTGGTTCCCAGATATAACCCTGTGGAACTTCTGATTCTGTTATAAGAAGTGTGACGTCATAGTTGCACAGCAATAAAATTGGAATATAATCAAATCATCTCCACTAGATTGAAGCAAATAAAAGCAAGAGAAGAAATGAATGTCTCTGTAATTCTAAGCACCGACACTGAGATACAAGTGTTCCTGCTGTCTGCATCTGAGCTCTGGAAAACCAGTTAATTACTATGTGACAAAAATGACTAATCTAAGCTTTCCTGTCTTCCGACTGTGTCCAGCCTTCTGCTTTACTGAGATATGTAGGTTCTATCTTTCTAACAAACAAAATGCACTTCTTTTTTCAGACTCTTAAGAATCAGAAAGAAGTTGGTTGAAATTTTTTCTTGAAACTAAGCTGCATTATCAATTATATCATGAGTGTGTTTTACCTCATCAAAAGTTTCACAACCACACTGTATGAGGGAAAGTATCTGAACCAGATCGAAGCACAAGTTTGCTAAAACTATTTACTGAATTAAATGTGTAATAAGCAGCAGTAGGAATTCTTAAGCAGTTGACTTTAAGGTATCTACACTCAAACCATTAGGTCTAATGTAAACAACATTGCCCATGGATCACTGAAGGGGAAGTAAAGATAGTCTGGTGACTGCAGTCTGCAAACGCCAACAAAGTGCACAAGGGATGGGGTGGTTTGTAACCTGTGATGTTATGCTTTTAAGTCAAGGAACAGTTCTACTTCATTTTCATTCATTGATTGATATTGAATGCCTGACCCATAAAATAAATAGCTTAACTTTTGAAACTTATCTCCTTATCAACTAACTGATAAATGGGTGCATTAGAAGTATATATAGCCAAATGTTAGATGAGGTAAGAAACGGTAGAAAATTTAAAACATCAGTCCCAAAAACCACTGATGTGTATATTGATGTGATACAGCTGTTTCATAAAGTTCCTCTCTTTACCCTTTACAGTGTAAAACGTTTTCATATTTAAGATGCAGTTTTGCAAAGCAGCATACAATGCATCAGGGATGGCCAAATTATGTGATATTTTCTAGTGCATATTTTGTGGAACTCGGGAGATAATAAGGAATAGGGGAGCATATCATCATGACTGTAAGCTCTGATGATTGATATATACCTCCGGCAATTAGAAATATCTTGGTTTGTATCCTCCTTAAGCATAGATGTTTTTGCAAACGAATTTAATATTTTTTATTGGAAAAGATAAATTTGAATTATAAGATATTCATACTTAAACATAAAAACAGATCAGTGATCTTCATCATCAAAATAAATGCTGGAAAGAATAAGGGCAGTAGAAGTGAAGTATATTTATTTTGTGAACACAATTTCTTTTATTTTTGTGTATGTGTGAATATAAATACAGTAAAAATAAAATAAGCATTTTCATTTCGGAAACATTAAATTTATATGAAAAGAAAAAGAAATACATTTATAGCTGGGATCCCAACCTCAGTAATTCTCAGTGTTAAATACCTACTTATAATTGCTTAGCACTCATTATGCATTTAACATTTAGAATTCAACGTGACTGATGATGACAGAATGTGCTTAAGGCTCACACATGCAAATGCACCATTTAATGTATTTAAGAAAGGGGGCCAGGGTAGCTCAGTGGTTTCATTTGCAGGTCTTGTGTTGAGGTTCTGTGATTCAATACCCAACTCTGGGGTATTGATTTTAAGTTAGTCCTATAAACCATTTCTGACTCTGACATGAAGTAAACTCCGTCCAGTTTACTCTGTATTACTGAAAATAACACTTAATGATAAACACTTTAACTTCAGATATGCGTACTATAACTGCAGAAATCAACACAAAACTGGATTTACAATAAGTCAAACTGTTATATGCGATTTATAAATACTCAAATGTTACAGAAACTTGGGTAGCCAATGATTGACAATATAAGTTTCAGTTATTTTGCTGCATATTGTTATATATGATAAGGTCTTCACAACCACCATCGGTCCAGTGAAAAGGCATATGTTAACCAAAAGGAACAACTTTGAAGCAAAGTATTCTTGCTTTAGAAGTGTTTATTTTGAAATTTTTCAGCAAATTCTTGACTGTTATAAACATTATTTTCAACAAAATTTTATACATACTTTTGTTTAAGCTCTGAAATGCAACAATTTCTTTAATGTTTTTAGAGTAACTAATCTAAACATGTAATCCTGTATAAATGACTCATTAGTAAATGTTTTGAAAAAATACAGTAAATCTCTAACACTTAAATAAAAATAAGTACTTTAAAATACATTAATTTGCTAGGAAATGTTATTTTTCAAATTGTATTTCTGATTCTCCAGCAAATTATACATTTAGTATTGTTGCTGTTATACAGAACAAGTTTGGCCATCCCTTTTCTTATGTATAGGTTTTCCAAAAGATTTGATCTATAACTGTGTAAGACTGTTGTATCTGAATAGACTCAAATTGCAAGCAGAAGTTTATGGATAAATTTAACAGCATTATTTCAAGCAACGTTTACAGAAAGCATTAGATATGATACTGTTAAAATGCTATAAGTCTTCGAAAGGGATCCTAAGATATCATTTCCTTACATAATGCAAGCTGAATTGACTAATTTACAGTGAAGCATTCCTTTCTAGAGTTGTGCAATCAGGTTTTGAAAGGTTTTGTAAGTGTATCATAAAGAAAATAAAGTTACTGAGCCAAGAATATTAATATAGGGAGGTAGTTAACTATTTGATACAGACTTGTTGGTGTCATAAGTATGCAGTGCAAATGCATCAATTAAATTGATGTTGCAATACATTTCTGCTACAGTGTTGGACAAATCTTTTGGAACAAGTGTATTATACAAATGATGATTGTAGTAATGTGGTTCAGAACCACATACCATATATTTTTATTTTCTGCTGTGATACATAAACAGATGGATATTTATACCTCAACTTTTTTCTGAGCTTGAGTGTCAAAAGAACCTGTACGATGTTGTATGCAAATCTGAATGAATTTCTCTTCATTGTCAATAATATAAACAATTAATAGCATTTTGGTTTCTTAGTATTTTGTCTATATCAAGTATCAAACTTAGTATGTTAATTGTACATTCCTTTTCATATATGCATACTTCACATATTTTTGCTGTTCAAACCCCTGCCTTTTCTACTCAATTGCTTTTCTAGGAAATCTCCCACGTTTTTATTTTTGTTTTCTATATTTTCTGTCACTTTTGTTTTACTAATGTTATCCCACTTTCTTTCCCATAATTCTTTACATTGCCTTTTTTTTCTACTCTTGGACCCCTTGTTTGCCTATACCCTGCACTGTAATTCTCACCTTCCAGAAACCTACTTCGTTTCTTTCTCCTTTTCTCTATATATCTCCACTATTTGTGCTTCCAACCCTGCTCACCATCTGTTTTTCATATTGCTTTGTTGTATCATACATCGCCTTAATGTTTCCTCACCTTCCATTGTTATGTGCCCACACCAGAATTTTAGCAGCCTTTCCATTACTACCTGCTTTCTCCTTATTGCTCCTCGTTCCATCATTGCCACTTCCTCAGGTGCTGATTGAGGTAATCCTAACACTTCCTTGTGGACCTAAATCTCTACTCCGTTTTTTCATCATGATCAGAGCTTCTCCATACTTCAATTGCATACTTCATTTTTGCTTCTGCCACCACCTCATGTATCTACACTAGAATTTTGTGATGTCTAAATTATATTTACATATTGTCCCTACAATTGAAGTATTTCCCTTTGCTATTACCTTCCTACTGTTAGCCCCCCATTCCCCATTGCTCAATCTCACACCCAAGTAATGAAATTCTTTTACTCCTCTATGGTCTTCCCACTGGACATGTTTGGAAGATTGAACGGTTAAAGGCATGGCATCTATACCTAGGTGTACTGTTTGCATCAGAGATGGTTGGATCCCTTCTATTAACTTCCTTTTGATAATATTTTCATAATTCTTTTTTCTGCAAGTTAAAAAAGACAAACATGGTAACTAATTTTAATGCTTTTATTACAATCTCAGCACCATCCCCTTAGTGCAGTAGTAGCACGTCTGCATCTGGTGCAAGGGACTGAAGTTTGATCTCCAAAACCAACATGAGAATTTTTCTCATGGGAGATCGGGGGGGGTTGCATTCAGTCTAGTGATGCCAACTGAGTAGCAATCCTGATGGAAAGGTAGCATCCCTAAAAGGTCACGTATTTGTCTTGCGATTATTACCATCTCTGTCATTATCTATGACAGTTAGAAGAGGAGAAAAAGGGCCTGGATTGTCTGCTATAAAACAACATAACTAGGAAAAGAAAAGTTTGACAAATGGTCTTTAAGTCCAGCAACTTTCAAGGACACTAGACCAAAATGTTGTTAACTTCCCCCTTCCATCCCAACACACTGTTTACTTAGACAAATTTGTTACTCTTTAGCAAGTAGAGTAGGTATTGCATTCCACCCAAAGATTTGATACCAAGATTTCATAGAAATAGATGTTTCAGATCTCACTGAATAATTTTTAAAAAATGTTTAGGAAAAGAAATCCTTTGTGTGAATAGCATAACTAAAAATTAGAAGTTCTAATCAAATTCAGTGTGTTCAAATCCTCCTGCCCCAAACTACTCTTTACATGCAAATTTTTTCACTATTTTTATTCCCTCAAAAATGGCTCAAGTGATTTTGATTATAGAGTACTATATGTTTAAGATATTTTCATGATAAAATGTATATCTTAAATTATCTGGAAGTAGCCTTTGAGATTCTCTTCATGTGGAAGGAATTTTATATTAGTGGTTCACAGAATGTTCTGCAGGGAAATACTAGATCTACTCTGTGCAGCTGTAAGAATGATAGCTTAAATTGAGACAGGAAAGTTGGCAAAGAAAGGGGTGACAATGGAGAGAACATTGAAATATTGGTGCAGCATCCTAAACCTAAATAAGAGAATTGTCCTAAGGCAATGTTTACAGCATTAAAAGAACTTAAGAACCAGCATATGGGCAATGTGCCATAGCTGATAAGAGCTCCTTGATATTTTATGCTGTGATAAAAAGTAAGACAAGGAAGCAGTGTTTCACCTACTGTGTTTAACATATATCTAGATGATTTTATAAATATATGGAAAAAAGAGGTTCATCCAGGAATACAATTGAATAGAATGTACATATTTAAATTATATTTGCAGATGATATTTCAATACTACAAAATAGTAAGAGAACTTACAGTGCTCTATTTATAAATTACATCAAGTGGGCAGCTTAAAAAAATTCCCCTCCCCCCCCCCCCCAAAAAAAAAAAAAAAAAGAAAGAAAGAAAATTAATTGCACATCAGGGAAAATGTCCAGTTGGGACAGAAATATGTATTGGAAATAATAGCCTGGAGTAAGTTGGAAACATTAATTATTTGGGCTGTGCTGTAGGTTTCGATGTTGATAGATATAGAAAATAAGATAAATGCATTTCAATGCATATGTAGGACCACAACAAGAACTCTACAAAATAAATCAAAGAAAGAAATAAAACTTAAGTTTTATAACACCATGGCAGTCCTTGTGCTCATGTATGGCAGCAAATCACGCATAATGAAAGAAAAGGACAAACAGAAAATACAGATAGCAGAAATGAGATTTTTACGAAGAACTAAAGGATGCATTAGACCAGACATAATAATCGAAAGAATCTGAGAACTGAATAATTATAAGTTAAACGACAAAAATCGAAAGAAATAAACACAAATGGAAAGAGTGCATGAGTGAGGAAAGGATACCTCTTTTAATCAATAGATGCAAACCAGTAGGGAAAAGACATCAGGTGCCCCAGAAAAAGATGGGAATGAAGAAAAAAAATGCAAAGACGGAACAGGTGGAAACCCTAATCCTTCAAGTGTAGAAGAAGATAAAAAGTTCATTGGAAAGGAAAATATATGGATATTAGGGGTATGAGTGTACAGACTTTGCGTGGTGGTAGATTCAAATATGAGGAATAAGGTCCGATATTAAATTCATCTTGAAAGGTAGAGACAGTTAAACTTTATTGAACACATGTGCACAGTCTGGCAACAGACTAGAACTTAAGAGGCAAATGTTTTGTTTACTGATCAGCTTGCACTGCCCCATGCACGTGTTCACACCTGCAACAAGTGAAAGTCCAAAGTAGACCAGAGCTGGAAAACTGGTTTCATTACAACTGGGTGAGATTGTTAACAATTACTTTAAGTAATGAAGGGACAGGTGGTTCTCTTTCTAAGCAGTCATCAAGACCTGAGCAGTTAGTCTTTACTGTTCAACATTTCTGACCTGCTTTATACACATGCAAAGTTGCACAATTGTCAAGGGTGTGTTCATAAATTCCTTCCGATAGGTACACTGGAATCTAATCATTAAATATTTTATAGCTAAACAACTCATTTTAGCAAGAAATGAAAAATAACACAAATGAATTATCTTTCAAAGCTAATAGCCTCAATGCTATTTGCAGAAGTAAATGATAAAAAAGTGGTGATGTATTGGCAAGCAAACATTTACCAAGTTTATTTTTTATCTATGGAACCGTGCATTACAGAGAAAAAGGTAGAGGAAGCTACATTTCACCTTAACCTCAAGAAGTTCCCATTAAAGTTGCACATTCATATCCCTGACACCTTGTATAGATAAGATACCTAAATAAAGAAGAAAGAAAAGGCATTGCATGGGGAAGAACTGGTGTTGCAAGATTAAAAGAATCAAGAGATAGGATTAATATCTCTAATATTATATATATTATGTTGAACATATTATATTTGAGTGTAGAAGGACAGACATATGGAGGAAAGCATTTCTATATGAAAAATCATGTTTTGCACTCTCTGTTCTCATACTAATTATTCTTACAAACTCCTAAACTTCTTTTATGTGTATGTTAGTTGAGATAAACATTTACAGAAATGATCTTATTGCAGATTTTCTTATAGATGCAAGGGGAATATGGGAATACAGTAGACTTTTTTTTTAAATATTAACTTTATTTATAGAACTGGTAGTTACTACATGTATTAGTCAAGTTCTTCCTTTAAGAACAGAACACACATTTTACACTTTGTATCCTACAAAATGCCTCTTGCCAATGCACTCCCCAACAAGAACCAAAAGCAAACTTCTGCTGTTATAAGCGTATTTAGCCAAGCTTCCTTAACTGTGAGTTGCTTCCATCTTCCAGTATGAAATCCTGTCATCAGTTTCTGAATAATGCTACCAATCTGTGGGATTTCTGCTGGCGTGGGTGGAGTTAATTCAACTTTTGCATATTTCAGGAAGACCTGGAGTTTTGGTCAGGTGCTGTCAAGAGTTGCTTTAACAAGTGTTGACCCCCTCACTGCTAAACCAGCCATTCTCAATTTTCGGCAGAAAGGACTTGCAGAGTCTTTTATGGCTTTGAGCGATAGTCAAATCTTTTAAAGCTTTGAAATTCCATTCTCTTTGCAGGCCAAGAGATAAAAAACTAAATAATGACCTTCCATTTGAGAAAAGTTAACCCACACAAATAACAAGGAAATGGTTCACTCCAAAAAAATATTTGGACAGCACTTGTGTGTTTTGATGAGATCTACATAGTAAGATTTAGGCTATCTCTTACAGTCATGCAAAAGTCATCAAGAGTAAACAGGACTACGCAGGCTATAGCCGTACATATACATTTTGTCTGTCATAAAAATATCTTAAACATACAGCATTTTAATCAAAATCTTTGTGTCCCATTCTTGGAAGATTAAATTAGACTTGAATATGAACTTCAGTTTTTAACAGAGTTTCAAGACCATTTCTTTCTTGCAGAGGGGGGGAGGTGGTATTCAAGGTGCCTCAAAACATATATTTCCAGTGAAATCTCAACTTTAAATTTTGAGTCAAGTACAGTACTTATCCTACTTACTATATGTAGTAGAGAAAGTAAAACTGGTTTAAAGTAAACAGAAAATGTGTCGTGGCTTTTTTTATAAAGGCACTAAGAAATTAGGTATGCTTTTAGATAGTGAAAAGCAAGTGGAATTAATGAAAAGAGAGAACACACATAATTACCAACACTAGAGAGTAGAACTCAAAATATATTTTCAAAATGTAAATGGACTCTGACAGATAAGGGGCCTGGGCTTAATGCCATGTCATATTCAAATATAATTTGCTTAGCATAAAAAAAAAATAAAAAGATATTACTGGTAAACGTTAAGAGATAGACGAGAAGCTTACTGTACGAAAAATACAGAACAGGCAATATGTGTCAAATTTGTTCGTCATAAAACCATTTCAGAGATATTGTTTATTTGAATTTTCCTATGGCAGCGCCATAGCCGAGTGGTTAGCGCATTCACCTACCACCTAGGCAGCCTGGGTTCGATCCGAGGAACCCACATGTGGTATTTGTGGTGGATGAAGCGGCATCACAGTGGGTTTTCTCCGGGCCACTCATTCCACTAATTGCTCCATTATCACTTTTCCAATCATCAATAATGCCTACATTTGATCTCTCTCTTCCTCACTGCCATACCTGGTGCTTGGCTGACCACCTGTTTCCAGGTCTTCACTCTGTCTGGTCCATAGGTTCCTGTGCTCCCCAACAGGCAGGTCCATAGGTTCCTGTGCTCCCCAACAGGCATGTGACCCTAGGCACTGGCTTGTAAATCCTAAGGAGTGTAAGTCGTACTACATAAGGGGAGCATAATCAGGAAAAGAAGAAGAATTTTCCTTTATTTTAAGCACTATAGTTTTCAATGGCTATGTACCCAGTTTTATTTCTTATCAGCCCATATAGTGTGTGCATTATCAAGAACTTTGAACATACTTTTTAATTGGATACTGTTACCCTTGGCCTTTTCTTTTCTGGATTTACACATTATGAAACCCTTGCAAATATCTTTCATGAATGTTAAAAATTAGGTGGAAAATAACTATTTGTATAAATGATTAGTAGTAAAGTTATGAAACTTTAATTATGATTGGTAGAAAGTTGTATGATTGCTACATATTGGAGTTTTTTTTTAAAATCAGATGTGGTCAACCACACAAATTCCAGGCCATCTGACAAATAATAGTGACAGCTCCTTCCTTCACAAGTTTGTCAAGTATCCCAAATAATTGGTGCAATAATAGAAAGTGATACTTCATGCTAACGTGGCATTCACTGTTTTAATAATTTTTTTTCATGCCCTCCAAAATAAATTATATTTGATGCTTAAATATACCATGCAAATTTTTGTGAACACTTGTTTTCATGCAAACAGGTTAATTTTGGATATAGGGATTATTTATGCAACTACAGTTATGTTTTAATCATGCTAAATAATTTTTCTTTATAATGTTATGTCAGTAGTAAACTAATACATAGAAACAAATGCTTACCATGGAAAAATTGTGTACCTCATCATATACTTTTTGTGGCATTAATAGTTCCCAAGATATTCATTGCTTTTGATTTAAGTGGTTGGTCATTAAACACTCATTTGTCAATGAATATGAAATTTCAAAGCTAGTGTTTAATGATCCACACTTTCAATATTTGACCATCACTTCAGCCTACACTGTCTCCTTTGTACATACAATGAAATGTGTCATGAAAGCATGTCTGCACATTTTTATCTTAACGTGAACTAGATGGAAAAATAGGTTTTAGCCCACATACAGCATTTGGGGAAGACCAAAGATATTAGAGTTGCCACAACGATTTAGTGAATAATTTTGTCAGTGACTGTGAATAATTCATTTTACTATGGTAGACACATCCCAGTAAACGTATGTATCTTGTGATGTGTTGGTGATGACAGTATAAGAGCAGGTGGAGTAATCTGTCCTGACATTTCATGTTTGCAAGTAAAACCATCTGATGATTCTGATGAAAATGTTGTAGTTAACCTTGAAATTTTCTGTGTCCAATAATAAATTATATAAGAATATAATTTGTGAAATGTTTGCAAGAGATGCAATCAAACACTGAAGGTTTATGTTGGGGGGGTGTATTTTCCCCAGCTGTGTCCTTGGACTTTAGGCAAAACGTCCCTCGGCACGAGATGACAAAAGATTGGAGAGGTAGAACTGGAACTTAAAAATTCAATGCCACAACTGGGATTTGAACCACAGACCTTCCGCTTACCAGGCGGCTGCTCTAACCATTGAGCTATTGTGACAAACTGCCAGAATGGCATTAAATTCTCAAACCAGTTATTATTATATATATACACACACACACACACACACACTTGCGTTATTGCTAGAATCCCTTCATTTTTTCATAGCTCTGCCAAGAGAAGCTATGCCCTAGACACCCTTTTAGGGTGGCATGTACCCACTGCAACAAACACCCAATGGAGATCATACTCAAAATTGCATAAGGTGGTTGAAGAACACTGGGATGATCTCTGCAAGGTTTTCCAGGAGATAGATGATTTTGAGTCTGATCAGACAGCAGTTCGGCTTTCAAGGTTTTCTAAATAATCTGAATGACTGAACTTGCATTTTTCGTCAATGTTTCCAGTGAGATATTTCTGTTTGATATTCCTCAAAACAAATATGTTGACGTAGTTTCCTTTCAGAAACAAATGTTATCATATACTTCAAAGAAGAACTGATGAAGTTTTCATAAAATTTTTTGAAACAGCAAAACAAAGGAGGGAGTTTTCAGGGCAAAAATATGCTAAACTGTCCCAAGATGAACTTTTCCAGAAGTACAAATTATTATATTTTGAAATATTGGATTTGAGCTTGGCACAAATTATCGTTAGATTTCAAGACCTTGGAAAACTTCAGTTTTGTACTCTCGGTGATTCTTCGTGGTTCCTGCATCATTCAACTGTTTTCCCCATTGGTGCTCTCACCTCTCTTCAGGAAACATATCCGAACTTATTTAAAATAAGTCGTTTAAAAAGGGAACTTGAGATTATGGAAACGAAGAATACCAGCGCACAACCATTGAAGTTGGTCAAAGAAAACAGTAACATATTTCAAGGTGTACAAACTTTTTTCGCTTGTCGTAGCACTGGCGTCAACGAGCGTTTCAGTGGAGAGAAGTTTTCTGCTCTCAAGCACATAAAGACTTATTTGCGGAGTTCTATGACCCAGGAAAGACTAACATCTCCATCCACAAGGACTTGCCGAATGGCCCGGAAAGGAAGCAGCCTTTCCATGGCGACATAACTAAGAAATATGCAAACAGGACAGAAGAATCAACTTAATAAGAAATAGGTATGTTACATGTGATTTTTACGTGATAAGAGCTTCGCCTATAGGTCACGAGCCGCCACTGGACGTAAGTAATTTTTTCTGAGGCTTTTGGACCTCTTTTGTTTGTTGGAGGGGAAGCTAGGCTGGGAAGCGGGTTTAGTTCATATATGCTAGTGATTGTTTCCTTGTCAATGGGTTCTTCTAGGATGTCGTGATCATTGTTGCTTCCATTGTTGCTCCTAACGTAAGCTTTGCCCAGAAGCTCGGATATCTTGTGTGTAACTGGACGTATAGGGTCTGTATTGCGCCAACTATGTCCGAATTTCGACATCATAAAATATCTTTCAATGGATGCATAAATGAAACATCTAGTGGTTGCAGTTTATGAGAGCTGTATGGAGGAACACAATCGAAACGTGATGCTACTTTGCATAAACAATAAAATCTAAATTTTGTGAGTGAGAATAATTGCCATCGAGTAGTAAGAGACTGGGTCTGATGTGGAAGGTTTTGTAGTAGCCACAAAATGTTTGAGCCATTTCGTAAATGCATCCTTCTGGATACACCCAGATTTACGGCAGTTGAATGTTGACCCAGGAGGTGCTCCATCCATAAGCTGGTTCTTCATATTTTGTCTTGGAAATATGAGGAGCGGCGGTATATAATTTCCAGCAGTATTCACGGAAACGACAATGACTAAACTTCCCCGTTCGTGAAGCTACTTGTTTCTTCCCTTTCTTTGCTATGACCTTGAACTGTTTTGACTGTACAACGGTCAGGCCTGTTCAGGGTTGCCAACATTTAAAAGTAAAATTATCGTACCAGTCACTCAAAATTATAGATTTGGATTCAAAATTATCGTACATCATAAAGCAAATGCTACAACAATAAAAATATCAGTATAATACTTATGAAAATATAAGAGTAATGATGTTTATTATATCCACTTACAAGATTGATGACCTCAACACATTTTATAACTTTAGCACTTATGTTTCTCGCACTATTCATCTGAAAGTTCAGCTTCCTCAACTATTGCAGTATTGCACCAATTTGTTGTTGAGATAAACCTTAACATCTTCTCGGTGACTGCTTCTGTAGGTCAAGGAAACCACTGATAATGCAAAGGCCGCTAGTTCTTTGAAATCAGTATTTCCACCACGGTGACATGTTTAACAGTACTCCAGACACTGTCAGGTTCAGACATGTTCTTTATTTCACACGGAATAGCACGTATTCCGAGTTTTCTACATTGCCCATCAATTTTCTAGACAGTGCCTTCTTCATTGAGATTATCAGACCTGGGCACACTGGCAATAAGAGGATAAAGGGTAGCAGGCTTAGTAGCTATGGTGTGGAGACAGACAATGAGGACAAAAGTGGTGTTATTTGTAATTAGTTTCACTTCGCTGGAGTGACAAACCAGTGAAAATGATATTTTGCTGATATCGAACTATCATACATTCAAATTATCGTACGGGTTGACAACCATCGTACAAACATTAAAATTATCGTATGCTCCCATAGTTATCGTACGAGTTGACAACCCTGGGCCTGTGTCGTCACAATTGTACATTCTGTGAGGCTTGTAGGAATGTCGTTCAAACTCTTTTTCTAAAATATCAAAGAATTGAGACATGCTTTCTCTGTTGAACCCGCACACTCTGAACAGTGATGTTGATTCAGGTGTTCTTAAATATATGGGAGGATTCTTCTTTAGAAATTTCTTGAACCACTTTCTTCCGGCAGACTTATTTTCTCTATTGAATGGGTTTGGTATATTGTTGAGACGAGCAGGCTGAAAAACAAATCTGCGCACATCTTTGCTGGACAGGCCAAAAAATCTTTTTTTCATCTCCATGCAATGATCTGCAAGTTCCGTTTGCATATTGAATGGCAAAGTGGACTTTCTTCCCAACGGAACGTTAACAATGTCATTAATATTAAATGTCCCTTATTTTTCAACGTTTTAATAAAACGGAGGAATCCCTCGTGGTACATTGTGCGTATTTTGGGCTCTAAGAAAACCCATCTGTTTGGAGCGCACGGCTTCTGTGGCAGCTTTCATGTTTGTGGCATCCCATGCACGTTTTGTCAATTTTCCTGGAATCTAAAACAAAACATCCAAATATTTTTGTCAGAAAGCATGTCTGTACCATAGTAACAAAGATTTTAAAATGTTTAACTTAGAGCAGAAAAATGGAACCAACGTAATAAAATAAAACTACATATTTACTTCATTGTCAGAAATCCAGCATTAGCTAACAACAATATTTATTCCGAGCGGGTTTCGAACTGATAGCCGTTTACTTCCCATTTATGCTTCCTAGTCATTAACGGAAGGTGGTGAACTTGATAGTACTTAATTACTTTAGCTTCTATATCCAAAAGCATAATAACAATCATTACCACGTAAAGGTGTTCCTAATATGAAATATTCAACGTTAGGAACATTTTCACCATGCCGGTTTTAGTAAACTATTCAATACATTTCCATTATGAATCATTTATCAAAATATAAAAAGTAAATGTTAATTATACTTACGTTATCCAGCTTTACTGGGCATTCAATCGCGAAGTCAGAAAAATTCAAAACTTGTGCAAACCTTTGTGGCGACACAGAAAGAAACGTTAGCGGTTAGCAAGGAACTATAATTATTATAGATTATACAATGCAAGGAACGAAGCACAGGAAACGAGGTGCATTCTCCATCACG
Source organism: Tenodera sinensis (assembly GCA_030765045.1). Taxonomy (NCBI): domain Eukaryota; kingdom Metazoa; phylum Arthropoda; class Insecta; order Mantodea; family Mantidae; genus Tenodera; species Tenodera sinensis. The sequence goes on along the minus strand of JAUKNM010000052.1, from coordinate 521,570 downwards.
CTGGTACTGGTCAGGACCTTCTAGATTAACGGACCTGACACTGCCATCTAAGTTGTACAAAAATGGCGTCGGCTGGTGGGATTTATTTCTGAGGTGTTTCCACACGCTGTTTTTCGTATTATTTTCTATGTCTTCGAGTTATTGTTTCTTATAATAATTCCTATGTAAGTTTGTCTTCATATCAGCAAAGCGAGTGTTTCAAAAGTTTTATTTGGGCAGTATAGGAACAGGAATAAATGTAATAACGTTTTGACTGTGCCGTGTGCTATCCACGTGTTCATGTTTATTGTGTTCCATCTAGGACTATGGCTACATTAGCCGTATAGTGTGGTTAATTTATCTGTTTGCAAGTACAATTTGTGTCACGATTACAGTGGTGAGAGGTTGTTGAAGAAAAACTGTTCCAGTAGTGTATATTAATGTTGCCATACTACAACCTAACCTCAAACACGACAATGCACCGTAACTGTTGCATTCCCGGATGCAAATTAAAAATCAGAAACTTTCAGTTAAAACAAAAGGTAAATTACAACATAAAGCTTCTAAATTCAGTATTTAATTACAATAAATTGCAGCGTTATGTGTATTAGTTGCCGGTGTGTATATAACATAGTGAATAGTGTGAATAGTGAAAGACAATAATTTCGAGTGAATTCAATTAGTGGCATCTGCAACACCAACAGTTTGTTTCATGTAAGTAGTATGCTGCTCATATTTGTACATTATCTTTTGTCTTTGTAATTTAAATGTGTAGCTGTAGTTTAGAAGAAATGTGTTATGTTGCTGCATGTAAAACTGTAGACTATAGCAAAGTTTGGTAAATATTTACAAAATCGTCCGCTCGAGAAAACGAATGAAACATAGTGCAATGGATGCAGTTTTTATTGCTGATTACGATCTTGTAAGTTTTATTGTGCGCTCAAGCTTCGTGTTTTATTTATGAGAAAATTTCGTACGGTCGATGAAGTGGTTTTATTTCGCTTATGCGGCGGATATTTAGCTAATAAATGTGCATAAACGAGTGTAATATATGCTACAATGATTGATTAATGCATTTACGTTGAAATGATTGCATAAACACTACCCAAATTGTAAATATTTCGATAACACAGGACCCTGTCACCCCACTCATATGCAAAACTAACCTAACCTAAGCTAACACAATGTTGCTTTACAATACTGATTTAAGATTACGTATTTCATGTATTTCATTTACAGTGCTGTTTTACGGTTATTATTTTTAATATTTCATCTGCTTTTGTGGATTCCCCCTGTAAAATAAAGTGTCCTGAAGTGCTGAGTAATATGTTGTTGCAAACTGAGTAATCAAGTTCTCAGTAATAGTGAAAGCAAAATTTCACCCTAAAGGTTTTGAATTCAGTAGGTAGCTTTAGGTCATTCTAAATGGCAGCATTTGTATATCAGCCATCCAGTATAGTATGTTTTGTGTAGGTATATAACATTCTGCACATTGTACAAATGTGAAAAACAGTGTAAACAATGATTAATAATTCTGAGTCAACTCACTGTCAACACTTCTGTTTTATTTAAGTAACATGCTGCTTGCAGTTTTGTCTATCTTCTTTGTAATTTGAGTGTGTAATGCAGTTACATAATGGCATGTAAACCTGTAGATTGCATGAATGATATTTGAGGTTATATATTTCATTGCCCATGGTTTATCGTTTAATATTAAATGTCATTCTTTTTTGTTTACTTGAGTTTATGTTTAAGACAGTGTTTTTGTGTTTAACACAGCCCATATTCACAAAATAGGCGTGTTATTACACCACATTTTTATTTTACTGCGTTGAAATCGTAGCCTGTAGACGAGTTGTTTACAAGTAGTTCCCACCACTTTGGCCGCCATCTTGAATTACAGTGTCAGGTCCGGTATTTAGGAGGTCCTGGTACTGGTGGTAGCAGTTGCACTCTTTTCCGACAGATGTCACCTTCATACAGAGTGAAAATTCTGTTTCACATCAGGCACGTATTCAACATTAGGGCACCTTGCATTTCATTTGCCATAACATATCTTAAACATATGGCATTTTAATCAAAATCGTAGAGCCATAATTTTCCATATAAAAGGTAGTTTAGGGTGGAGGAATTTTCTTCAAAATCTTCGTGTCGCATCCTTGAAAGATATTAAACATAAACACCTTAATCCACCTTTCGTTTTTGAGTTATGTTGTTCACAGACGGACACACCCACACAGCTAAACGGACCTTTTTCTAAAAATGCTTTTCTTTTTTATTCAAGAGATCTCAAAGCACGTATTTCCGGTGAAATCTCGACAGCGAAATTTTGGGTCGAATGCAATACTTCCCCTACTTACTATACGTAGCAGAGAAAGTAAAAATTGTAAGATTTAGAAATTTAGCATGTGGGTAGCCTTAAGCAAATAATTGTTTCTATCATTATCGCCATCATCTATATTATTATTATTATTATTATTATTATTATTATTATTATTATTATTATTATTATTATTATTATTATTATTATTATTATTATTATTATTATTATTATTATTATTATTATTATTATTATTATTATTATTATTATTATTATTATTATTATTATTGTTGTTGTTGTTGTTGTTATTGTTATTATTATTGTTATTATTATTGTTGTTGTTATTGTTATTATTATTATTGTTATTATTATTGTTGTTATTATTATTATTATTATTATTATTATTATTATTTATTATTATTATTCCTAGATCGCGACAGCACAGTCACTTGAGAAACAAAGTGTCAAGAACAAACAAAAAATCTAGTTTTCCAGATTAAAAGATAGAATGTTATACCAGAGGCTTTCAATGTCCCCGCTTGTCTTTTATAGGTTAATAAAGATAACCGCCAGAGTGACTTATTCGGCAGTTAGTGGGGATCGGTTTATCTCCGACAGCAATAAAAGTAACCAAGCATGAGAGAGCGAAGACGCACCCCATGATTCTATATTGACCATAAAAATCTTTATTTCACGCACAGAAGAGGCAAAGGAATGACTCTTTAGAGGGAATATTTATAGAACGGGATGAACAACAAGAAAGACAAGCATACCTGATGACGTCAATAAGCCACCTAGCAGAAACTAAACCGTGGTTCGCCTTGGTAAAACAGTACATCTTGTTTTTACTTTCTTGATCGGCTGGCAGAGGATACGACTAGACAATGCTTTACAGTGCCAGGAGAAGAATATAAAGAAAATCCCATCTGAAACGTCCCTATTGTGTTTTCTTTTCTCTAAAAATGGCTCTAATGGTTTGGAATTTTCTACACGAAAAAACTATGATGAATTTCCTGTTAAGACCTCGTATCGTTATTCAGCTTTATAGAACCTAGAGAGAAAACAGCTATTTACAGCTTACTAAAATATGCAGTTTGTGCGAAACACTTTTCTTCTAGCTTTAGATGTTTCCAAAATCTTTTGTTAGATCTGCACTGCAGCACATATAAAACTTTTTGAAAACTTTGAATCGGGAAATTAAGAGACCTGATAAATAAGATATGCTTCTTTGGTTTCTAATAAATCTATGTCAAGGTATAATACAATATATGCTATATAAAAAGAATCTAATGTCCTACATTTGCCAGACTTTCTCCGCTCACTTTAAAATATTTTTACTTAACCGTATTCTTCTATCAACTTCTTGTTCATGGAGATAAACCTTCATTACACATTACATTGTAGGTTACAGTCGACTAAAATGACAGTCACGTTTTCAAAACAAGAAAAAAAAAAAAAGAAAAAGAAAAATCATCGCTATGATGACTAAAATTCCATATTCTTTGCATGACCACAAGAAAAACGAATTGAGCCTTGCTACTAGCAAAAAAATATAATAAGTATTTTAAATTTTAAACCAAGAATATAGTTTTAGACACAAAAAATGTTATTTGTCATAAACTATGCGCTTTAACCAGATCTACATTTTTGTGTAGCAAGGTTTTACGAATCTCTAACGGTTCACCAATTATACAAGTCATTCAGAATGAAGAGGACTCCATAGGATATACCCACATCTTGTCACGGAAATATATTAAATATATGGCATTTTAATCGAACTCCTTACAGCCATTTTCGAGACAGTAAAAAATTACCAAAAATGTTCCATGCAAAGGATAATTTGGTGTAAAGGGATTTTCTTAAAAATCTTCACGTCGCAGCCTTGGAAAATGCTAAACTTAAATGTCAACTAGTGGTATTACTCAGCTGACATTCAGTTTTTGGCTAATGCCGTTCACAGACACCCACACACAGACACACTCACACAAGTAATAGTCGCTTTGATTCAGGAACCCTCAAAACGCGAAATTCGGAGGTCGAATTTTTGGGTGGAAACCTGTTCCGTCTTGGCAACGCTCCGGCCGCCCTTAGGATCTATTTGTCTCATCCATCCTTCTAGGGGTGTCCCTTTAGGGGCATAGGCACAAAAGTTCTCCTTTCGAGTGCCAAGTCCCCCTCTGCAAGTTGTCATTGGGTGTGGCGCTTTTTTTTTTTTTTTTTTTTTTTTTTTTTTTTTTTTTTCTTCCCGTCTTCTCAGGATAAGGGAAAACCTCGGGAATAAACCCTGTTCGGATAACTCACCCTAACCGAGATTCGAATTCGGGACCTCTTGAATGTGACGCAGACGCGCTACAGAGGCAGGAACCTTTACTTGCTGATGGTAAGTAGCAGAGAAAGTAAAAAGTGACAAAATGAGAATAATGAGATTGTTATTTGCTAGTTTGGCCTGGCATGTTAATGTGAAAATCAACATGATGTGCGAATTAAATGCAGATTAAGAAATATAAACGTAAGGAAAGACTGAAAAGGTAAACATTTAACTAAATGCGCGTGCAGACATTTGCATTTATAGCTAAGATATCGTACACCACAATTGGATCCGGAACGAGATCCAGACTTGACCAGCAGTTTTTAAGGCGAACGCGTAATTCCCCCACGCCACGAGTATAATTGAAAAATGCTTTTAGAACAAGGGCACCCTCCCTTCTGTAATTTTAGTCTGAGGCAGTCTCCGTTAGTTTAAAACAATGGTGCAAATGGACGGGATGCAAGATTTAACCCATCTCTGTTTTGTTTTCGGTTTGCTTACCGTCCAAGCATTGTGTCGCCATAGAGTCTTACCACCCCACAACACACGTTGGTGTAGGGGGAAAGTAGGAGAATGGCACCGCAGATCACAAATTGGCATCTTTGGTTTGCATATTGGTATGTGTTCTACCACAGTTTTCCCTCAGTGATGATAGGTTAGCATCTGGTTGTCGTGCTAGGGAAAGTGGTGGCCTATCTGCCGTATGTCTCCTGCTTTGTCCGAGTTCATCCTTCATCTATAGGATGACAAAAGAAGTCGGTCGCGACCTCGGTTTCAATAGTGCACTCATTGCCTGGGTGATTATGATAACACCACTGTCAAACCCACGGGTATATCAGTGTTTTGTCCCACAGGAGTTCTTTTTCATGCCAGTAAATCTATAAACACGATAACACCACACATAAGGGGAGATTAAATTATTTCTAGTTTATTGATTTTCTTTTATACGATGATGTGGTATGTTAAGTTTTTTTAACTATACCTTTTTATTAAAAGTTGCAGGCAATTATTTTTACAATATAACTGACCAGCGCATTAATATAAAAATAGATCAGTAAAGTGAGGTGTTATTTACATCATGTAAAAGTTGCATTAGCTACCTTCGGTAGTCTCTGAGAAAATGGATCATTTATATAATAAAATACAATTCGCAAAAACATCGTTTAAAGTAAAAATAAAGAAGGAAACGCATGTATGTTTACTAACAAAAAGTTCATTACTTGGGCTCGCTACCATATTTGGAAATGGTATATCAATTTGTAAAGCAAACATTTCCCTTAACGCTGACCTAAAATCCACTTCTGTTCCAAAGGATATAGGAACTACTATTTTTTTACTTCTTTATGTGAAGTGCTACATAACTACTAGTACAAAATGACAAATGCAGTACTATTTTTAAAAATTTGATGTGTTGCACTCACATGACTTTCTCTACTCTTGCACTAACCATTCTTACAAACTCTTATTCCTATATCTTCTTCGTGTTAGTTAAAATAAACATTTGTACAAATTATCTTATTGCTTATTTCCTTGTAGGTGCAAGGGGAATATTAGAATATAGTAGGCTTTGTGCGATAGTCAAATCTTTTAAAGCTTTGAGATTCCGTTCTCTTTGCACGCGTAACATATAAAAAAATGAATAACGATGACCCATTTCACGAAAGTTCTAAGTTTTCCGAAAATCACACACATAACAAGGTATATCTCCGAAATGGTTCACCCTACAAGAAAATTTATTGAGACATAAATTGTGTATTTTAGCAAGATCTACATTTTTTTGTATCGTATGATTTGGTCTATCTCTAACGGTTTACCAGTTATGCAAAAGTCGTCCAGAGTAAATACGACTACAGGGGCTATAGCCAGAAAATTCAAGATATACATTTCATTTGTCATCAAAATATCTCAAACATATGACATTTTAATCAAAATCGTTAGAGCCATTTTCAAGAAAATCAAAATTTTCGAAAAATTTTCCATGTAAAGGGTAGTTTAGGGTGGGGCTATTTTCTTCAAAATCTTCGTGTCGCATCCTTGAAAGACATTGAACTTAAATACCAACTTTAGTTTTTAACCGACTTTTCGTTTTTGAGTTATGCTGTCCACAGACTGACAGACACATACACACACACACACACACACACACACACACACACACACACACACACACACACACACACGGACCTTTTTCTAAAAATGCTTTTTTTGGATTCAGGGGGCCTCAAAACATGTATTTCCGGTGAAATCTCGACATCGAATTTTTGGGTGGAATACAATACTTCCCCTACTTACCAGTAGAGAAAGTAAAAATCTGATGTGTTGCACACACACGACTTTCTATACCCTTACACAAACTATTCTGACAAACACTTGAACCTCTATGTACTTCATGTTAAGGAGATAAATATTTGTAGAAATTATCTTATTACACAAACTATTCTTACTAACACTTATTCCTCTGTCTGCTTCATGTTAATCGAAATAAACATTTGTAGAAATTATTGCAATTTCCTTGAGGTGCAGGGGAATACAGTAGGCTTTAAGCAATAGTCAAATGTTTTACGAGTGGCCGCTATTATGATGACTTTGAAATTCCGTTCTCTTTGCATGACCAAGAGATGAGAAAATTAATAACGACCTCCCATTTGAGAAAAGTATAACTATTGCAAAATTGTGACAAATAACAAGGAATATTTCTGAAATGGTTCACTTCATAAAAAAGATCATTTAACATAAATTTCTTGTTTTAACGAGCTCTACATTTTTGTACAGTAAGATTTGGTCTATCTCTTACGGTTTACCAGTTCTACAACAGTCATCAAGAGTAAACAAGACTACATAGGCTATAGCTAGAAAATTCAAAATATACATTTCATTTGTCCTAAAAATGTCTTAAACATATGGCATTTCAATCAAAATCGTTAGAGCCATTCTTGAGAAAATAATTTGTTTTTAATTTTCCATGTAAAGTGTAGTTTAGGGTTGAGAAATTTTCTTCACAATTTTCGTCTGGCATCCAAGAAGGTTATTAAACTTAAATGCCCACTTTGATTTTTAACCGACTTTTTGTTTTTGAGTTATGCTGTTCACTGACAGACAAACATACACACACGTTTTTCTAAACATGCTCTTTTTTATTCAGGGGACCTCTAAACATATGTTTCCGGTGAAATCTCGACATTGAACTTTTGGGTCAAATACAGTACTTCCCCTAGTATACGTAATAGAGAAAGTAAAATAATATTTAAAAGATGAGAGTTGTGCCTCAGGATAAAATAGGTGCGTATCAAACTAAAACGAAAATTTCAAAAATGTCATTGTTTGGCAAGTTCTGCCGCTTAGTTCCCCCTTAAAGACCGTCATCTTGTACGTATTATTGGCCACAAGAAAACTTCTAGTAGTGCTTAGACCCCTGCGCCACCACTGGACATTGGATGCTGTAAGTTCAAAATTCACAAACAAAACTTTGTGGTTAAAGGTCTCTGATCAACAGATCATGACATTTTGAAAGCCTGGAATAAGAAGCCTTGTGTGCGTGTGTGTGTGTGTGTGGTTTTTTTTTTTTTTTTTTTTTTTTTTTTTTTTTTTTTTTTTTTAATAGCATGCCCCATTCCGTATGAATACTACATGCTTGCATTTATTTATTTACATACAATTTACATTTTATATACATGTATATATTGTTGGTGATGTTCTATTTGAACATTTACATTTTTATTTACCTCTAATTTTTTATCTACCTTAGTCTAATTGAATACTTCTCTATCGTGATATTTACAGGTTTTTTTTTTTCTTCGATGTTTGTTGTTTAATGCTATTTTATTTTGTTTGACTTTATTTCTTTAACCTAATGCTATTTTACAAATCATAAATCTAGTACTTATCATATAGTGAAAGGCGAATATAATTATACTCGTAACAGCAGCAGAGTATTGAAATGTGTTTGGACAATGATACTGATTGCAATGTGTGTGTGTGTGTGTGTGTGTGTGTGTGTGTGTGTGTGTGTGTGTGTGTGTGTGTGTCTGTGAGTGTGTGTGTGTGTGTGTGTGTGCGCGCGTGCGTGTGTGTGAAGAATTATAAGGTAGTTATAAAATAGATCAATGAACTTAGAAAATGTACATTTACATCCTATAAAAATGTCAGTCTGATATCTTAAATAGTGTCTGCGATAATGGACCCTGAATTTAGCAGACTTAACATTGGCAGGGTATTATTTTTAATCTTCTCTCAAACAGGAAGGGACATGATCCAGATCTAGAACAATTTTAAAATTGCTTATATTGGGATTCTATACCGAAATTATGGAGTCAAAACATTAATTTTAATCATAATGGAAAGTTTAAAGAACAAATAAGGAACAAGTGTGATTATATATATATATATATATATATATATATATATATATATATATATATATATGGGTATTGGTATGTATGAAGTTTGTAAATTCCAACACTCACTGACCGCTTACCATGATAATTATTGGCATATCGATGTGTTTTCGTGGAGAAGGTTTTTATGCTATTCATTCTACTACGCAACGTAAATGCACATGGTTTTTCTCTACTCGCTTTTTTTTTTTTACGTAACACATTCACATGTTCTCTACTCTACTCTACATACAGTTGAATATAAGAATGGAACTGATAAACTACAACATTGGTTGACCGATCGCCATGAAAATTGGCAGATGTTGGAGAGGTGTTTCTGTGAAGTGTGTTTTTATTTATTTAGTTTATTTTTGTTCTTTATAGTATCCTAAGAGTAATAGTTTTCAAATGTATCCAAAGAAACCCAAGGTTATTGTGCAAGTGTAAAGTCCTAAGACTAAGAATTAGGGATAGGTCATCAAACCACTGGTTACGCCCGGTATTTCAGCTAGTATGTTCTAAACCTGTTATGCACCTTTCAAACAAGTGGTACTATTAATTCAAAATGTCATTGTTTAACTGATTCCTTAAAGCATGTCCTCTTGAGAGAAACAACGAACCGTATCTAGAACCTGATTATACGTGGGTTTCAAGGTAATCTATAGGTTGACAGTAAAACATCCCAGGACACTCCTCCAGAATCCCAAATGTACCAGGGTCATCTGGTCAAGGTAAGAAGCGAACACCTCGCTTAGTCACTGCTAACCTCGGTTTGCCGGAAGTAACCTACTACACACGGAAGTGAGCACACACAATATGTGCTATAAGGTGCTGGGATCCCCCGCCTCGCCAGTTAGATTAGCTTCCCCTAAACACTATCTTACACTGCTGGAAACAATTCGTCTCGCTAATAAGCAACAACAGTGAGCAGACGTTCCAGTTGGCACCCGCGGTACCTTTTATTATTCTTAATTTCTCTATGCTTAAAATAAATTATGCTCTGTGACATTTCGCTTTCTAAGAAATTAAATGCAGGCTATCAAGGCTAAAGATATTTTAATTGTTTATTTTTGCTCCAGGCTCGCATTTAGGAAGTCCTGGGTTAGTTTCCTACGGCTAAACACTCTGGTCATGGGTTTTGGTGGTTTTCCCTGATTGGTCAGGCGAATGCTAGGGTTGTTCCTCTTCTATCACGAATTTCCTTTCCCTCATTTCCTATCAGTTAGCTCCCCCTTTCATGTTTTAGGTAGGCTTAGGGACTGTGGAATGTCGGTCGTGTCGGACAAATACAGATGCTTGCTTATTGGAAAGTTCTCGCTCCTGCCAGATAGCAAGCCTTCTCTGAGCCGCCTCAGGTGGGTGGTCAAGTTCTCCAGAGTTCCGCCAGAGGGAAGTCTATTCTGGGTAGCGCGTCGTTGTGACGATTAATCAAGGTTGGAATCGTTAGCTACCTCTGCACGTCTCTGTTGACTGACCTGCCTGCGGTGTATAGCCTCTTGCGGTCCCTAATCTTCATTCGTTCCTCCGTTCCAGTATAAATGTTTGAAAATTCAACTCAATAAGTAGAAATATCTCGGTAATGGTTAACTCCACAAAAAATTATTTTACATAAATTGTGTGCTTTAACGAGATCTACATGTTTTGAGTAGTAAGATGTTTCTATCTCTTACGATTTATCGCTTATGATTAGAGGACGGATAAGTGTGCAAAAAGCCGCAACTTTAGTGCACATGGGTTCTACTGTTGCTCAGGCGTCTCCTGATGCGCATGCATATACGACGGCTGCGCGGTACCGGTTAGTCAGTCACTATCCGTATCCAACTAACCTGTATCGCGTGTCACTGCACAGGGCTCCGCACTTTAGTTATAATATCATTCAGAATGAACAGGACTTCACAAGCTATTCCCGGAAAACTAAAATGTAGATACTCGTATATTTCATTTGTGATGAAATGATCTTATGCATACATATTTTAATCAAAATCGTTAGTCTTTTTGGGAAAATCAAGATTTTAGGGGAAAAATACATGTAAAGTGTAGTTTGGGCTGAGAAATTTTCTTGAAAATCATCATTTCGCATTCTTGGAATATGCTGATCTTAAATGTAAGTTAGGTCTTAAATTTTCCCTTTTTGAGTTACGCCGTTTACAGTGCAGAAACAAACAAAGAACGAATGAACGCGTGCGTCAACCATTTTCTAAAAATGCTCTTTGGGAGGATTCAGGGAGTCTTAAACATTTCTGGTGAAATCTGCATATCAAATTTCTGGATGGGATACATTGCTTCCTTTACTTAACTATAGGGAGCAGTAGAAAAAGTAAAAGAAACTGCTATTTTAAAAGTTTTTATAAACAAATACCAAACATAATGCAATCAGGACCAAATCTCGTTTTTCTCTTTCTGTTAATTTGAATTGACAAACTGGACGTTTAATTTGACTTGCGTATGCGTTTGTGAATAGCGAATTCATTTTTAAAGCTCTATTCTCTTAATTTTGTTTTCTTATCTGTTTGTCACTTTAAAATGTTCCATGTGATGCAGATCTACTACTTATTTCAGATTTTAACTGAACATTTTTTTGGAGGTGGGTGAAGAAATTCAGAGGTTTTTCTTAATAATGAGGTATAGCTTCGAATTTAGAATGTTAGGAATTTACCACATATTTTATTTTTAGAAAAGAAGAGTGTCGCATTCTTTATTGTTTCCAAGCAAATTTTACAAAATTTAATCTTTGAGTCTAAAGAGATATGTTTAAAATTTAATATGCAGCAGTTAACAGTTTGAAATTGTAAGATGTTCATCATATAAACGTTTTAGTTATGATTCTGTTTTCTTTGAATGTCAGGTAGACACCTAGGACCAAAATGTATAATTTTCTTACAAATCTATGTTTAAAAAATCTGATGTGTTGCACTCGCATGACTTTCTCTACTCTTGTACAAACCATTCTTACAAACTCTGTAATATTTTAACCAAAATAGGTGAGCCATCTTTGAGAAAATACAAGATTTATAAAAATCTTCCTGTAAACAGCATTTTGGTGTGGGGAGATTTTCTTGAAGATCTTCGTTTCTTACCATTAGTCTAGTTACCAAGCTTGGTAATTATTGGACATTTCGTTTTGGGGCTATTTGTTCATACACATACGCCCGCGTGCACGGACTTTTTCTAAAAACGTCTTTCTTTCAGGGGCTTCAAAACAAGTATTTTCGGTGAAACGTCTGTATCGAAGTTTTGGGTGGATGCAATAACTTATCTACTATGTACGAGGTAGAAAAAGCAAAAGGCACCACCCGGGTTACGTCACTTGGAGACTGAGAATTTGGTAGGGCGTTCCATTCCTGAGCTTCACAGAACACATTAGACTGGCGTCAACGACTCTGTGGAATGATAGGTCTCAGAAAGAGAATTATGTTTTCTTAAGCAACGGATGTTGGCTGATAGGTTGTTCAGGAATAATGTGAGTGAGTAACCAATCTGTGTCGTATGACAGATTTGTGCACACACTACTGTATACAACAGTCGCTCCTATCTTACGGAATTACCTCCACGCTTAAACGGAGCTGTGTACAGCTCTTCCAGATCGTCGTGGCACTCCTGAAGCATAGATGCGCAATAGCAGAGACCTGCTCACTTGCATAATAGGAGAGGTGGGGACTGTGGGTGGGAATAACCATACCGCATGTTTTGATTGTGATAACTACAGGTCGCGCGTTACTTCTTGACGAATGAAAATTTTATATGAAAGGTTGAATGCGAGTCTGTACTCAGCTTTTGCGGGAACGAGAGAGAGGAGGTACAGTCTGCAGTGAGATGACGCGCATGCTTCTGAGCTGAAGTAGTACAACACTACAAATCAATTTATGACACTTGCAGTAATATCAGCCACACGTATTATACACTATACCTCTATAACTGTTTCCACTTAACTTTCTTGCATTTATTCTATTCCCGACATCTCTGCCTCGTCTGAATTGCTATTTTCGTTGCATGCATACATACATCCGTACCGCACAAAACTTCTGCAGTCGACTGTATACACAAACGCGACAGAGGAAAACAGAGGTGTCTGTTATCGTAGCATAAACATTTGCTGACCTGTTTGTTAAGGGTAGGCTCACTCATTGGATTTCTGCTCAAGGTCATTCGTCAAGAACGAACGCGCAACCTATACACAATAATTGTTTATAATACGTAAGCATACACTGCTTGGGTATGTGACTGCCTGAGTCCTGGCATCACTCGCTTGTTCTTCACCACTCCAGTCACTTTTCCTAATTTATCCTCTCTTGCGCACATGGAGTGTCAACGATCTCAACAAACTGCACCTTTGGGTCCTTCATTGCTCATAGAGAATGTGCCACTTACTACACGATGAGATATGTGGTTCCAACATGGCGGGGCTCTACCACACTTCAGCCATGCTGTAAGAGAAATTCATCTCATCAAGAGGGAGAAGTGGATAGGAAGAACCTGTAGCATGGTCAGTGCAATCGTCGGTCTTAACGCCCCTTGTGGTCCCAACATGGCGGGGCTCTACCACACTTCAGCCATAGTGTAAGAGAAATTCATCACATCAAGAGGGAGAAGTGGATAGGAAGATGAGATCCTGTAGCATGGTCAGCGCAATCGTCGGTCTTAACGCCCCTTGTGGTTCCAACATGGCGGGGCTCTACTACACTTCATCCATAGTGTAAGAGAAATTCACCACATCAAGAGGGAGAAGTGGATAGGAAGATGAGATTCTGTAGCATGGTCAGCGCAATCGTCGGTCTTAACGCCCCTTGTGGTTCCAACATGGCGGGGCTCTACTACACTTCATCCATAGTGTAAGAGAAGTTCACCACATCAAGAGGGAGAAGTGGATAGGAAGATGAGATTCTGTAGCATGGTCAGCGCAATCGTCGGTCTTGGCGCCCCATGTGGTTCCAACATGGCGGGGCTCTACCACACTTCAGCCATGCTGTAAGAGAAATTCATCTCATCAAGAGGGAGAAGTGGATAGGAAGAACCTGTAGCATGGTCAGCGCAATCGTCGGTCTTAACGCCCCTTGTGGTTCCAACATGGCGGGGCTCTACTACACTTCATCCATAGTGTAAGAGAAATTCACCACATCAAGAGGGAGAAGTGGATAGGAAGATGAGATCCTGTAGCATGGTCAGCGCAATCGTCGGTCTTGGCGCCCCATGTGGTTCCAACATGGCGGGGCTCTACCACACTTCAGCCATGCTGTAAGAGAAATTCATCTCATCAAGAGGGAGAAGTGGATAGGAAGAACCTGTAGCATGGTCAGTGCAATCGTCGGTCTTAACGCCCCTTGTGGTTCCAACATGGCGGGGCTCTACCACACTTCAGCCACAGTGTAAGAGAAATTCATCACATCAAGAGGGAGAAGTGGATAGGAAGATGAGATCCTGTAGCATGATCAGCGCAATCGTCGGTCTTAACGCCCCTTGTGGTTCCAACATGGCGGGGCTCTACTACACTTCATCCATAGTGTAAGAGAAATTCACCACATCAAGAGGGAGAAGTGGATAGGAAGATGAGATTCTGTAGCATGGTCAGCGCAATCGTCGGTCTTGGCGCCCCATGTGGTTCCAACATGGCGGGGCTCTACCACACTTCAGCCATGCTGTAAGAGAAATTCACCACATCAAGAGGGAGAAGTGGTCAGTCTTAACGCCCCTTGAGCATGTGAAGGGTGTTATATATGCTAACTCAGTTGACACCAAGGAACTATTATTTATTGTACGCATACACGCTGCGTTTGACCGCATTCATCAGAAAACATGCTGGTGAGAGTCCAACAGTTAATGAAATGGCCGTTCGTGAATTCTCAGTGGTCGAAGGTGGGGGCATTCTCTGAATGACTATTTTATATATATTGTTTGTACAGCAATAAATGAGGTTATGTAACCTCTGGACTCTGGCTGCTCAGTCATATGGCTTCTAAACAACGCATCAGCCAACATGGTTTGTGGCACATCATTCCACAAAGTTTATCGTAGAAAACCTGATCGTCCTGCATACGCTGGAGGAGAAACCTAAACCAATGCTGTCCAACGCGGCGCCCGTGATGTATTTCTCTGGCGCCCCTCAGAAGCAACCTTTTACTCCAACGATTTCTAATATTAATTCAAATTTGAAGACAAAACTATTTCCTTCGTATATCTTCCCAGGACGCATCAATGAAGTAGTTATTGTACACTTACAATACCTATATAAAGCTGCACTCATTACTTCCCTAACCGGTACTTTCCCTTTGTCCTCCCAAATGAAGGGTACTTGCCCTAATGGTGGTTGTGATGGTGCCCGCGCCTCCTTGGGAATGAATTAAATGTGCCCGTGCAAAGAAAGTTGGACAGCACTGTATTAAACAATGGTATGATATCATGGCGTTGAATACAACTTATGTAATGCTAAATTTCAAAGAAAATGGTTCATTGATTTGGTGAATTCAATATGTTAACTCAAAGCCAAATGTTTTTCCTTTATTGGCCTCCCAAATACTGATGTGGAACAAATTACCTTTCTGACACGAAATCGTCGGAGCGAAAAAAGAAAATCGTTTATCGCACAATCTTCCGAATTTTTTTTATAGATCAGTAGATTCGCACTTATTCCCTGCAAAGAATTTCTTATCTTTAAGGTTATAAGCAGTGAAACGTGGAGGAAGATAGTTATCTTATGTTTCCGAGTCTTTCGGCACAAGGATTCTGATTTATGAGGATGCGTTATGAAAGTCTGTGATCACTTGCAAGCCTTTTTCTGCCCATAACAAATTCACATTTATCCGTTACATATTATTATTACTATTATTATCATCATCATTACTATCATTATTATCATCATAATTATTATAGTATTTGTATATAAAGTTATCATTCTATCCATGTTACATCATACACGATAAAAATTTGCCATTTGCCAATTTTAAATTCAGGAGTAACTGCTTGGTTACATGCCATATGCGAAAACGGTATTCAAATGGTTAGTCTTGGTACCCAGCTCTTAGTTATAGAGAGAGAAAAGGAGATTTTGAACATGGCTAACACTGCGAAAAAATCTGGTGTTGCACTCACATGACTTTCTCTACTCTTGTACTAACTAAACTAAACCCCAGCGCAGCAGTCCATGAAGGGGCAAGTTTTGCCGCCCAGCCGCTGCGTCCCCCCCCCCTCTGCCCACTACAGGCATCATTGGTGGGGTGCAGTACTAGAGGGTGGGACGTGGTCAGCGCCCCCGAGCCCTCCCGGCCTATTATGAGGCTTTCTCGACCTACTTGTATTAACTATTCTTACAGACTGTTATTCCTCTGTCTGGTTCATGTTCGTCGAGATAAACATTTGCATCTTATTGCTTATTTCCTTGTAGGTACAAAGTGAATATGGGAGTACAGTAGGCTTTGAGCGATAGTCAAATCTTTTAAAGCTGGTCGCTCTATGAAGACTTTGAAATTTCGTTCTCTTTGCACGACCAAGAGATAAAAAAAGTGAACAACAGCCTTCCATTTGAGAAAAGTGTAAGTATTGCAGAACTCACACAAATAACAAGGGATATCTCCTAATTGGTTCTCTCCAAAAAATATGCAGTTGAACATAATTTGTGTGTCTTAACGAATCTACATTTTTGTATAGTAAGATTTGGTCTGTCTCTTACGGTTTGCCTTATGCAAGAGTCATGAAGAGTAAACGGGACTACGGGGGCTATCGCCAGAAAATTCAACGTACATTTCGTTTGCCATAAAAATATCTTACCCATATGACATTTTAATCAGAATTGTTGGAGCCATCAAAATGTAGTGTCTGTCTTTTAGGATTGCGTCACTCTGTAGTTTTAACAGCCTTGGTGCCTTTTTAGTTTAGGTGTCATATGGTTAACTTCTTTGACAAATTAAGCATTGGACCCTTTGGTGTTGGCAACAAAATATAAATCTTCCCATGAAGAAATAACCGACATTTTATAACGAAGGAGAAACTATAATAACCGCTCCGCTATCTGCTATATCGTAGTTAACACCATCTATGCGTTGAGAAGAGGTTGAGAGAGAGGGCACACACACACACACAGTCGCAGCCGCTACGTGGGGAAGGCATCGGGACCGCTGAGTGCTGCACCGGCGCACCTCAGCGCTAAGTGCTCGAGTTGGAAAGGCTTGCGTTAGAGCGTTAATAATATAAAGGTTAAGCAGAAGCTCTAAAATTTAAAATTATAGCTTTTACGACACGTTCGACTTTAAACAAAATGTTACAGCCTATAGGCCAGATCTTATAAAGATTTGCGAGTAGGCAGACGGGAGACCTCCAGTAAATGGAGTGCAGTACCGCAAGTAGGCGGACTCTTTTCACTTCCACCGTGACCCCTGGGAAGAAGGGATAAAGGGATCACCATGTGCGCTAGCAAGGACGGGGTCCCTAACGATTTCAACGTGGCACCTATAGGACGCCTATCTCTGCTTAAGCAACTCGTAAACCGGGGGTACCATGTCAGTCGAGAGAGATCCCTGAATTAAGGTCCAAGCAGTCCTGCCAACCGCCAGGGAGAAATCCTTCCAGAGCGCAGATGCCACCGTCCTGCCACAACAAACGTACCGTCGTCGCCTGGTTGTAAACCCTGAAACAGATGAGAAGTGATGTGGACAGGAAAGTCGCGTTAGAAAGGGAACCACCCCAGCATTCCACTACCGCCCCGGGTAAACTACGAAAAACCCGTTTTCGGAGTGACCGGCCCATGGGAATCGAACCCAGGCCTTCCGAATGCGAGCCTCACACGTTAGCGCGGAGCCATCTCACCCGGCCTTAATAACATTTACACGTATACTCTTATTAATGTAGCATTCATTTTGTACTTTAGAACATTGACGTGTTTCCATGCTTGGTTTAATTGATGTTTGAAAACCTCTAATATTGCATTACATCAATAAAGAAGAAATCTAACGCGTTACAACCACATAAATTTCATCACTCACTAAGATCTATTTGAAGATTATTCTCCAAAGCATTGTGTAAAAGCTCGCTTTTCTACTTTTTGTTAATCATAATAAGGTTTTCCAAAATGACTTTTAATATATCTATTGTAGCTACACAGAAGAATATCGAACGTTGACGTGTTACTCATATTATATTTAAAGGAAGCTCGCTGTATTTATGCTGGACTTCATTATTTGTATACTCTTTGCATGACCTGCTAAAAATCAAAAGAACGGTCATAAACACTTCAAAATTGTGTCGCTTCAAATACCGGAAAGCTCAAACAAATTCCAATAGCAGGAAAAATTCCGTTAACGACAAAAGGCACAACATATTTTAACCAAATGGATATATTGTATTGAGCTCTTCACTTGTTCTCTAAAGTACGTCCCCCCCCCCTCCCCCCTATTTCTTATGGCTTCACAGTTGTGCAAAATTCAGTCAGAATAAAGAGGTCCCCACAGGCCATTCACAAACATTTTATTACTTGTATCAATGTGTAAACCATACGTTGGTTTAAGAACGTAGAAAGTAATAGAACATTTTTCGTCTGAAGGGCAGTTTGGCATCCGTGCTGACGAAAGGGGGGGGGGGGGTGTTCGTGAAAAGCTTCGTGTCCCATCTTGGAAGATGCTAGATTAAAATACCGTTTGCTATCTATAGCACATTTTGTTTTTGAGTTGTATTTTTCATGCGCGCGCGCACACACACACACACACACACACACACACACACACACACACATACACACACACGCAAACACACAGACGCACACACACAAAGTTGTTCTACCAGTACCTAGTAGGCAGAGGAAATATGTAAATAAAATAATTAGTGTATTCCACCCAAAAATCCGATAGTGAGATTTCACCGAAAATAAATGTTTTGAAGTCCCCTGAATCGAAAAAAAAAAACATTTATAGAAAAGGATCCGCGCGCGCCTGTCTGAACAGTATAACTCGAAAAGCAAAACTGATAAAAAAAAAGTACCAAATCTGGTATCCTATTATCCTGTACTTATACCTTTAGCGTATCAGATTTATTTTTCTAGGGGAAGGATTCAGGAGATCTCAACGAATGTATTGTCGGTGAAATGTGGAATGAAATACTTGCACTACCTATGTAAGTGGTAGAGAAAGTAAACAACAGTATGTGTAACACTCACATGACTTCCTCTATCCAATACCAATTTACAAGTTCTCATATCTGCTACACAACTGTTATTAAAAATATTCTTCTATCACCGCGTTCTTTTTCTTCATGTTATTGAATTTCATAAATTCACGATAAATGTTTGCCTAGTCACGTAACGATAAAAGCTCAATGACATAACTAATAGAAACACAATTGACTGCAATATGAAAGATGGGTGATTAATTTTACTGCTGTAGTTTCTAAGTGATAATGAAGTGTAAAAGATTATATTTGCTGTTAGTTACCATTGTACTTAAGTACCGTTTTACGTCACATCCGTGTGATTAATTTACGCGCATGCTTGTGCATGATATTTCCATTAATGCGTATAATTACGTCCTTGCTCTTCGCCTGTTTGGGCTCATATTTGTTACCTAGGCAAATCGCATGGACAGTAATACGCAGACCTCGTATTTTAAGTAAATACCCGTTCTACTCCCGTTAAATACATGAAAATAAATTAGTATACACACAATTCCTGAAATTGCAGGTCTAAAATTCATAGTCTTAAGAGCACCTAAACATAAAGTTATATTACAACTATTTGTGCCTATTTTAAACATGAGGAACAAATATGTTGTTAAATACATAAAAGTAAGTGAAAATATTAACTTACGTATTAATAAGAGTAATTATTGAAATCAAAGCTCTCAAAGTCTGTCGTGAGCTCCAACTCCAAATTACAATAAATGATTCAGAGGGCTGTAGTAAACGAAAATCTGCAAATAGTAAAATACAAACGGAAGCGCGCGCCTTTTATTATATTTTGTAAAGTTCCCGTTGTGAATCCACACATTGAAAAGCTTAAAAGTGGATCTTTCTCAGTTGAAACATCCTCATGGCGCTCTTTTTCTTCCATTGTTAGCAAACGTGGCACCCATCTTGCGCACAACTTTCTCGTGTCCAAATTTTCAATCAGTATGTGATGTGCAGTACCTCATTTGGTCGAGGGGCTCTAATGACCTAGCTGTCGACGGGCCCTTAAACCCTAATCACTCACTCACTCATTTGGTCGACAGCTGGTCTTGACAGCTCGTACGGCCTCGTTTAAACTCTGCCACCCAATATTTTACTGTTGTAAATGAAGGAACAGACTCCCCCAGAGCAGAATCTAGCTCAGTTTTAATATTAGATAGGCTAACACCTTTCAAATGTAAGTATTGTGTGATATAACGATTATCAGTTTTATCTATGTTTACAAATTCGCTGAGAGCAGGGGCGTAGCGTCAATGGATGTGGGTGATGTGTTGCATACCCTGCCAGTTTTCCTTAGTTAACTTCTCATATTATCTATGTACTAATCCAATAGGCGTAATGCTAGATGAAGAGTATGTTTCGACAACGATCTGCTATGAATTAATATTGTTAGCGTATCACGCCAAGCATTGAAATGAGCGGCTGGTGCTTGTGCTTGCCTCACGCCACTCACGTCACACGATGTGCGCCCGCAGTGGATGCAACGTAGAAAAGTGCATCTCGCTTGTTAATGTTAATGAGCTTTAAAGCTAAGTTTTTCACTATTTTGTTGGGCAGTGAAGGTCAATTTCATATGTTTAACTTCCTCTGCATGTATCAGAGTACAATAAGCAGCATTTTTAACTGTAATGTGTGTGAACGTGTGAGAGAAAAATACGCCAGGAAACCGAAGGTAGGGTATGCGCACTGCCCTACGGAGAAGGGCCACGTTAATTTTTGGTTTTCCAAAATGACTAACGATTTTGGTTAAAGTACCATATATTTAAAATATTTGCATCAAAATAAATTGTGCTTTTTAATTTTTTTATTTTTATTTATTTTATTTTTTATATGTAGCCAGTGAAGTATTCATAATTCTGAATAAATATTGTACAACTGGTAAGTCTAAAGAGATAAACGAAATCTTACTGCAGATCGAGTTGAAGTATACACATGAAAGTTTTTATGGCATTTTCGGGATTTTCTTTGTTGTTTGTTAGAATTTTCAAGCAATTGTACTTCTTTCAAGGGCCAAGTCACTATTTCTTTACTAATTGTAAATGCAAATGTCATAAAACTTCAAAGCCATCATAGCGTCTGCTTTTCTAAAACTAATTATCACTTTATCCACTTCTTATACCTACCTACAACAAAATGTGTGAATGTGTCATAGAAGTTTATCTCGATTAACAAGAAATAGATAAAAGAATAAGATTTTGTAAAAGTAGTTCGGAGAAAAGTGAGCAGAGAAAGGCATGTGAATGCAACACATTTTATGTTATATTACCTAATGGAAATTTTGCATTTTGAAGGTAACCTCCTCACATACATGTACGTACATTCCATTCGCTTAGCGAAATCTGCATACTTATTTAGAAGGACAGCATCTGCCAGAGATGTTGCATATAACAAAACACTGTCGGTTACTTATTGTTGGCCTTGAATTTCAGTACAAGTTCCTTTTGTCTTATGCTGCCGACCTTCACCATGTTGATATTTATGTGGAACTGTGTTGACAGTGACTTGTTACAACGACATTCCTACTGAACATTCGTGCTTTTTTATTATACAGGACAATGAGGATGAGCAGTCTGTAAATGGGGTGCCGCTGGCCCTCAGTGTAACTAAACTGATAAGAGTGAAACCAGTTTGTTAATTAAAGATGCTTCAGTCATTCACACTCTTAATGGGAATCGTTCAAACGAAATAGTTTTTGACGAAGTAGTTTGTTCGTGAAATAGTAAAGTAATAAATGGCTTCTCGACGTTACACAAATAGCTCTTTAAATCCGATTGACGATTTTATTAATTCAATTTACCCTCCCCCTCCCCCCGTTCTTTATGAACTTATTGTTAGGAGTTATGAGACTCCAGTAACTGGAACACAGTGGTTCCTTTGTTCTGCCAGAGTGACCCCTGGGAGAAAGGTATGAGGGAAGAACTAAGGGGCGACCAGGGCAGATGGAATCCTTAACTACTCCAACATGACAGCAATCTTGACGCCGGCT
The DNA here is from genome assembly GCA_030765045.1 of Tenodera sinensis. Lineage (NCBI taxonomy): Eukaryota > Metazoa > Arthropoda > Insecta > Mantodea > Mantidae > Tenodera > Tenodera sinensis. Next base: position 499,464 of record JAUKNM010000052.1, on the reverse strand, counting down.
TGTCCACCCCGAACCTGAATGTACTGGGAATAGACGAGACAGATCCCAGGAGGGAAGGAGCTTCCAGAAATTCTAAGAGTGCCAGGGAGGACTTTCCAAAGCACAAATTCCATCCTCCTGCCGGAACATGCCAACCGCCGTCCCTTGGTCCTACAGCCCTGAAAAACATAAGGTGAATCAAATGAAAGCAAATGATGGGAACAGGAAACTCTAGGTAGACCCAACATTGACTTACCAACAAACGAAAGTCAAAGTGACCTTCCCAACCGAAATCGAACCCGGACCTAGCGAAAGTAGTATGACGCAGTAAGAGTGGGTTAGTCAGGAACAAATGATAGTACTATAGCTCGCGTGGTATGGCTCTGCAGCAGAGAGACTGACAGGGGTCATTATCACATTGAATATCACATCGACCTGGGATTTCTCTTAGTGAAAGTAGATCGAAAATAAAAATAACTCTGTATAGGATCTCTCTCCCATAAGCCTGACTTTGACAAGAAAGACTTATTTACAAATTAGAATGATTCATAATTTTATATATCGTTTAAGAGGTGGAATCAGGACTGAAATATTCATTGCCATGGCCAACTTGCACTATGACATTAACACCAGCATTAAGTTTGTTGGCATAAATAAATAATAATTACTATATATCGTTGTTTAAAAGTGGAGAATTTATAAAATGTGCGTTTTTATCTGTTCGTTTTCTTTTCTCTTTTTGTTTTTTCCTTCCTTTCTTTCTTTTCTTTGTTGAACTCACTCATCACTGGGGGAAAAATGAAACGTAACTGCAGCTGCTTTTCTCCTCGCTACATGCAATCTTGATTGTAATTTATCTTTAGGGCGAACTTGCACTCAGATACTTCCAACCTCGGTGCCGGGAAAAATTTATTATCTCGTACCAGACAGCTCATGATTGAGCGGAAGACAGACCTAAGTCAGTCATTACAACTTAAAACTTCATAATTTTTTTCCGACTAATAAGGATCCTATGGGGAAGATTTGCCGAAACACTGGTATTCTTATTTTCAATGTACGTATCTCAGCATAAAAAATCGCAGCTAACTCTGCGACATCAATGTGACAATGGCTCCTTGTATGTGTCCTATTGCACACCAATGCGGTACTCACCGTTCTACTGTCACAATTTGCAATCCTGACATACCTGGGCTACAGTAATGGTGAAATTCCGGAGAATCGTTGGTTTGCAGGGAAAGGAAGGGCTGTGTCGTATTTTACAAACTTCATCACAGATTCCCTTTGCCCCTTATCAGCGACATCGTCCTTCCCCTTACTTCATCTGTTTCACACTGTTCTAGAAGCTCTTAGTGTACAAGGTCGCAGGAGGAAGAAATAAAAATGTATATCACTCACATGACTTTCTTCCACTATCGTTTATTTTTATGTACAAACTATTCTTATTTTTCTCTCTAGTTCATGTTAGTGATTAACGTTTGCAGAAATGATTTTAATACACATTTCGTTGTAGGCACAAGATCGATACAGGAGGCGGGATCGAAAGTCCAAAATATTTGTAAAGCGGTAGGTTGGTCTTGAAGTTTCGAACTCTTTGCGTTACAGCATGTGAGAAACATACAAATGGTGCCTTAACACTTCCGAAAATTGAAAAAGTATCGGTAAATCAAAATCATTAGGAACTAATATCTCGGAAATAAATTGATACCATAACAAATATCTATGACATAAATTGGGCGATTTAACAGTTATGTATCTTTTGTCTCACAACGTTTCACCTGTCTCTCATGGTTTATCAGTAGAGGGCGGAAGGTCGGTCTGGGTGGCTCAGTTGGTTATACGCTGGCCTACTGATCCCAAGGTCGCGGGTTCAAACCCGGCACAGACCGATGGTTTTTAAGTGTGCTTAAAAACGACAGCTCCATGTCAGTAGATTTACTGGCATGTAAAAGAACTCCTGCGGGACAAAATTCCGGCACACCGGCGACGCTGATGTGATCCTGGCAATTGACAGCGTCGTTAAACAACAAAAATAATTTAAGAGGGCGGAAGACTGTGAGATAAGCCACAAGCTTAGTGCTCATGTGCTCTACTGTTGTTACTCTTGCATGTACACAGGTGCAGGCGTCTGCTGTATACGACGGCTACGCGGTACCGGGCTACGTCATTCAGGTATTTTTATTTTATATTGAACTTTATTTCTGGCTTTTGCCATGATCCATTTTATGACACTAATGACTAAGAATTTGAGCGCCCTTAAACTATATGAAATCAAACGTCATTCATTCTTCGTGTCCAATTAACCTGTATCGCGTTTGGCCGCACGCGGTTCCGCGCTGTATTTAACAATTACACAAAATATACAACATTCATCCCGAACGGAGATAACTTCACAAGCTATTCGTAGAAAGTGTTGTATAAGTCGTGTAAATACCTTACGCATGTCTGTCATTTTAATCAATGTGAGCTATTTTGGAAAAAATTAAAAAAAACAATAAAATGTCTTCTAAAAAGTAGTTTGATATGGGAAGACCTTGAAAATATTCGTGTAACATCTTATGGAGGATATTGAACTTAAGTACGTTCTTAATATTCACCCGACTTTTAGTTTTTGAGTTATGCTGTTAGCGCGCGCGCGCACACACACACACGCGCACATACACACACACACGCACGCACGCAAGACTACGCGTACTAACGGATCTTCTCCTAAAATACCCTCTATCTTTTCTTTCTTCAGTGCATTTTATGTGCCTTAATGTCGTTTTCTCTCGCATAAGCACATATTAGTGTGACTTTCACTCATCCCAAATAAAAAAAAATCTGATGTGTTGTACTCATATAACTTTCTCTACTCTTGTACTAACCATTCTTAAATATTCTTATTTCTATATCTTCTTCGTGTTAAGATAAATATTTGTACATAATTATCTTATTGCTCATTTCCCAGTATGTGCAAGGGGAATATTGGAATACAGCGATAGTCAAATCTTCTAAATCTTTGAGATTCCGTTCTCTTTGCACACTTAACATGCAAAACAAATGAACAACAATGTTCCATTCATTAAAAAATTTTCTCATTCATACCTACAAGAAATAGAAACAAATGCCAAAGATAAAAAATGGATTACACTACTTTCCAATCCAGATATAATCCCCCAGAGACCAAGGAAAACAGCGGTTGCAGCCTTCCGACTATTGAGAAATCATGACTGCTTGGCAAGTCATCTCTACAGAATAAGTATCTCAACCTCACCAATATGTGTCCTGTGTAACGATCCAGCAGAAATGAACGAAGACCACTTGAAGACCTGTGAAGCATTAAGATCAGAAGAAACTACAGTTCAAAAGTATTGGAAAGCACGAATGCTAATGGCTTCATTGCCAGATGCAAGGCACTAGAAAACAACAACAACAACAACAATGTTCCATTTCACGAAAGTTTTAAGTTTTCCGAAACTCACACACATAACAAGGAATATCTCCGAAATGGTTCACCCTACAAGAAAATTTGAGACATGAATTGTGTATTTTAGCAAGATCTACATTTTTACTTTCTCTACTGGTAAGTAGGGGAAGTATTGTATTTCACCCAAAAATTCGATGTGGAGATCTCACCGGAAATACATGTCTTGAGGCCCCCTGAATCCAAAAACACCTTTTTGGAAAAAGGTCCGTGTGTGTGTGTGCGTGTGTGTGTGTGTGTGTGTGTGTGTGTGTGTGTGTGTGTGTGTGTGTGTGTGTGTGTGTGTGTGTGTGTGTCAGTCTGTCAGTCTGTGGACAGGATAACTAAAAAACGAAAAGTCGGTTAAAAACCAAAGTTGGTATTTAAGTTTAATGTCTTTTAAGGATGCGACACGAAGATTTTGAAGGAAATAGCCCCATTCTAAACAACCCCTTTAAATGGAAAATTTTTCGAAAACTTTGATTTTCTTGAAAATGGCTCTAACGATTTTGATTAAAATGTCATATATTTGAGACTTTTTATGACAAATGAAATGTATATCTTGAATTTTCTGGCTATAGCCTATGTAGTCCTGTTTAGTCTGGATGAGCTTTGAATAACTCGTAAACCGTAAGAGATAGACAAAGTGTTACTGTACAGGAAATGTAGATATTGCTAAAATACACAATTTATGTGTCAATAATTTTTTTTGCAGAGTGAACCATTTCGGAGATATTCCTTGTTTTGTGTGTCAGTTTCGGAAAACTTAGAACTTTAGTGCAATGGAACATCGTTGTTCATTTTTTATATGTTAAGCGTGCAAAGAGAACGGGATCTCAAAGATTTAGAAGATTTGACTATAGCTCAAAGACTACTGTATTCCAATATTCCCCTTGCACATACTAGGAAATGAGCAATAAGATAATTTATATAAATATTTATCTCAACTAGCACGAAGAAGATATAAGAATAAGAGTTTGTAAGAATGGTTAGTACAAGAGTAGAGAAAGTCATGTGAGCACAACACTTCAGATTTTTTTTTA